>CM025663.2:1520592-1532287 GCA_014621495.2 Entosphenus tridentatus
TTCGTCAAGGCTTAAAACAATTCCGCGACTATTTACTGGCATTTAATTATATCTTTGTGTTTTTTTTCTCTTTCCCTTTAATGCCGCGGGGTTTGTTAAGATTTAAGGACCTCGGTCGATAACTCTACGAGCCGAATTACGTGGCCGCCCTAACGAGACAAGACTTGCGTATCGAGCGATTCCCAGGCGATTAATTAATTAATTGTATAACACATTAATTATTGCATTAATTAATTGATTCATCAATTATTTTTTTTCCCACGTATTCTTTCGTCGAACCACTCATTGGCGTTCACTGGCATTACCAGCACGGTTTGCTACGTACGGTGCGATAGAAGTTCAACCTACATAAATCTACAGTAAAGCAATCATAATACAATTAACAATCATACTAAATGTACAGCCCCGCGGCAATCCACTGCTGGATGGAGGTCTTTGATCCCCCCTCTTGCGCCATACTTCACCACACCGCTCGATAATAGTTCGTGAACGGGCTGCCCACGAGGACCTTCCGTTGGACATCTCACTCGCCACTGACGTCTTGCCCAAGCAGGAGGAATCAAACTCAGCTCACGGGGTGGTTTGAACAGCGCGCTAACCAGTGCCACCGTTCAACACCCAAATAAAATCAAGGATGGCGAATCGGGGCGACCGCCCTGGGCCCCGGGCTTTGGGGGGGTGGGCGCAATTCGATGCCACGGTGTCAGATGTAAAACTCCTGGTTTAGTTTGAAAGCGTCGGGGGGCCCACGCGGTGTGGGATTTTCACTGCACCCCCCCCCCCCCACCCCTTCCCTATGGACAGTCCTGTTAGCGACCATACTTCACCAAATCTGGAAAATCCGGGCTGGGCGAAATAATTGTTAACCCCCCGTCGAGAGGACGAGAAAACCCGAGGAGATGGAGCGAAGAAACGAGCTCGTGTGCTGGTTTGTTAGATCGCAGAACCTGTGAGTATAGAGACGACTTTGGAGAGGATTTCATCCAGTGGTAGATTGAACATGGATGATGACGATGATGATGGTGAACGTAATATTAGCTCTCCATCGCACGTGTTGACCAGTTGATTCATTCATTGAACGATTCAATTTGGCGCTGTGATCCAAATGAAAGAACCCGAACGAGGCAATGTCCCTGCATCGCACGAGTTCACGTCCAGTCGATTAATTAATCACTCACTAAATCTATCGATGCATTGATCAGTTACTTAATTAATTGCTTACGCTATTGATTCCGTAACTCATTCATAGATTAATTACATCCTTCGTTGAATGATTAATTGGCGCTGGGAGACAAATGAAGGTTACCTAACGAGGCGACGTTTCCGCGTCCAATGCACGAATGAATCCGACCAACATTCTCAAAAATGTCTCCCATCAACTCATTTAAAAAAAAAAGAAATCAACTCGTTCATCGAATGATTCATCGGTGCCGCGAGGCCCACGGCACCGACGACAACGCGCGACGCCGCCGTGGAAACGGCGCTCGGGAGTGGCGCTAATGAGCGGCGTGACGTCAACCCGGGGCCCCCCACGAGAGACGGAATTTGTGCTTAGCCCCCCCCGCCCCCCGCCAACCCCCCTCCCCTCGAAGCGCGAGGTCGTCCTTCAAAGGGCGTCGATCGAGATCGCGGGATCATTCGGCACGATCGTCGCACCAAGTGGCTACTCGGAGTGTGGGAAAGGGCGCAGCGGCAGCCGAAGATACCCTCCAACACGCGTGAGGTCGATTCAAAAATGGGGAGAGAGAGAGAGACGCAAACTCCAAACATACAGACGTCAGGCTCGGGATTGAACCCACGACCTCCTGTATATCGGGCGAGGGAGTTAACATCTCGCCACGGCGGCGCACCAACGCTAATGGGGCTCACGGTGCTGTCCAGAGAAGTCCCACCTCGTGGTCGCTCCCCAGACAGTCACAGCGGCAACTGACCACGTGACAAATCTCGGCGTGATCCACCAACCCTGGCTCGCGAGCAGCGCTGCTGTGCTTCGGACGCTATCGAGAAATTGTCTCGGTGTCGCCAAGGAAAACGTAACCCGTGTGTCCTCACACACATCCAGACCTCCTCCTCCTCCTCCCTCGAGCCATTACCCCCCACCTCCCTACCCCACAGCCCCCACCCTACTCCCACCCCCCCCCACCTCTCCCCCCACTACTTCACCCCCACCTCGCCGCCACCACTAACTCTTCGCCGTGTCTTCATGCCGAAGCTGGTAATGCGTCCGTGCCACAAGGTGACAACGTTGTCTAAATTATTCATTGATGCGCACGATGAAAGTGCGCGAAGTTAGGGGGGCTGGGGTGGGGGAGGGGCGAGAGGGGAGGGGGGGCAGGGAAGATTGGTGGTGGTCCCATTTAGACGCAGCACGAATTTCACGCGGAATTGTTTTGAAATGAACTCTGCCCCTTCACCCGGAGGTTCGGGTGAAGAGGTTTCAGGCGCCTGGTGGGGTGGTGGCGGCCGTGTCTGTAATGTCCATTTGACCTCTCACGAATAAATACGAATCTCGTGGATAAATTAATGAAACATTGCATGGGTGAGGCTGCTCATTGATATGCTCGAGAAATGCAGCGTGCGTGTTTGTGTGTTCGTGGTGTGTGTCTGTCTGGTCTTTGTATCACGACATTTACATGGCTCACCACGCAACATCACCATCACACAGAATCACCAAACGGCATCACCACACAGCAGCCAGCACGGCAACACATGCACCACGCCCGGCCGCCTTTGTCTCCCCTATTAATGCCGTGTGCGTTCCGCTACGAACCCGGCGACCCGAGTTCGGCTCACGATTACCACCAGTGACAATTATATGAACTGTTCCTGGGCCTCCCCTAGGCCGACTCAGCCTCAAATGAGTACCTGGTGAGGTGTGTACACATCACCACTAGGGAGACAGGGGCGGTCGGGCGTGGTGCTGGCCACCCACCCCCTCGTGTACCGTGCCGGCTTTCGTAGGTGCAACTCGCTTACAGCACTTGCCCCACAAGTCTCTTAAGGCTATAGGGGGGATCTTTGTCTGTGTAGTTCACAGAGCCAGCGATTAGTGCCGAGCAATTGGGACCAATGATGGGCGGTGTTTGGACCCCTCCCATCACCCCCTCCCTTATTTACTGCCCTAACTAGTTTTGACATGAAGATGTCTTCTAATGTCGCACAGGACTCTGTCGTTTAATTATCTCGGGGTTGTGTGCGGTGGTGGCGGTGGTGATGGTTGTGGTTAGCGGTGGTTGTGGTGATTTTGGCGGTGCGTGTCTGTGACGGAGATCTCTTGGAGGCAAGGGTTGGTGGATCACGAAAGGAATTTGTGGAATTCTCAGCACCGCCCCCCCCCCCTCTCTCCAGCCCAGCCCCTGCCCACCGCCGCCCGCTTTGAGCTGCGCTGTATCGGTGCGCGAGGTCGTTGTGGCTGGGAGCATGGTGGCAGTACAGCAACGTGGTTATCGTCACAAGTGTTAGTATCGCGAGACAACTAGCAGCTTGGCATTGCGTGGATGCTCTCCACGACCATCCCAACAGTGGGATAACCTTCGTCCAAGCCGGTGGGTGTAAGTGTTGCTCATGTCCGGGTCAAAACAAACGCTCGATATTAGATAATTATAATATATATATAACATGTGACGAAGTAAAACGACTAAATATAACAAGTGTCGTTGAAGCACAACCCTCGAGCACATTGAGTCTTGAGACTCGGTGAAGCTTTCCTCCTCCTCCTCTCTAACGATTATCACGACGACTAATTAGCAACATGAGTATGTAGCCAATGAATTGTAACAATTACGAACAAAATAAATGAGCGCACGATTCGTGCCTTGCGTGTGTCCGTCTCCCCACGTAACGGAAATTAAAGTATCTTAGCACGGTTGGTTACGTAGGGTGCGAAAGAAGTTCAACATAGTATATACAACTGCATGGCCGTGGAGAAGACGGACACGTGATGGAGACGTTGTCCGCTTATTTATTTAGTTATTTACTACCCACGTGACCCTCCCTCCAGCACGCCAGCCAGCACAACCTTTGATAAATATATCTATAATATATATACAATATTACATTCTCCACGATGAAGCGAATGTTCGTTTTGAGTGATCGATGATAAACAGCGAGACTCGGAATCGGTGCGACTAAGCTCACTACCCTCGTTGTCATCATCATCATAATCATCATTAAAGTCATCCTCATCAGTGGTAGTATCAATAACAGAAGCAGCAGTTGCAGAAGCAGCCACCACAATGATGATGATGACGATGGTGGTCACAATGGTGATGATGATAATGGTGCCATTTATACATGATGGTGATGATCATGCTGATGACGTGAGTTGTGATGGTGCTGATAGCGATCATGGTGATAATCATCAATATGGTGGTTGGTGCTGCTGCTGCTGTCAATGACGATGGTACTCACATCCAGAGCAACACTCAGTGGTGATGGTGATAATGATGATGATAGTGATGATAGTGATGATGATGATGTTGGTTATCATGGTCGATGGTGATGATCATGACGCTGGAAGGGAATATACGGGGACATGTTTTGTTTACGCAGAACACGAACGAGAGAGCGAGTGAGACATGGGGAGAGCGAGTGAGACATGGAGCGAGTGAGACATGGAGCGAGTGAGACGTGGGGAGAGCGAGTGAGACGTGGGGAGAGCGAGTGAGACATGGGGAGAGCGAGTGAGACATGGGGAGAGCGAGTGAGACATGGAGCGAGTGAGACGTGGGGAGAGCGAGGGAGCGAGCGTGGGCTTAAATTCTGCGCAGGGTTGGAGAGACACTTCTAGGAAGAGGAAGATGCGATCGTCAACCTTCACGCCCTGTGCCCCCCCTCCCCTACCCCCCTCCCCTCCCCCCCCCCTCCCCTACCTCCCCCCCTCCCCTACCTCCCCCACCTCCCCTACCTCCCCCCCGCCCCCGCTATAATAATCCCGACCGCCTACCGGTGGGTGCCTCTCTCCCTATCGAGGGCGCCTCGCGGGGGTGGTGTCCAGATTAATAAATCAATGAACAAAATAATTGGGGACACGCACCGGACATCGATTGGAGCTCGGGTAAAAAAAAAAGGCAGAGAGATGGGGGTGGGGGGGTGGAAGGTGAGGGGTGGATGTGGGGATGGGAGGCGGCTCGAGTCGGTGAGGATGGGGGAGGCGGCAGGAATGGGAAGGGTGACCGATCTGACTCTCTCGCTCGTGGCTGGGTCGACTAAGAAGGGACGAATCCGCGTAGAAAAGAATACAATCGTCCCTAACAACCTCACAACAAGGCCAAGTACCGAACAACAACAACAACACGAGCTACTCTCGATCACCCTTCATCTTCCACGGCCGCCACCACTGAGATTCACGGCGTTCTGTGCTCGCTCGCTTCGCTCTCCCATCGCCTGGAGAACGCCGCTCCGACCGTCACGCGTTCACTGCGGTGCCACCTCGCGCCTATGTTTCGTCTCGTCCGACGTTTCGCTCCACGCGACCCCCCCCACCCCGGGAGCCAAAGTCAGATCCGTACAGAACGCTCGATTCCAGCACGTGAAGTTCCCGACGGAGGTTCCCTCCGGAACGTCGGACATTATGTTGTTGCCGAAGAACACGAGGCTTACGGCCAGACACCACCTCGCGGAAGCGATTACAGCACAGCGGCCAAAAATCTACAACACCCCCCCCCCCTCTACCAAGACAAAGATAAAGAAGCCCACCCTCGTATAGCCTCAACAGACTGTTGGGGCAAGTGCTGTGAGCGAGCAGTAGCTGTGAGAGAGGGGGTGGGGTGGGCAGCACCACGCCACTCGCGGCCGCTTTCGTCACATCGCAAGCAGGCAACTCATTTGAGTCCGAGTCGATCTGGAGTAGGACCCTGGACCGGTTCGGATAATGGCAACCGTTGTTGGTGTCGAGCGGGAATCGAACTCGGGGCCTCTGCCGGCTTCGTGAGCGTAGCGTTCCACTCATCCGCCCACCACCACCACCACCACCATCGCCGCCGCGACCTCCACTCCCCACCTCTCCCCGCCTCTCCCCGCCCGCTCCCCCGCCCGTGTCGAGACGACACGGAGCAGAGCGGAACGGGAGGCCCGTGACAAGGGTAAAGTGTCGTTCGTGACGAGGGATATCTCTTCATTTGTCTCGCGAGCCATGGCGAACGCCGCTCGCCGTCCCGTGCGGCGCGTGACTCGTGGCCTCCCTCCCACGGCCCCCGCCTTTTTATCACCAGATGTGCAGAGTTCACATTTATAGCGGGGGCCGGAGGGGAAGGGGGGTGGGTGGGTGGGCGAGGATGTGCGCATACGTGGCTGCGTGTGTGTGGAGAGGTGGTGTGGCGGTTAGCGCGCCGTGATACAAACCCCGCTACCCGAGTTCGATTCCCGCTCACGGCCAACACCAGTGGCTATTATCTGAACCGGTCCCTTGGGCCTCCCCTAGGTCGACTCAGCCTACAAAAACGAGCACCGTGTAAAAACAACAATAACAACGCCACTGGGGAGACAAAGGCGGTCGTTGGCCAATCATCCCCTTCAAATGTGCTCCTCGCTAACGGCACTTGCCCCAAAAGTCTATTGAGGCTACAGGGGGGTCTTTGTATCTTTCTCTTGTGTCGCTGTATCTTCCGCGGGGAGCGGTGGGACAGCGGTTGGCGCTCCGCGCTAAGGACCCTCATTTCTTCCGAGCTGCTTGTTGTGTTTAGTGTTTGTTGTCCTTCCCCGCACCTCCGATTATCACGGTTGGCTACGTACGGTGCGAACGAAGTTCAACGTACATATACACACAACCCGGCAGAAACCCGAGTTCGATTCGCCACTCACGGCCACCCACCCCTATGTTGACTCGGCCTCAAACGAGTACCTAGTGCGGTTCGTACTCATCAGGATTAGGGCCTGATGTTGGTCACCCACCCACTTGTGTGCCCTGCCGGCCTTCATAGGTGCTCGCTAACTGCACTTGCCCCAAGAGTGTATTAAGGCTACACGGGGGATATCCATCTCACAGTGACCAGCGTGGTGAAGTATGGTCAAATAACCGGCGAGGCGTGGGGAGGTAATCATCCAGCAGTAGATTGACAAAACAGCTCTAGGTGCCAAAGTACTCCTCTTTCTTCAATTGTAATCATGTCATCATCACCATCATCATCACTATCATCGCTTTCATCATCATCATCATCATCATTAACATCATCACTATCATCGCTTTCATCATCATCATCATTAACATCATCACTATCATCGCTTTAATCATCATCATCATCATCACTATCATCACTATCATCGCTGTCATCATCATAATCAGCACTATCATCATCGCTTTCATCATCACTATCATCGCTATCATCATCACCATCACTATCATCGTCAGCACTATCACCATCACAATCATCACACCACCATCGTTTGATCATCATTAGGCAATTCAACGATGTGTTTATGTCTATCCTACAACTCGACAGCGAACACAAGAAGGAGAAGCAGCAGGCTAAACCTGGCGGCGGTGTTCGTCACAATCGACACCCATTTACGCAAAGCGAAGGTTCCAATCGACATCGCGTTCACCTAACGCGCAGAGCCACCAACCTCTTGTAATGAGACGTAACTCACTACAATAGAGGTTTCATTCTTGGTTTAAATGGCATAAATGTCAATGTGTCATTCAACCCGCCATCACCCGACACAGCCAATTAGTAATGTATGTCACGTCACCAATTCGTTATTAGTCGCTTGCCCGGTGTGGTACGGAAAGTAAACTCAGAACTAACTAATTAACGCTTCGGAGACCTCCGCCTCACTGCCATCTGCGAGTCGCAAAGCTCTTGGCACTTTAGCGAATACGGGAGCGTGAGTAACGGTGGGTGAATGGAGAAGGCAGACAGACAGAGAGAGAGTGAGATAGTGTGGGGATTGCACGCAACTCATCGGCGATACTGTTGATAAGCATTGCTATTATTGACCAAACGGAATGTAGATAAGTAAGCCATGTAATTCCCATAGCGAGCAATGGGATCTGTATCGCAGGAAGGTATCATACTAATATTAGACACGGGAGGTCTTTGTCTCTATAAGTATGCGCGTATGCGTATGTTTGTGTTATCTGTGTGTGGGTATCTGTGTGTGGGTATCTGTGTGTAAGTATCTGTGTGTGGGTATCTGTGTGCACAACATCAGTGGCGATTATTTGAACCGATCCTGGGCCTCCCCTAGGTCGACTTAGCCTCAAATCATTACCTGGTTCGGTGTGTGAACATCGCCACTGGAGAGACGAAGGTGGCCGGGCGTGGTGCTCGCTACCCACACCCTCGTGTGCCGTGCCAGCCTTCATAAGTGCTCGCGAACACCACTTGCTCCTACAGTCTGTTGAAGGCTATACGGGGTGTCTTAGTTTTTCTTTTGGATTGAGTAATGGGGGTAGTGGTCGTGTAGTGCTTAGTGTACGAACTCGCACGAAGCTGCGTTAAATTCCCGCTCACGGCCCACATCAGTGCCGACCATTTGCTCCGGTGCTGGGTCATACCAACGTTGACTCAGCCTTAAATCGGTACCGTGCATCGTGTGTATGAACATCGCCGCTAAGGAGCGTAAGAATGCCGTGTGTGGTGTCGATCATCCGATCCATTGTGCACCGGTCCATCCTCCATCGGGTGCTGCTACTCACAGCACTTGCTCCCAACAGTCTGTTAAAGGCTATACTGGGTGGGCAGGGGCGGGGGGCGGGGGTGGATCTTTGTCTTTGTGCGTCTCTGTGTGAGTGAGATCACGAAAATTCTGCTGCGCTGACCGTTTAGGCTGGTCATGCTTCAGTAGAGCAGAAAACCGTCGCTGCTTCAAACGGCGGCGTGATAAATTCATCTCGGGCGTAAATCTCGCGCGTAAAAAAGGGGGCGGGGAGGAGGCGATGGGGAGGAGGCGAGGGGAGGAGGGGTGGAGGATTGGAGGGATGGGGGAGGGATGGGTGAGTGGCGGAGGAGGAGATAATACAGGGAGAAAGGTGAGGGAGTGAGTCGGAGGGATAGAAGGGGTGGATGAATTGAACGATGGTGAAAGGTTGAGTTCGGGGATCATTGAGAATAAGTGGTGAGTGGAGAGGGAGGGAGGGAGGGGTGATTGCGTTTGGAGTCGGATACAGTGCGAGAGGTGCAGGGCAGAGGTGAGGGAGGCAGAAGGGGTGGGATGGTGAGAGGGTGAGTTTCGACTTCTTGAAGGATTGGTGGTGAGGGAGGGGAGAGTGCGTGCTCACAAATCATTGAATTATGATCTGAACACATTCCCATCGGTGAGCTCCCTCCGGCAGGCGAGGCTGCGTTGGCTGGGTCATGTAACCCGCAATGCCCAGCCACCGCATGCCCAAGCAACTTTTGTTTGGGCGGATAGATGGGGCTAAACGGGCATCGCACTGCGCTACGAACCCACGCACCCGAGTTCGATTCCCGACCATGGCGTAACATAAGTGGCACGTTTCGTTCTGAACTTGTGCTGGGCCTACTCAAGGTCGACTCGGCCCTAAGTGGGAGACATGTACTGAGTGAGGGGGTAGATATTGAGATGGTGGTGCGAGGGAAAGTGGGGGGTTTGTGGAGAAACAGATGAGAGGGGGGAGCCGGTTCCCCTTCTCGATAAGGGGGGAGGGGGAGGTGTGGGCAAAGGAGGGAGGTGGAGGAGAGGGCGTGGGGGGGGGGGCTGCTGTGAGCAGAGCTAAACGAGCGTGGAAGGGAGATGTCCCGAACGAACGCCGCTGACAGAGCCACGCGAGTAGCTAACGGACCACATGACTTCATAAATAAATGAGCGCGCGCGCACACACAGTGGGCAGATGGGACAGGTGACATCGGAATTGAGGGTGAGATTAGTGCGTGCGTGCGTGCGTACGCGCGTACGTGTACATGCACGTGTGTGTGTTACGTAAGAGCGGTGGCGCATCGGTTAGCGCACTGCGCGACGAACCTGGCCACAGCTTCGAGTTAGATTCCCGCTCACGGGTTCACCAACGCCATTTGCTAAATATCTGAACCGGTTCTGGGCCTTATCCACCAGGTCGATTCAGCCTTAAACATGACTAGCTTGTGCGGTGTGTAAAACGTCGCCACTGGGGAGATAAAGGCGGCCGGTCAGCCACGTACCCCATCGTGGACCGTGCCATTGTAGCTACACGCTCACGGAAATTATAACCAATGATCGATGGCATGAATATAAATGTGTCGTTAAACCCCTCCACCACCAGACACAGCCAATTAGTAAGGGGTCTGTCACGTAAACAGAACGTGCCAATTCGTTACCAGTACAGCAACACCGGTGCGTTGGAGAGTAAACAATTCCAGCATGACGTTTCGTCAGTAAGTACAACCAGCATCATCAGGCGACAGCCAGATTATTTGTTGATGTGACAAACCTTACCAATTGGCTGTGTCGGGTGGTGGCGGGTTTAACGACACATTCATATTTACGCGATCTAACCCCCCCCCCCCCAAAAAACCTCTATAATGGATCATATTCGTCGTGAAAGCCTCTTCGTGTTAAAGCAATTATAACGCCCCCCATTTGGCTAAACTATTACAGTTGTTGATGTTATATACATTAAAGTATTGTGGCCTTAAACGGAAAACATTTGTTAAGCGACGTTTCTGGAAATGGTCCTTCTCCAAAGGCACATCCACACATGTAGGCGTAGATACACACACGTACACACGCACACACGATAATGTGCACACACATTCATACATACGTACACATAGACACACACAGGTCGAAGACACACATCCCTCGTATAGGTTGTTGGGGCAAGTGATTGTTAGCGAGCACCTATTAAGGCCGGCACAGCACAGCAGGTGTTGGATGGCGAGCACTACGCCCGGCCGCCTTTGTCTCTCCAGTAATGACGTTTTACACACCGTGGCAGGTACTCATTTACGGCTGAGTCGACCTAGGCGAGGGAGGCCCATGACGGGTTCAAATATTCGTCAGCGATGTTGGCCGTGTGCGGGAATCGAACTCGTGTCGCCTGGTTCACTACACGATCCCACCTCAATCTACACCCACATGGACTCGTGTATTTTGTCGGACGGTGGAGGAGCGGTGGTGCAGTGGTTGGCGTATTGGTATCCGTCAGCGATTGTTGGCCGCCGACCACAAGCACCACACGAACACGCACGGACGCATGTACAGGGCCACGCATTTTGTCGTAAAACATCTCACGTGGGGGAGGTGGGGGGCGGCGTTGGTGGGGAGGGGTGGCGGGGGAAACACGGCGGTGGAAAATCCCCACGCTGTTTGATGCGCCAGTGTCTGACAGAGTCAGGCGGTCTCAATCACATCCCAGAGGACCGCCACCGCCAAAACCGTCAAACCGCCAACTCCCCTTCACTCCCCTCCCTCCCTCCCGAACCCTGTCCTCCTCCTCCTCCTTGTCTCTTCTCTCTCTGCCTCCCCTCCCTCCTTCTCTCCCTGTCGCCCTCCCGCCTTCCCACCTCGGCGTGGCTGTCATTAGGCAGGTAACCTGACCTATTCATCACCGCTGGCCGGGAATTGAGTTAATGCCGCGCCGGGAGAAAGGGGGTGGGTGGTAGGGAGGGCGAGGCAGGGAGGGAGGGAGGGAGGAGGGGCCAGGTGGTCGCGTAGGAACCTCGTGGTGCTGCTCGCTGAGCGCGAGTGTCCATGGCCGAGCGAGTGGCCGGGCACACGGGCGAGTGAGTGGACGGGCACACGGGCGAGTGAGTGG
>CM025663.2:1608865-1622071 GCA_014621495.2 Entosphenus tridentatus
AGTGAGTGAATGGGTGAGTGAGTGAGAGATTAAGTGAGTGAGAGAGTGGGTGGGTGGGTGAGTGAGTGTCTGAGTGAGTGAGTGAATGGGTGAGTGAGTGAGTGAGAGTTCAAGTGAGTGAGAGATTGGGTAGGTAGGTGAGCGAGTGAGTGAGTGAATGGGTTAGTGAGTGAGCGATTAAGTGAGTGAGGGTGGGTGGGGGCGTTGGTGAGTGAGTGTTTGAGTGAGTGAGTGAGTGAATGGGTGAATAAGTGAGTGAGAGATTAAGTGAGTGAACGAGTGGGTGGGGTGGGTGAGTGTCTGAATGAGTGATGGAATGGGTGAGTAAGTGGTTGAGTGAGTGCGTGAGTGAGACTCACATCACTCTCTGGGTATGTACGCGAACCTACGCCCTCTTCAATTCCATGCGATCGAGTCCCGGGTATCCTCTAGGTCAACTCGACGGTTTTATTAAATGAGCACCTGATGCAGGGGAGAGACAAATGCGGCTGGGGTGGGTGCTCGCCACGACACAGCTCCTGGTCTTGCTCACAGCACTCGCCTCAACAGCCCGGCTGTCTATAGCAGCGTTCCTCCGTGGAAGTAAAACATTGATTTTGTTTCACCGACAGAAAATGTCCTTTATCGAAGGAGGCTTCGTAAAACTCACAGGACGCCCACACACGAAGCCACCTGCTGTACTGCCATAGCACATCTCGATTGGGAGTCGATGACTCGGCATATCATCCTTCCGCGAGTCGATAAAACAAGTATCACTTTGCGGGGAAGTCAGCAGTGGTTTTTGCTATGCATGGACTCGGCCTCGCCCCGTGGTAATGTGGAATTGTCACCACTGAGTGACGTCGGGAGATGAGCGCTCTCAATGTTGATTTGAGCAGGAAATCAGTTTGTATGTTACGTGGTGCAGACCACAAACTCACAAGAGCATCAGTAAAGCAATGAGTCCCCTATGTACCTGTTTCATCCTTGTTATGAATCATCAGTACGTTGTTTAGTATGACATATCGCGTCGTCACGCATGCAAATTGCATTTCACAATTTCTGAAAAGCCACAGATAAGCCGGAAGGCAGCAAGCCAGGCAGTGAACCAGCTCCAACATATTTCCCAAGCTCTGCATTTCTCTATTTAGTAAGATGCTTTTTTAGCCAATCAATGTAGCTGTGTACACGTCGGAGGAGCTCCCAGGGATACAACCCAACAATGTGAAGGGGCAACGCTCTATCCCACACGGAGGGGACAGATCATGTTCGTTTGCACACTGATGTCGTGTCTTCACCTGGCGAGGCAGTCTCCTCCTCGGCTGCACGTGGCGAGCGGAGTTCCACAGCAACATCCGCGCCGTGATTCACCAACTGCCGCCTCCGCACAGTGCTGGATCACGAGCATGCAACTTGTTCTGTGTGTATGTTGTAAGTGGTAATAATAATAATAATAGTTCAATTTGTAACGCGCGCAAATTTGCAGACGTAGTGGCCGCAACTCAGAGGCGCGGAGCCAAGCTCAGAGTCGCTCAAAAGCATGATTGTAGAGGTGAGTTTTTAAGTCTCTCTTGAAGGAGGCGATTGAAGTGATGCTGGTGAACTTCTTTCGCACCGTACGTAGCCAATCGGAGGTGCCATCATGAGTCAAGCCCCTTAAATCGGTGCCGCCCACCCGCACCATGCTACCTTTGGGGTTTTCTCGCCCACACACTTCGACGTGAATCGTACGCACGTGTTAGTGTTCTTAACAAGCATCACCATCTGCCGGTATGATCATTAATTACACTGGTCTACAGCCAAAATGCTTGCGAAATAAATGTACTCCGACTTTACTAATTCTGGATCACTGAGAATGAAAATGATGATTAAAATTGTTGATAGCCTCTCGTTTTCAAGATATTCTACTGGGTCAGTATATATGACCCTTGACTTGGGAATGGCGGAGGATAAGTAAGTTATAAAGGGAAGAGATTTCAATTTAAATCAGAAATTACAAAAATACGTCTTTGACTGGATCTATGAATAAATATTTGACTGGGTTTGGACAGTATTTGTTTTTTTAACGAAACAATGAATGATGCAATCTGAACCTGGCATTGAATCATGCATGATACGAATTGCATTATGATATTCCTATAAGTCATGGATGATGCAATCATAACTAGGCTTACATCCTTCTGCTGATTAAATTGACCTATATCAGCTCGAGAAATCATACACCGTCGTGCTCTGTTATTTGTCAGTGTTTGATTTTGCAACGGGACACATTTATGTTGAGCCAAAGTGACCAGAGATGCCTCGGACAATGCAGAAAACTTCTGCAGTTTGTGGTGAAGTGACTTTTGCATCAGAAAAGCGCAGTATCACCACTATGGTTAAGAAAGCCTATCACCTTTATTTTGACTGCAACATTGGAGATCAGGACAAGATGTGGACCCCACACATATGGTGCAACACTTGCGCAAAGAATCTTCACCAGTGGTTGAACAGGAAAAGGAAATATATGCCTTTTGCAGTGTCAATGATTTGGAGAGAGCCAACAGATCATATCAGCGATTGTTACTTCTGCATGGCGCCTCCAGTTGGGAAAGGTGTGTCAAAGAAGAAAAAGTGGACGGTGCATTATCCAAACATTCCATCAGCTATATGACCAGTACCCCAGGGAGAAGGACTGCAGGTTCCTGATGCACCAGAATCATTCTCACTCGGGTCAGACGAGGAAGAGGATGAAACTTCTGGTTCTGAACCATCAAGGTCACATGACCCAGATTTTCTCGTAACACAAGATGAACTGAAAGACCTTACCAATAGGGTTTTTCCCCTTTTTTCTGGCAACAAAACTGACACCTTTTGCAAGGAATCATGTCTACATTAACCGCAATACTTGCAGTCAAATGCAAACAAAAACACAATACTCTGGTAATTTATGCATTGTCTTTGAAACTGATTGGTCCACACCAGAGACAGCTTTCTTTGGAGCCTCGTCTCATATGGTGTTCGACCAGATGACGCCAAAAGGCGTCATTTGACTGCAAGTATTGCGGTTAATGCAGACATTATTCCTTGCAAAAGGTGTCAGTTTTGTTGCCAGAAAAAAGGGGAAAAACCCTATTGGTATATTTTGGTACTGGCAAAAGAGATCCCATGATGTAGCTGAAAGACCTTGTCAGGGATTTGGAACTACCCAAGAGTAAGGCAGAGCTGATGGGCTCCACAGTGCAGTAGTGGAATCTCCTGGCAGGTGATGTTTGGGTTTCCATGTTCCGTTACCGTCAAGAGGATCTTGTCCCATTCTTCTTCATGGAAGGTGATCTTGTAGCCTGCAACAACATCGATGGTGTGATGTTGGACTCCAGACTGCAGAAGTGGAATCTCCTGGCAGCTGATGTTGGGGTTTCCATGTTTCGTGACCGTCAAAAGGATCTTGTCCCATTCTTCTTCATGGAAGGTGATCTTGTAGCCTGCAACAACATCGATGGTGTGATGGCAGCCCTCAACATCGTCCATGATCCAGATGAGTGGAGACTGTTAATCGATTCATCGAAGATGAGTCTTAAATCAGTTTTGCTGCATCATGGAAATGTTTTGCTATCAATTCCAGTTGATCATGCAGTCCATATGAAGGAAACATGTGAGAACATGAAACAACTTTTGAGGTGCATAAAATATGACCAATATCAGTGGCAGCTTTGTGTCGATTTGAAGGTTGTCAATCTCTTTCTTGGCCTGCAGACTGGATACACAAAGTACTGCTGTTTTGTCTGCGAATGGGATAGTCTTGCGAGAGATTCCCACTACATCAAGATATATTGGCCACTCCGACAGACATTGGAGCCTGGGAGGAATAGTGTTCAGCATCCACCACTTGTTGAATTAATGAAGATTTTGTTACCACCCTTACACATCAAGCTGGGTCTGATGAAGAACTTTGTCAAAGCCATGGACAACACAAACAGCTTTCAAGTACCTCCGTGGAAAATTTCCAAGGATCAGTGAAGCTAAGACAAAGCGATGATAAAGGAAAGTGTCTTTGTTGGTCCTCAGATTCGTGAACTTCTTCGAGATGATGCATTTGACAATGCACTGCATGGCAAGGAAAATACGACATGGAACCCCTTTCAGTTAGTCGCAACACATTTTCTCGGAAACAACAAGGCAGACAACCAGGACATTACAACAATGGAGAAACGCTATCAGGGCAAATGGAGCCCATCAATGCTTGCAGACTATTGCTGGACAGTGACAAGAGATGCTCCATTTGATGACTACAAGAGACAAGCCAAAAAGCGCCGAGTAGACACTGAATAAGGACTAAACTATGTTCCTAAATAGATACATCATGGTTTTGTGCCTTTTGTTTCATAATAAGCTTTATTGATATAACTCTTTTGTTGATTTTTTAAGTGTTACATGAACAGGACAGATGACATGTTATCGTGTAAAGTAACCATACACACATGGAAACACCGAGGTTTACAATGTATGAGTAAAACTCTACTATCTACACAATATACATAGACGTGAAATGTAAAAACTTTAATATCTTGGGAACAGTAGCCAATCAGTTGTTCTAATTGTCATATTTGAATTCAGCAGATCAAAATTCATAATAAAGAGCACATTTCATCTCTGAAGCAGACGACGTCTAATAACTTGTAGACTAATGTGATCTATGTACCCCAAAGCAAATGGATGTTAACATAATCTCCGATAGAAGTTGCTTTGCGGCGCGGAGTGTGCACGTGGGTGCGTTTGCGCGCGTGTGCACGTAGGTCGACTCGGCCTCAAAAGAGCACCTGGCGCGTGGCGTAAACATCGCCACTGGGGATACAAAGACGGCCCTCGCGGGCGTGGTGCTGACCCCCCCCCCCCCCCCTCGTGTGCCATGTCGGCCTTCGCAGGTGCTACTCGCTTACGGCACTTTGACCAACAGCCTCTTGAGGCTTTACGGGAAGTATTTGTCTTTGTGCACGTGGGTATGTGTTGAGGGGGGGGGGGGTGTAGTGGCTAGCGCTCTGCGCTACGAACTCCACCCCCCCCTCCTCTCCCCGAGTTCGATTCCCGTTCATGAACCCCAGGAACTCAGCAGCGCCGTCTCAGTCTTTGAGCCACAGCGCCAGATTCTGGGCTTGGTTGGAGGGGGGAAGGTAAAAGAGTTGGGAGGGAAGGATGCGGGGAGGGAGGGATGGAGGGATGGAGGGAAGGAGGGAGGGGCATCTGTGAAAAAGAGCTTCATAGCTCATCGGATTTCTCCAGAACAAATAAAGGTTCTAATTCTGAGAGAGGCAGATGGAGGATGGAGGGGGGGGAGGCAGGGAGGGAGGAAGGGGGGTGTGGGGAGTGCTTCAGAAGAGGTCACGACTCCGAGCTCTTGAGACGAGACGAGCATTTCTCTCGTCGAGTGACGGACTATCGTTAGCCGTCTGCGTGCGTGGGATAGACTCTGCGCTTATCTCTCTCACTTATCTCTCCAGCTCTCTCACTCACTCAGAGGCACTACGCTTTGTCTCCTGCATTCAAAGCGATCATTAATGGAATTGCGATGTTTGTTCAGTTCGATGGCCTTGGGGGTGGGGGGGTGAGACGTGCCTAAGAGACGGCATTGCAGCCAGAAATGGATTATTGAATCCGTCTGTACGGCGCTTGGAGTGTTTGCAAGTTGTACGCCCCCCCCCCACTCCGGCATTTTTGTCGGACTTAGCAGTACCTGGATGGGTAACGATCAGGGCTTGCCAGGCGCAGCGGTGGCGAGATGTTAACTACCTCGCCTGGTATACAGGGGGTCGTAGGTTCGATCACGGCCCTGACGACACCTGCATATTTGGAGTTTGCGGGTGCCCCCCTCCCCCACGCCCCACACATTTAGAATCAACATGCGTTCCACACGCGTGATCACCTGTGCGCCAGTACACGTTGCGGGGAGCGGTGGCGTAGTGGTGAGCACACTGCCCGATGAACCCCTTGACCCAATTTCGATTTCCTGCTAACGACTAATAACAGTGGCGAATATTTGAACTGAATCAGTCCTGGGCCTCTCCTAGGTCGACTCGGCATCAAATGAGTACCCGGTGCGGTGTGTAAACATCGCCTCTAGGGAGATAAAGGCGGCCGGGCCTGGTGCTGAACACTCACCCCTCTCGTGTGCACTGCCGGCCTTCATAGGTGCTCGCTAGCAGCACTTTCCCCAACAGTCTGTTAAGACTATACGGGGGATCTTTATCGTTGTCATGTCCACGTGCGTGTAGGCGGTCCTTGTGTGGGGAGCGGTCGTGTAGCAGTCAGCACCACGCGATTCCCGCTCACGGCCACCAACACCAGCGCCGATCATCTGAAACGGTCCTGGGCCTCCCCTAGGTCGACTCAGCCTCAAATAAGTACCCGGTGCGACTCGTTGACATTGCCACGATGTGTGCTGGTCGCCCAGCCCCTCGTGCGCCGTGCCTGGCCTTCATAGGGTTTGTGGATCACCCAACAGATGCTATTGTGAAGCTCCCTTCCGCGTGCGCGTCGAGGGGGGCGAGGTGACACACCCCTGGCTAGCCAGGATAAGGCAGAAACTGCGCGCGGGCTCAACGGCCGTCTGTTTGTTCCGTCTGTGCGGGGGATATCGAGTGTTGCGCCCTCGCGCGTGGCGTAGGGTTTCCTCCGGCTGCTCCAGGAGAATGATAATAACAATGATAATGAGAGAATAATTAATCGCTGAAAAGATGTTTAAAAAGTACAATGTAAAATAATCCTGAGACTCAGCGTGACGTTCCTAGATAAATGAGTTATATATATATAGAATCTGCTACTCGCGAACAGAATGCATCTATGTTGAACTTCTTTTGCACCGTACCTAGCTAACCGTGCTAAATCGAATGTGCACTTGCCCCAACAGTCGTTTGAGGCTATACCGGGGGGCTCTTTTTATTCTTCTCTTCTCTCGGCCGGGGGAGAGAGGTCGCATCATTTCCTGCGAGCTACGAGCATGAAGAATGCGTCAACAGCGGACGGGACATTGCGCGTTCGTTTGGTAAACTACTGGGGGGGGGGGGTGGTGGCGGTGGGGGGGAGCCGTGCCAACCCAGAGCCGAATCCTCTGCCCGCGACTCACCCCCTCCTCTTCTTGCGAGTGACGCAAATTGCGAGCGACCGCTGCGGCTTTCGGGACAAGGGGTGGGAATTGTGGAGGGGAGCAAAGCAAATTACTTCTGAGTTTAAATAATACAAATGTTGACTTTAAAATGGACCGCCTCCCGATGCAAACTATATGCTGGTGCGCGCGCGCGTGTGTGCGTGTGTCCGTGTGCGTCTTGTGTGGGGAGCGGTAGTGCAGCGCTTAGTGCGCTGCGCTAAGAACCCGGTGACCCGAGTTCGATTCCCGCTCACGGCCAACACAGGTGACGATTATCTGAACACGTCCTGGGGCTCACCTAGGTCGACTCAGCCTCAAATGAGTACCTGGTTCGGT
This sequence comes from Entosphenus tridentatus, assembly GCA_014621495.2. Taxonomy (NCBI): domain Eukaryota; kingdom Metazoa; phylum Chordata; class Hyperoartia; order Petromyzontiformes; family Petromyzontidae; genus Entosphenus; species Entosphenus tridentatus. Next base: position 1,616,301 of record CM025663.2, read on the forward strand.
GTTTAAAAACATCGCCACTTGGGAGACAAAGGCGGTCGGGGTTGGTGCTGGCCACCCATCCGCTCGTGTACTCGTTCCGGCCTTCGTAGGTGCTCGCTAACAGCACTTGTCCCAACAGTCTGTTAAGGCTATAGGGGGGATCTTCGTCTTTGTGCGTGCTGGGGTGTGTTGTGTGGGTGAGCGGTGGCGCAGCGGTTTAGCACGCCGTGCTACGAACCCGCCGATACGACTTCGATTCCAGCTCACAGCCAACATCAGTGACGATTACCGGGACCAGTCGTGGTGTGCTGTGTAAACATTAGCACTTGCCCCAAAAGTCGCCTAAGGCTACACGGGGGATCTTTGTCTTTGCTTTGGGTGTGTGGGCGGTATTTTTTTTTCCATTATCATCATCTTCATCATTGTATTAATTTTGTGTACTCTTCTTCTTATTATTATTCGATTCCTGTGGAGCTGTCATCTTTAACAAAACAATTTCGCATTCACCGCAAAGTGAGGCTTAAAGAGAAAAAATAGAGGGGAGGGAATGGTGGATGGGTGGATGGTGGGGGTGGTGGTGGGGAGAATGTACGCTGCATATATTAAATAAATATATTTATAAAGTCCACGTTATTGTGAAATGGATTGTTTTTATTCTAATGTGTTCGCTAAGAGTGCCCCTCGCATTGGCAAGCGCAGACACCCGGCTTCATTTAATGTCTAGTACTCATTTCATACCACCCCCACCCTCCCCCTACTCCGCCCCCCAATTGAAGATAAAATAAAACTCCAAATCAAATCAAATGCAAGAAGGCAAACATGGAAATGCTTTTGCTCCCTACAAATTCGTGTCGCCGTTCGTCTCACCGGGTCTCCGTGAATCTCACTCAATGCGGACACAGAGCGGAAACTTGATCCCGGTTATGTGCGCGCCCCCCCCCCCCAACGCTTTCCATGAGCCCCCCAATCCAAGCCCTCTCCTCCCCCGAGCCCCCCCAACCCCTCCCCTGAGCCCCCCATCCTGAGCCCTCCCCTCCCCCGAGCGCTCCCACACCAACCCCTCCCATTTTTTACTTGATACAGCAATTGTGCTTTGACGGTTCCACCTGAAGACGGAAGCTTGTGTTGCCTCCGAAACGTCATGATTTATTATTTTATTTCTATTATTACTTCTATTATTTTAATTTTTTACCTACGTGACTTTACCGAAGAAGCCTAAGAGTATCAACCCCTCACCCTCACGCGCTTAACACTGTGCAGGTGTCATCCTTATGAGCAGCATTCCTCGAGTCGCCACGGTGGCTAGGAGATGTTAACTCCCTCGCCGGGTATACAGGAGGCCGTGGGTTCGATCCCGACCCTGACGCCTGCTGTGTATTTGAAGTTTGCGTCTCTTTCTTTCTCTCTCTCCTCTTGGTTCTTCGGCTTTTCCCCTCCACAATTAAAAATACGCGTGTCAGAGTATTTGGCTACTGCTATAAATGTCCACAGGATGAGCCACTTCGTTGAGCTATCATTTCATAGCTCACGGGCCTTGGCTGGTTAAATAAAAATAGTCGTAGAGTCGCCACTTAACAAGTCGCCAGCAACGCTTAAATGCTACACGCGTGCACGTGCACAACCACCGTGTTGCCTGGTTTGTGGCTTGACTCCGCCCATCATCCTATCTGGGGGTCGATAAAATAACTATCGGTTTTGTGGGGGAAATCAACAGTGATTGTCATGTGTATAGACACGCCCCCCGCCCCACTCTACCGCAACCGCGCACACCCGAATCCTTGCCAAATGAATGTGGAATTACCACCGCTGGCTCAAGGCTGTAAACAGGAGCAAGGAATGCCTTTAAACCGTCATCTCAGTGCGGATCGTGGAGAGGGAGGGGTTATTTGAGCAAACTTCACCACGCTGGTCAGTGCATGTAGGTGAAGGCGTGAGAGCAGAGACGCTCTGTCCTGCACAACAATGGATCGCGTAGCGCTGCCCACCAGCGCTGGGCCGGAGGTGCTGACGCAACGGACACGTGGGCGCCCTGATCACAGAAATGACATCCGGGTGATTGGGACAAACGCTTGAGCCTGACGGGGAATTTGGGAGCAGTAAAAATAATTGCGTCTGCTTACACCTGTCGCCATAGCACAGCTGATGGCAACATAGCTGATGGCAACATAGCTGATGACAGCACAGCTGATGACAGCACAGCTGATGACATCACAGCTGCTGACAGCACAGCTGATGACATCACAGCTGATGGCAACACAGCTGATGACAGCACAGCTGATGACAGAACAGCTGCTGAGAGCACAGCTGCTGACATCACAGCTGCTGACAGCACAGCTGATGACATCACAGCGGATGGCAACACAGCTGATGACAGCACAGCTGATGGCATCACAGCTAATGACAGCAGAGCTGAATACATAGCAGCTGAAGATATAACAGCTGATGACAGCAGAGCTGAAGATATAACAGCTGATGACAGCACATATGACAGCACAGCTGAATAAACAGCAGCTGAAAATATAACAGCTGATGACAGCACAGCTGAATACATAACAGCTGATGACAGCACAACCGATGACATCATAGCGGATGACAACACAGATGATGCCAGCACAGCTGATGACAGCGCTGCTGATGACAGCGCAGATGATGACGGCACAGCATATGACAACAAAGGTGACAACACACACAGGCGCATGGCTATGAAAGAGACACAAATAAGACCGCCCCCCCCTCTCCTCCTCCTCCACCCCTACTGCTGCCCCGCCCCCCGTAACCTACATAGAGTTGTGGGACAAGTGGTCTCTGAAAGAGCCGTCGGTGAAATCCGTCACGCAGCACGCGAACGGGATGCGTGGCAAAAAAAGAAAAGACGACGGCCCCGGTTCGAGGCCTCTGATGTTTACTTTGCACTGGCACCCAGATTACAGTGCTCAGGTTAAGGCTGAGTCGACCTACGCGGGAGGCCCAGGGCAGGGTTCCGATATCGCTCGCCACTGTTCGAGACCAGGGGTTCGAACTCGGGTCACCAGGCTCATTGCGCAATGACGATAACCACTAAGAGATCACTCGCTTCCAAACAAATACAAAAATCACCCTATAGCCTTGACAGACTATTGGGGCAAGTGCTGTTCGCGATCACCTATGAAGTCCAGCACGGCACACAAAGGGATTGGTCGGCAGGTCCATGCCCAGCCGCATTTGTTTCCCCAGTGGCGATGTTTACACATTGCACCAGTAACTCATTTGAAGCTGAGTCGACTTAGGGGAGGTTGGGGACCAGTGCAGATAATCGTCACTGCTGGTGGTGGCCGTGAGCGGGAATCGAACTCGGTTTGCTGGGTTCGTAGCGTAGCAAACACACAAACACGCAAACTAAACTGTCGTTTGTATTTTGCCAGGTATGGCCCACTGAGCTATTTAGCTCTTTTCAGAAGCAACCTCGCCACGAATTATAGATCGAAGAAATGGCGTATCACGTGGACATTTATAGCAGCCAAACACTTTTAAACGCGTGATGTGGATTCTAAATGTGGAGGGAAAAAAACCGAAGGACCCGGAGAAAAATCTACGCGACCACGGGGAGAGAGACACGCGAACTCCAAAATATACAGCATGCGTCAGGGTCGCGATCGAACCCACGACATCCTGTATACCAGGCGAGGTAGTTAACATCTCGCCACCGTGGCACCCACACACACACACGCGCACTCGTCCCTCGCTTTGTCTGTCTGTCTCCGCTTCTCACAGGCAGGGGATGTTTTTAATCAGAGCAATGAGATGCAGCATCTCCTGGCCACCGCCGCTTCTTCCAGGAAGGACGTCTGGGGACTACCTCCTACTCCTCTTGTTGTTTTGGCTGCAGACTTTGAGGTGAGTGCGCGCGGGGGGTGATGCCGTGAGGTTTCTTTATTATGAATAATAAATTATATATTCATTATTATTTCTCTCGCTACCATTGTTGTTGTTGTTACTACGCTGGGTCACCCATGAAAAAAAAATAAAAGCCCCTCGCACAGTCTCAAAACTCGTTTTTGTTTTCCAAAGAGGCTTCTGCCCCTCTCCAACCATTATAAATACGGAGTGGTAGCTCTTGGAATCTCTCATTTACTTGATACAGCTGTCTTGGCTGTGACGGTTCCACCTGAAGACGGAAGCTTGTGTTGCCTCCGAAACATCGTGATTTTTATCTTATTTTACTTTTATTATTTTGAATTTTTTACCTACGTGACTTTACAGAAAAAACCTAAGAATAGGCTTCTGCCACACATTTGCGCAGTTGCAGCAGGGAGCGATTGCCGCTGTGTTTGCGTGACAATCCGATCGAGCGCCATCTGCGTGCGAGTAAGTGTCACACGTCGGGACACGTTTTTCTTGGCCAATGCGAGTCAAAGCGACGCCCCGATTCGCGTCTTCCCCCGTCTGACGTCGCTTCGCAAATGCGCCGTCACATTGCTGCGAACGCCACCGCTACCCCGATTTGCGTCGCCTCGACCGCCACACACTCACGTCGCTGGCAGCGTCGCCCGCGTCCTTTCTCGGTGTACGTCGCCTCTCAGCCTTCGTCTCCACCACCACCAGCACCACCACCACCACCACTACCACCACCACCGCGGCACTACCCCGTACATCGCTTTCATTTAAGTCGATGGCGATCTTCGTCGTTTCACTTTTCAGGAACGTATCCCTGACGTAAACCGGGGTGTTAGTGTTTATATATTGTGCGGACGATTTTTGTTTGTTTGTTTCGCTCTTAGAAGGAATACCGGGGTACTCTAGAGAGCAGGGGTGTAAGAACATAGAACATCCACGCAGAACGGGACCCGAGTCGGGATTCGACCCCAGGTGCTTATTTATTGCTGTGTGCCACGAGTGTTGCCACTGCACCGTCCTGCAAGACTCAATAATTTTCTTAATGTTTTTTTTTTTCCCGAGTCGCTGGCAGACAGTCCAACTACCCATCGACATAAACAGAGGCTCGTAGACTTAGACATCGATTCATATATGAACTTACTCAGGACTCAGAGACTTGCCGACAGCGCCCAGACTTGCAAGGGAGACCCATAGACTTGGAGAGCCGTACATTTACATCGAGGCCCAAGGGACTGAACATAATGAAAATAATGTTTTAATCGGGAAAATTATAGTTACCGCGAGAAGTCAGAGAAGACAGCGAATTAAGTTACTCCATAAGCAATTTGAACAATTGGATGCAACTGGGAGGAGTATCCAATGCAAAGTTAAGCGAGTAATAGCATGGACAGAGCTAAATGGATATGGCACATATAGAGGGAGAGGGGCCCATAGACATTCATAGCAACCCATTGACTGACTTACACAGAGACTCATAGACTCACACGCGGATGAACGTCTCACTGAATTATATTGAGGGTAGACTGTCAAGCTATCCGAAGATCCACAGACTTACCAGGAACCCATCGACTTTACACAGGGAACCATGGACATAGCCTTTCCCCAGGCACCCTTAGACGTGCATCGAGACCCGTACGCCTGTATGGGAGTTCGAGTGAACTTTTTTGTTTGTTATCGGGACAGAGTTGACGCACGAACAGAGCTCGCCTTGAGCTTGGAGAGCAGTTTACATTCGGAGATATGAAGAAGGCCAAGGATCAGGGGGTAAAATGAGGAGGAATAACTCACGGCAGGAGGGCGATTTATCCTCGAGCTCATCCCGGTTGGCCTCACCGCATGTGTCTGTATGTATGTGTCTGTATGTATGTGTCGGTATGTCCAGCTAGCAGGCTGTGTATGTGTGTCTGTATGTATGTGTC
>CM025663.2:1707133-1717486 GCA_014621495.2 Entosphenus tridentatus
GGGGGGGGGGCGTGTTTGAAAGTATTATTACATCTCTTGTGTAGAGGTGTGACCACTGGCCGTGATATTGTGCCCTACAGCACAGGTGTGAATTTGCAGGTACATGCACGTATATGCCACAGAGCGCTCTGCGCAGGTGTTAATGGACACACAGGTGAGCGGGTGAAAGTGTCACAGGTAGAACGCGACATCGCCATGCGTTTGGCTTTAAACTATTTTTGGTGTTTCCACCTCCCCCCCCCACTCGCCCCGTCATAGAAACGTGGAATTTCCACCACTGCCTCTGTAGGGCTATAAATAAACGGAAGATGTGCACCAACGCCTCAATGCTCATTTGGGTAGCAGGAAATTATATTTATTCCACACCTCCGATATGCACGGTGGGCTAGGTACGGTGCGAAAGACGTTCAACATACACTCCATAAGAACCGAAACACCGGGAGAAAACCCATGCGTGCTACAATGGAGCGCCGATCCAATTGAATGATTATAATGATTATTTTATAATAATGATGCTAAATATATGCAGTGGAACTTACAATTTACGAATGTATGTTGACCTTTTTTCGCACCGTACGTAGCCAACCGTGCAAATTGGATTTGCTTGGAAAGGACAACAAACTCAACACAAAAAAGCAGTTCTAACGAAATTAGTTTTCAATCTAGATTATTTAAAAGTGCGTATAGCTCCAGTGGCTTACTAATAGGGCCTCGTCATTGTCACAACGTTGAATGCTGTTAAATTCTTAACGTTCATTTATTCATGTGTATACTGTATTTATACTAATTGGGGAAGCGATGATGGGGTGTCGTGATGGCGAGATGTTAACTCCATAGCCTGGTGTACAGGAGATCGTAGGTTCGATGTTGACCATGGCGCCTGTATATTTTGAGTTTGCATGTCTCTCTCCCCGTGGTCGCGTGTATTTTTTTCTCCGAGACCTCGGGTTTTCCCCTCCACATTTAGAAACACGCGTTTAGACTCTACAAATTATAATGTTTGCCTGCTACGCATTTTCACATGGCAAGCCACTTCGTTGAGCTATAATTTGTGGCCAGGTGGCTTCTGATTTTTTTTTATAGCTCAGTGGTCCTTACCTGGTAAAATGAATTAAAAAATAAGTCATTAATAAGTAATTATTTTTTTTACGAGGGATGAGGATGTGAAAGGGGATTGCTTCGAGGGTTCATAATTATAATCATTATAATCATTATGACAACTGAGGCCGAGACATGGAGCCGGCACAGCTGATATCCTGGGTTCGAATTCGCGGGTCAGACGCCCCAAGGGCAGCGAGGTGATGGTCTCAGCCCGGTTACCCAACGACCGAATGACCTCAAAAAAACAAAGCCATCAACAGACTTTATTTAGCAGGAGGGTGCGGTGGGGTGGGGGGTAATGTTGGAGAGGTAGGAGAGGCGGAGGGTGGAGGAGGTCATGCGGGGAGGCGGGAGGGAGAACATGGGAGTAGAGGGATGATGTTGGGGGGGTGGGGTAATTGTGTAAGGGATGGGCTCCGGGTTCTACCGTCTGTCCTTCTGCACGATGTCCGACGTTTCGCTGCACACGTGCCGAATCCAGTTCCCGAGCAATCTCCCAGCACTTGGGTGCGGACATTCGTGCCGAACAACGCGCGGCACCACCCGAAAACGCACCGAAACTCATCCTTAAGAGGGTGTGGGAGGTGGTGGAGGGGGGTGTAGGTGTGAATCCAGGGGGACAATCAGTTTCACCTGCGTGGAGACCCCACGCGCTCATCCCCCGGACCTCCACAGCACGTTTCCGTGTGCCCCCTGGGGTCCCCAACTGTCACGCCGGCTGGCCGAGATTCTCGTTAGCTTCATTAGCCCAGTGACAAGTCCGGATTCACAGCTCGCTTGCTTATTAATCTAATTTAAATACCAGACAGCTGATTAGGACGACCCTGTTTTCCAGAACCGTCATCGTCGTATTCGGCCCACTGCGAATGTGGAGTGGCAATCGCCATCATCGTGATCATCATCGAACGTGTTAGTTCTCACGTGAGCTATAATCGTCGTCGTGATCATCATCATGTTTATTATTTAAGCATAGTAATCATCATCACGTTCACATCCATTAATATCAGTCAGCATCCTTATTATCACAATCGTGATCATCATTGCCATATCCTCATTGTATCTGTCGTCATTATTGTCACAATCGTGTTCATCATTGCCATAGCCTCATTGTATCTGTCGTCATTATTGTGGGTCGCCGCGATGGCGAGATGTTATCTCCCTCGCCTGGTATGCAGGAGGTCGTGGATTCGATCCCGATCTTGACACCTGCTGTATATTTGGAGTCTGCACGTTCTCCCCGTGGTCGCGTTGATTTTTCTCCGCGTCCTCCGGGTTTTCCCTCCACATTTAGAATCAACATGCGTTTAAAGTATTTGTCTGCTGTAAATTTCCACGTAACAAACCACTTCGTTGAGCTATCATTTGTGGCCAGGTCGCTTCTGAAAAAGCGAGCTATAAAGTAGGTGGCCTTAACAGGTAAAATAATATTAAATAGTTCAGTTTAAAATATTATAATTATTGTTATCATCATGTTGTCTTCAGCATTATTATCGTCTATTCATTCACGTACTCGTTACTGATATCAACACTCATCATCATCACTAGCACCATCATTGCCATTATCAATACATTAATCGTATCGTGAGCATCATCAACACCGTACCCAACATCGTAACCAACCCGCACTGACCAGCGTGCTGAAGTATGGTCAAACAACCGTCAATGCGTTGGAATACCATCAACCAGCAGTGGATTGACAAAGGGGTGTACATTCGTGTTTTTATTATTATTATTATATCACGACACGGTTCGTGTGGCCAGGACCACGTACGCTTCACAGCCTCTCTCTCTGCCACTCCGCTGAACTCCTGCGACGTTCACACCTTCATTCTAGATTTGAAGCTTTCGTGACTGCAAGGATTCATACTCTTAGTTCTTTCGGTAAAGTCACGTAGGTAAAAAATGAAATAAAAATTTCAAAAAATAAAACAATAATAATAATGTATTGTTTTATTTTGATTAATTATTGTTTTATTTTTATTAATTTTAATTTCATTTTTTACCTACGTGACTTTACCGAAAGAACTAAGAGTACGTTCACACCTGTTGACAGGTGATCGGTGTCTCTGCAGGCGTATGCCGCCCCCTATCGCCCGCTTTTCACCGAGACTCAACGCCAACTTGTAATGCAGCAGTGACGGTGGTAACGTTGCCCGCGTCATGTTCCATTTCATTTTTTTGTTTGTTTACCACCATTGAAAAATGACATCGCCGATTTGCTCAGTTGGTATTACACTACCATGCACAGCGATCATCGCCCCGTAGCGCCAAACATCGGCAGCACCCTCTTGGGAAGAAGAAGTCGAGACGAAGAGGAAGTCGAGACTGCGAGGATTTCCTGGGCAAACACGCGGAATGGAAAGTGCCGGATGAAGCTAGTGTGGGACCTGTAGCATGATGTTATAAAGGGGTCCTAAATATAAAAAACACGTAAATCTAAAAAAAAAAATTGTAACTTGCATAGTAAAGTAATTGTATTTTTTTTTCATTTTCTATACAGCCAGATAATACGACAAATCGCTAAACTTAAACACCCATTATAGACTGCCAGTACGCTCACTCAGGTTAAGCACCATTCCTACAGTCTACATCAAGGCCGTAATTATAATAATTATAATATAATATTCAAATATGCTCAAAATATCCCCCCCCCCCAAAAAAATAATGCGATAAAAAAAAATATTTGCTATGCTATGCAAATAAAAACAACAATTTGCTAAACCTTGGCCACACTATCTGGACTTGTCTTAGTATAAATCAACGCATACATTTCTGTTTATATGATTGTTGTTATGGTTGTACTTTATGAATCCCTAATCTCTGCCATTACATACAATGAAACAAGAAATGGTAAAAAAGTGAAAACAGAGCAATGCAATACAATACACTATTAGACATTATTGTAAAAAAGAAAAGAAAATTCCATCCCATGTGTTAGTGAGTTTTTTTTATAATTTAGGCAGGAAAAGAGTTTTAAAATTTAGATTTTTTTCTGAGTTGGGACCCCCAGACATCCTGGAAGATTTGGTCCCCCCCAATGTTGACTCCATGGCTACGGGCTTGGTCTACATTATAGACTGCCAATACGCTCACCAAGCTTAAAAAACAGGCTACAGTCTACATTATAGACTACATTATCAAGCTGGGTGAGTGTACTGGCAGTCTATAATTTAGACTGTAGCCTGGTTCTTAACCTCGGTGAGCGTACTGGCAGTCTATAATGTAGACTGTAGTCTGGTTCTTAACCTCGGTGAGCGTACTGGCAGTCTATAATGTAGACTGTAGCCTGGTTTTTAAGTTTGGTGAGCGTATTGGCAGTCTATAGTGTAGACTATAGCCTGGTTTTAAACCTTGATGAGCGTATTGGCAGTCTATAGTGTAGACTGTAGCAATGGCTATTAAACTGAGTGAACGTACTGGCAGTCTATAATGTAGGCTGTAGCCTGATTCTTAACCTGAGTGAGCTTTATAGCTCTTCGGATTCCACCTGCAGTTTCGATGCTGATTCCGAATCTGACACACAGACCCGCCGCTCACACAAGACCCACCCTCCTCACCTCCGTCGCCCTGCCCACTGCCCTCGCCCCGCCCCCCTCACCCAGAGCTCCGCCCCTCCCTCGCGTCTTCGTCACGTGACGCGCGTTGCCGGCCGCCATCTCACAGGCTCTTTTGAGGCCTACAGTCGTGAGGCCTTTAATGCCCTTTCAGTTTTCGCTTTTAGATTCCCTTTATTTTATATACATACACGTATAGAGTATCATCTAATAAGTTGTGTTTTATGTATCGTTTCGCCCAGGAAAGAGGATCAAAAGGAGTTTTATTTTCTTGCCCCGGAGCGGCTTGTGCCGGGTACGGCTGAGCCCTGTTTCCGTACACCACTTCGCGACAACTTGCGATTACATTTGGCATCGTTATTAAGCTTATTATTACTATAATTAATCCGTTATGTCCTTTTATAACGTGATATTTTCTTATTTGTTTTCTATCTACGCGGCTATATTGTTCATCGTGAATACGTCGAATTTATGTATCGCGTTCCTGTTCACGGAGATGCACTTTATTTAACCAGCGTAACAGCACCCCGGGGTACTGTATCGTGCACTTGCATTTAACCACGACTCCGTTGAGATTACTCTGACTTTGTGACAACGGCACAGGCCCAAACTGAATGAGGTCGTGAGTTAATTCCCCCCCCCTCTCCCTACGTCTCGTTTAATGTTGTTGCAGACTTTCGCGGTTCGAATCGGACGGCCGCCTCTGACTATCACTGCGGGCGTTTGAAGCGGAATGCTGTGAAAGCGTCCGCTGTACGGTGGACGTTAAAGGTCCCGCGACGTCATTCGCAAGAGTGTGGGCTCACTGCCTGCGTAAGGTCAACATCTGTCCAAACCACCCCTCACTTCCTCCTCCATCCCCCCAAAAACAACAACACCCAAAACGTTGCTGTCCCTTGCCACTTTCATGAGTTCTCGCCAGGTTAAACGAAGTCAAATGAACGGTTTACCATTATCGCGACTCATTCAAGAGGTAGACTAAATATTGACTTAAAAGCTTTCGTAACTGCAGGAATTCATATTCTGTGGGTCTTTCGGTAAAACCACGTAGATAGAAAAAATAATTTAAAAATATCACGTTTCGATCGCAACGCAAGCAATCGTCATGATCGAAACGTGATATTTAAAAAAAAAAAAATTCTATCTACGTGGTTTTACCGAAAGACCCAAAGAATATGAATATGTCGACTAAATGTTTGACGTGCTCTATTCATCACCGCCAATTGCTATGCATTTCACTGTGACCCAAGTGACAACTGTTGAGGTGTAATGCATTTTACGACCCGCCCTTTATTTGACCATGTGACGTTATATCATTTATATAATGCGGTATCATGTACTGTAACACATATGCATTACCGGCCATTGACAATCACTGTCCTGCATGTAACCGGGTGATAACCGATGATTGAGTTTCTTTGCTCCCCTCTTCATCGTGGCGACATATCTGTCACTTCGCTCCGGAGCGGTTAATCGAGCAAACGAATTGCGATCGTAATCCCGGTGCACGTCGAGCGTTTTGAGTTGCGCGGCTCAGAAAGCCACTGGAGCTTTGCCCTTTGTAAACGTAGGTTGAAAACCCATTTCTTTTAACCTGTTTTTTACGTATAATTTTGTTAGTTCCTTCCCCCGCACCTTCGATTAGTACGGCTAGCCTACGTACGGTGCGAAAAAAAGTTCACACGCGCACCCTGTGTCTGCGTGCAATGATGTTTACGCTTGCCAGTCGGGCGAGCGAGGAGGTGAACCCGGGGAAGGACTTGGCCCGGCTAGCGTCCACCACCATGCAGCGGTTGTACTCCCCCTTCGACGAGGATGACCTGCGGGCGAGCCGCAGCCGCAGCCGTAGCGGCTCGCGCAGCCGCGGCGGCCGTCGGCGTCGCGACCGCTCAAAGGACAGCGGTGCACGTGGCATCAACGGCGCCGTTGCTGTCGACGTGGCGAAGAGAAGCGTCTGGGTGCGGAACACCAGGGACGTTTCTCCCACGAGCTTGCGCAAGGCGTTCGACCGCTTCGGCAAGATTGAGTGTGAGTAGCGTAAACTAACTAAAACGATTTTGAATTTTAGCAGGTAAAGGTCCACTGAGCTGTGTTAGCTCTTTTTACACATGCTTTCATTTAACTCACTGTTGTCGTTGTCATTGTTGTATCCTCAAATCTTGTAACTCAATTTTAACCCACTTCCCAATGTGGTGTCGACTGCAAACTTGGTATACTTATGTCATACTGATGACAATACTATATTCTATCATAAAAAAGAAAAGAATAGATATTTTTAAACATTCTTTTTTAGATGTTATGTTTCGGCTTGGGTCTAATTGTCCACGGTCAACTGACGTTGGCTGTAATTGGCCACGGTCCCTTACGTTATAGCAAGCTTCGGGGCTACTTCCTGGAGTCGTGGAGTTCTTCCATTACTAGTGCATTTCATAAAAGCGTGTTTTTAAAACGTTTTTTAAATATTACTTCTTTCAGAAGTGCTCTGGCCACAAATGGATAGCTCAACAGAGTGCCTTATTGTGCGGAAAGTTATAGCAGCCAAATACTCTAAATGCACGTTTATAAATGTGGAGGGAAAAACCTGCAGACTCCAAATATACAGCAGACATCAGGGTCGTGATCAAACCCACGACCTCCTGCATACCAGGTGAGTTAGTTAACATCTCACCACCATGGCACCCCATATCTGACAGTGGTGGTCGTTGTTGTTGACAGGGCTGGAGGTCTTCAAGGATCGTTTATTAATTCAGTTCAAACGTACACGGGATGCGGACGCCGCTGTCAAGGCTGCAAACAAGCAAACAATTTGTGGGAGACATCTCGGTACGTGGACGCCCTCATTTTAAAACATTCTCACCTTTCCCCCCCCCACCGCAATTTTATCCCGATGGTGCTTTTGACATCTCATCATGGGATAAACTGACTTCGGGTCTCTTGCAAAGCAGTGCATGGAAGCAGATATCAGAGTTAGCCCTAATACCCCCTTCAAGTGACCTCCGGTTTAAACCGTAGAGAACAGCACATTGCCACATTCCGCATGAGAGAAATGTTCGTTGCATGACAGTCCAAGCGATGTTTTAATTTTAAGCGCTGAAATTTGGATAAATGAAGCGGAGGAACCACTCATTGCTCCCTTACCACTCCCAATACAGTTCAGACACAAATGTAATTTGCCAGCATGTGGAGCTGTATTTATGATTCGTATTTTTATCTTGTGTTTTGCAGATGTTATTTTTACATCAAGGAATGCCGTTGAGTACCAAACAAAGTAAGAGTTTGCTAACACAAGCGATGGGGCCTAGGATTTGAACACTCATGATGATGATGATATCTTCGTAAATGCTTTGATTAGACTGTTTAATGATGTTTGTCTGCCTTCAGCCAGTTTTTATTTTATTACATCTACAATTTTCTCCTTTGCCTAATCCAGTCACTTTTTTTCCAAAAATGGTATTCTTTGTATTTTTCAAGTTATAAAGTGCGGTTCACCTTTTCTTAGGATTATTGTTATGTATACTCTTTGCTTCTTTCGGTAAAGTCACGTAGTGAGAAATAAAATAAAACCAAATTAAACATAAATAAAACAAAAAGAGAATGGATTCCTGCAGTCACGAAAGATTCAAATCAAGATTATTGTTACGATTAACTTTTTGGGTTCAATGGCACGTTTGATTGGTAATTTTCGTACAGTTTTGTTACCACTGGCCGATGAAAAGGGGGCTGCATAGCTCAATGGGCTTTATTCGGTGAGCAAACTTCTGACAGGCGTCTGACCTAATTTAAACATGTTTTATTTTTTCATATTGTTAAATTTAGGATAGATTTGTTACATTCAAAATATTTTGTGCATTCGAAACGAGTTGATGTAACCCAAGTCGCCCTTGCAAAATAGGCAATGTGGTTCCACGCGTCTCATTGGGTTTATTTTATCACATGGGTTAAATAAAGGGTTACTGAATGACGATGTCTTTGGGCAGTGTATATTTTCAATAAATGATGTATTTCTCAGACCGTGAATGGGATCATAGCGTTCGTCGGTCTGACTGTTGAAGACTGATTCGTTTTCTGTAGTGGCAGCATAAATAAGCAAGGCGGTACACCTCGTTTCGCATATCTAGCCCTCGGCATGAGAAATTAAACGGTGTCTTTTCACATCAACCACCCAGCCCTCTGGGAGTGTTTAATCATAGCAGCATTGGTACAACACAAGCAAACTCATGACTAACCTCTATATTCAGTGTCATCAATAGTCAGGCTTGCTTGAAACGATGCTGGTGAACTGCAAGATGTTTGTGGGAAAGACCCTTTTTGTTAGAAAATAGATACCTAGTTCGACATGAAACTATACAGAATAATCGTTCATGTTTTTTTTGTGGAGAACATAAGTAATCAAATAGATAAGGTGACAATATGGCCCCTTCACATATTTGTTCACGTTAAAATAAAAGTATTTGTTACACATCCTATCAGCCACATGCCACCCCTCCTGAACCACTAACAGGGACCATGAATTCAAGCGGGAAGGTTTAAAATACTAGCCAAAGATGAAAGAAAAATATCACATGGTGCACAACCCAATTAACACATAATTCTGGGATCTTGGGGTATGGGTGAGGTGAGCTGTGTGTAATAGACCTTGTGTATTAAGTGCACTGCAATACCCCTATGTGGTTTATACTTTAAATGCACTGTAATGTTATGAAGTATGTAATGTAAAATGCAAGATAATTATGAAATATACAATGTATATTAAATGGAATATAATACATTGTGTAGTATATAATGTATATTAAATACAATCAAATACATTGTGTGTGTAGTGTATAGTGTATATTAAATGCAATGGAATACACTGCAATATCTAATGTGTAGTAAAAATAATTCTAATAGAGGAAGGCAACGCAGTATCTTCTTTCTGCAAATTCCAGCATGGGTTTCAGTCTGCTCGATACAAACATGTGTACAATGGAACCCCCTCCATACCCCCCCCCCTTCGATTGTGATCTCTGCTCAGGAGTCAAGGCTCACGATGGGAAGAGAGAGAGCCTGGCCCCTCCGCTGGTGTAAAAATCCCAGAACCTTTGGAACTCAGACAACCAGACGCACAGCGCTCCATCAGCCGCGGAGGAGGAGGAGGAGGGGATGATCGGCGCATAGATGTCAGGTACTTTGTTTTTCATCGTTCCTAAGCATATGTACATAATGTATATTTAATGCAATCGAATACATTGTGCGTATAGCATATAGTGTATATACAGGCAATGGTATACGCTGTGCAATATCTAGTGTATAGTAAAAATAATTCTGATAGACGAAGGCAACACAGAACAGTAAAACCTTGGATTGCGAGCATAATTCGTTCCGGAAACGTGTTTGTAATCCAAAGCACTCGTATATCAGTTGTGATCACGTGACGCTCGGCAGACAAAGCGTATACACATACAACTCGTATTGCAAGACCTCGCTCGTTTATCAAATTAATATTTATTTAAAAAATGTGCTCGTCTTGCAAAACACTCGCAGACCAAGTTTCTCGCAATATAAGGTTTTACTGTATTTTCTTTCTGCACATTCCAGCATGGGTTTCAGTCTGCTCGATACAAACATGTGTACAATGATGGAACCCCCTCCATACCCTCCCCCCCCTCTTTGATTGTGATCTCTGCTCAGGAGTCAAGGCTCACGATGGGAAGAGAGA
>CM025663.2:1717496-1730900 GCA_014621495.2 Entosphenus tridentatus
TCAGGAGTCAAGGCTCACGATGGGAAGAGAGAGAGCCTGGCCCCTCCTCTGTTGTAAAAATCCCAGAAACTTTGGAACACAGACAACCAGACGCACAGCGCTCCATCAGCCGCGGAAGCGGAGGCGGAGGAGGAGGAGGGGATGATCGGCACATAGATGTCAGGTATATTGTTTATCATAGTTGCTAAGCACATGTAAAGCGGTCGGCAACAAACGGCACGATAAGCACATAGCACTATATCAATCCGAAATAGAATAGATGTTTTTTTTGTAGGCAGTATTGTGATCCACAATTGTTTTGGGATGCTGGCCATGTGATTTTCTGGCGAAACAATTCTATTGATAAATTGAATTATGTTTGGCTTTCGAGGGCGGTGGAGTGTCTTACAACACAGGTATAACCCAAATATCAATTGTTAATTGTAATGTTGGCTGCGGGAAACCTGCTTTGCATTTAAAATATCAATCAATTCTGAATATAGGTGTGTAATGACTCGCCGGTCTTGTAACAATGAATGTTATTTGGCAAAGAAGTGATGTTTATTCGGAATGTAACATCATTGTTGATTAACACAAAGTTTTACCAGTTTTGTTTGGACAATTTTCATCATTGTGCTTATGTTATAATTATTCTTACCTCGAGAAGTAATTTTAATAAATCTACAATTAATAATTCTAATCATGACTATGACTTTAGCAAAATGGGTGATACTAGTGGTTGGTAGTGTGGGCATATTGGTAACACTCATGCTTTGTAGCAAAAAGAGCCTAGGTTTGAATCCGGACTCGGGGCTGGAGTTTGTACGTTCTCTCCCCTGTTGTGCACGGGTTTCCTCTGGGTTCTCACATTTCCTCTCATCGGCGAAAGCGCAAACCATATGATATAACCGGTATTGACGAATCATTCCAACGCTGAACATTCTTTTCTGCACATTCCTCTCTTGAGATGACACCGAGCAATACATGCTCCAGTACCGCAACGCCTTGCCAAGGGACCGTCCTGGGAAATAATTTTGAGACTCAACGAGGCTCTTTCATGGATGAGCAAGCGAGAATAATAACAAGTACAATCTGACGATATTTACAAAAGAAACGGACGATATTTACTCTGGAAGTTTACTTTTGTCCGATATATCTTCGAATCGCCAGACTGCGGCAACGTCACCAGTGTTTGCACACAGTTTGGCGCACGGTGCGGTGAGCGTAATGCATGGGTGTCGTATGCGAAGCCTTTATTAAGTTGTTAAACACGTCGCACACTGCGCTCGGAAAATTTTTGCGTGAAGCGCAGGTTATTAACATGCATTCTGTTGACTCGCGATTTCCGTTTATTAACAGCCATTACTCCACGAAGGGACCCCTTGGGAGCAGTAGAAATAATTGCTCGCTTGCACTTTACTCCTGGCTCATGCTGGTTTTCGTAAGTTTGTGCGTGTGTCATGTGCAAAGGTATTAAAAATATATTTTCGTTAACTTTACGAGCAATTGAAAGTGTGGCCCTTTGCTTAAGTTGCAGAACAACACGATCGTTTTGCATTTTATCCTGTTACTGTGGAATTCTGCCGAGTTAGGAAGAATTCAGTTACACGGATGAACCTCTTGTTTTTAACCAAATCGCCGGCAGGTCGTGTGTGGTGGGGTAATTCAGAATCTTTATTTAGACTGGAGGGAGGAATCTGATGTCCAGTAGGGGCACGGGGTCAGCGAGTTACAACAGCAAACAATACAATCAACGATATTGAAAATGAGAGAGAAGGTAAGCAAGTCACTGAGAATGAAAAAAAAAGTATAATATATAAGTACACATTGCACAAGTGCATAAAATCCTGCAGATTTTTCACCAAGGCGTTCTCGCCATCGTGAGTGTTTGGCTCTTAATTTCGTTTTGCGATTGCAGGAGAGCTGAGAGGAGCGAACTCCCTTCTTACGATGGCTACTTTAAGAGCCGTGGCGACCCTCTGTTCGAGCGATACGAAGACTCCCGAGAGCTGAGTAAGTGACCCTTCTGTGTCTGAAATCTGGCATCCAACGATGACCACGCACGGGGCTTGATTTCTCGCTCGGTATTTTCCGGTAGCACGCGATTCGTAGGCACGTGATTCGTAGCCACGCAGCCACAGTGGGAGGTACACTGGTTGTGATGTGCCAAACCAGACAAAAGCCAGGCTGATGCATAGCCCTGACTATAAATACGAGGGATGTTGAGGATTCAATGTTGGAATACTTATTGGGATCAATATCCACTTCAAAGCACTTGGTCCGATTTGCAATCGATGTCAATGTAATTGTTTGGCACGTTTTCAAGGCTTTTTACACGTGGCGATTTCATGTTGCTTGGCCGCGTCGGTTGGTCGAGGGTTTTAACGACACAACATTTCGGCTAAGTCGTGATATGGCCTAATCCAAATATCAGTTGTGACTTAAAAAAAGTTGGGAAAAATCACACGTCTACATTTTTTTGGTCCTCAGCCCTCAGATCTGGAATGCTTTGCCTTAAGAACTGCAGCCTGACGGCCGAGATTCTCCAATTTAGATATAAACTAAAACCTTACAGATTTCCTTCGTATGGTGCTCTGAAGTGCTTTGTTAGGCCTGCTGCATCTTATAAAAAAACGTAAATAAATATGCACGGATTGTGCAATGTTTACTTATCAGTACGGAAGCAGACTGGTGGTAGCTGTCTCGGCAGAATGTTTTTGTGTATATGCAAACATTTCTGTGTGCTTTGGTTTGTATCTCTTGCGTTTTGGGGTAACTGATTGTATTATTAGAAATGTTGCCAGTTTCCAAATACAGTAGGTTCATAGTTGTAACATATACCCACCTTTATACTGCAGATTGTTTGGTGATGCTCCGTTGGCACTGTTGCACAATCACACAGCAGTAACAACAAAACTGTGGTGCTTAAAAGGAGCAAAAATATCACAGGGAACGTTTCAGGAAAGGACCCATCATAGCACGTTTATGTACTTGTACATTTATGTGCTATAATGAAGGGCGATTGTTCAAACTAATATAATGTTCTTACCCGCCTCTACTGGACATCAGATTCCTCCAGAATAAATACATATTTGGATTCTGAATGTGCTGACCTTTATATCGCCGTTTGGTTGATATTGGATCATGCTGTATCATCAGTGCCTGCACCGCTATGGGCATACAGAGGAGCTCATACACAAACACTTTCAACTTATTTTCGAGAGAGCGATGTAAATTGCAATGTACAGTGCAATACGAGATTTGGATTTTGTAATGCCACTTATTGTGACCGCATCTCAGTGCGTTGTACAAATTTGGGGAACGTGTATCTAGATAATTTGAAGAAGTGTAAATCTTGACTTAAAGCTTTCGTGACTGCAGGAATTCATATTCTTTGGGTGTGTTCGAGTTTTTTTTAGAGCAGAGAATGAGGTAGAATGCGAGAGATGTGCGAATGAAGACGTGTCGCAGAGAGAGAGATGGCTATGTAGTGGAACGTGGATTTATATAGCAATTAAATGTGACTGCATGTCAAGACGCCTTGCAGAAACCGTGGGAATCTTGGTTTTATAAAGAGGCAATCGGGTCATAGGTAGATGAGAGGAGGAAGATCTTGAGCCTGGACTTTAAATTCCACTTGTGGAAGGCGGAATGTGGGCTTCCATAGATAATTCTGTTTCTGACAATCTACGTAATACCATCTGAATATATGTAAACATATAGCACCCATTAGCGACCAGATGTAATGGCTGCTATATGTATATGTGGTGAGATGATAACTCCCTCACCTGGCATGCAAGGATTTCGTGGATTCGATCCTGACCCTGACGCCTGTATATTTGGAGTCTGCACGTTCTCCCCGCGGTCGCGTTGATTTTTCTCCGCGTCCTCCGGGTTTTCTCTCCACATTTAGAATCAACATGCGTTTAAAGTATTTGTCTGCTGTAAATTTCTACGTAACGAGCCACTTCGTTGAGCTATCATTTGTGGCCAGGTCGCTTCTGATTAAACGAGCTGTAAAGTCGGTGGCCTTAACAGCTAAAATAAAATAAAATAGTTTAGTTTAAAATATAACAATTATTGTTATCATGTTGTCTTCATCATCGTTGTCGTCTATTCATTCACGTACTCTTTACTGAAATCACCACTCATCATCATCACCAGCACCATCATTGCCATTATCAATACTTTCATCATATCGTGAGCATCATCAACACCGTGCCCAACATCGTAACCAACCCGCACTGACCAGCGTGCTGAAGTATGGTCAAACAACCGTCAATGCGTTGGAAGACCATCAACCAGCAGTGGATTGACAGGCATGTTTTCCCCGTGCACTTCGAGTATTTGGCCGCTATAAATTTCCACATGGTAATCCACTTCGTTGAAATATCATTTGTGGCCAGGTCGCTTCTGAAAAAGAGCTATACAACTCAAGTCCAGTGTGCTGATGCTTAGGCAGCGGTGCATGAGCACAATTAACAACGAAAAACTCAACACATTAGTTATTAACACCGTAACCTTAAAATAAAAATTTACTAGATGTTAGGGGCATTGGCCCTTTTTCATTATACACAAATAGAGAGGCCACAGAGGTGAGAGTTAATAATGGTTGGAGAGTGCCCTCAACACCATGGGGCCTGACAATTCATACTTAAATTATGTGTTTTGATTATCAGTTTTAAAATCGGCATATGAACAGTTTCTCGATAGTAGCTTTTGAGTAAGAGGCAAAGCCCCTTAAAGAACCAAGAGAGTATTCCTACGAAATGAACACATTTAAATATAAAAACTATAACATATTTGAAATGTTGCTCTGTGCAACCCGTATGGTAAATCCTCGCTTAACGCGCGGTGTTCACACGGCGGGTTTTCGGTGGGCTTTCGCAGTAATGCGGTACCTGAGCGGTCGACGACAAACTACTTTCTCGAGCCCTGCTGCGGAATGATGCGCTAATGCGGAGGTAGCATACTCTCGGTTATTTGTCCCGCCATCTTACT
This sequence comes from Entosphenus tridentatus, assembly GCA_014621495.2. Lineage (NCBI taxonomy): Eukaryota > Metazoa > Chordata > Hyperoartia > Petromyzontiformes > Petromyzontidae > Entosphenus > Entosphenus tridentatus. The sequence continues at coordinate 1,722,477 of CM025663.2, forward strand.
GCGCTGTGTTTGCTTACACCGTATCTCGCCAAGCTTTACCGCCGCATTACAAACGGGGAATTATTTTTCCGCTCGATGCGTTTTTCGCTTCCTTGACGCAGAAACTTGTTCTGGAACGTAATAGTCTCCTATTTTGAGCACGTTGAAAAGGGACCCGCTGTGCCTTTTGTTTTTGCCTGCGCTGTGCAGAGGACGCGCTGACGAAGGAGAAGCGGAGGAGGCAGGAGCTCTTCTCGTGCTTCTACGACGAGCTGCAGTTCAAGCTGGAGCGCGAGCGTCCCGTCGATTGCGTGGTCGTCGTCACCAACAAGACGCTCAAGTACGCCGCCGGCGTCTTGCCTCCTGACTCGAGGGGCTGGGGGGTCAGGAGTCGGTCCGAGTTAGGTTTCATTAGATGTCCTGTATGTATGTTGAACTTTATTCGCACTCTACCTAGTCAACCGTGTTAATCGGAGGTGTGGATCGGAGGTGTGAATACAAACCTGCATACCGCTCTCATCCTCACGAGGACTCATCAGTGCAGTCGTCAATGATCGCTTGCTGCCACATTATGCCTCTGGGAGCCTTGGTTATGGAGAGGGAGCCTCTTTTATACTGCAGGGGGTGTTGGCAGGGGGGCGGCATTAGCGTTTGCCTAGATTGTGGGCCCTGTCATGTGGAAGCTCAAGAAGAAACGCCTCGGGAGTTGAACCATTTGGGGTATGAGCTGATTACGCAAGGCGGCAGGGTGGTGCGTTTGTCACACCCATGTGTCTGATAATGATACACGCGCACGCACACACTCTCACAGGGCGTATGCAGAGAGTCTGGGCTGCCAAGTCCAGGGGCTGGGCCTCTCTGTTGACCTCATCTTCCTGAAGACGGAAAAATCACTCGTGGAGGCCATGGAGGACGTTCGCAAGAGCGGCACGCCGTTCATCATCACCGTCTCCCAGCAGCACGAGCTCTACAAGTCGTGCACCGTCATCATCCTGCACGGCCGCAAGCAAGGTGCGGACGTGTTAGTGTCACCCTTTGCTCGCTCGGTTGTTGTTGAGAGAAAAGGGAAGCTGTGGGGAGGAGGAGAAGTTGCAGTGGAAGAGGGGAAATGTAGGGCACCACGGTGGAGAGATGTTAACTCCCTCGCCTGGTATACAGTAGGTCGTGTGGGTTCGATCCTGACCCTGACGCCTTTTGTATGTTTGGAGTTTGCATGTCTCCCTGTGGTCGCGTGAATTTTTCTCCCAGTCCTCTGATTTTTCCCTCCATTTAGAATGAACATCATGCGTTTAGAGTATTTGGCTGCTATAAATGTCCACGTGATATGCCACTTAATTGAGCTATTACTGAGCTACATATCTCAGTGGGCCTTACCTGGTAAAATAAATAATAGGTTTAGCTTTGCACACCATTTTTTTGTTTTCAATTTGAAATGGCAACCCACGCCCCCCCCCGCCATCCCGCCATCCCCCCGCTCCCTCCCCCCGGTCCCCACCGTCGCAAAACCCACAGAGCACCGCAACATGAAGGAGTACGCTGCCATCGAACTCATCGGTGAGCGGTACGAGCAGTACGTGTTGGCCCGGCGCGAGTCGGAGCACGCGGAGGCCTCGAGGGGGGCGACCGAAGCGGCGGAGAAGTCTCTGGCGCGCGAGATGGCCCTCCGTCGCGCCTACGAGGACAGCCTGATCCCGCCGGCCTCCATCGCGGCCTTGCTCTACCTGCTGGTGGACAGCCGCCACTTGGCGGCCGAGGAGATCGACCAAGTGGTCCGCTATCTGCAACGGCGCAAGGAGGCCCTGATGAACCTCGATGGAGGTGGCGGCATTGGCAATGGCGAGCTCGCTGGTGGTGGCGCTGCTGGCGCCGTTCTTCCTGCAGAAGGTAAGGTGGACACTGGCTTCTTGTCGAGGTGGGTGGGGTGGGTGGATGTGATGGGGATTGTGTGCACGACAATGATGATGACTGATAATAACAACAATGATAATTTTGGATTTGTTCCCCCCTCTCCCACCCCCCTCCCTCCAATATACTGCTTCTGAACGTTACCCCTACCGCAGTCGGGCAGTGAGCTCAGACCGCACTGGTCCGGTCCCTCATTTTGAGGGTGCATCGCTCCAAGTTTGGTTCCACACTATTTGCTGTTCCCCCCACCCCCCGCACTTCGGAATCTGGGTTCTTGAACGACAAAACAAAGCAATTAGAATTTGTTTTGCGTGCAGTCTTCGCTTGATCTCGAGAGAGAGGGAGAATGATTCAGAGGCGTGGTAAACCAGGCAGGACGGCAGCCGGAACCGGCGAGCCAGTGACGACGGTTGGCGAGGCATGGGTCACGATTGTGGCCACTGAACGAAAATCGCGTCACAGGGTTCGGCCGCGATCGCGATGGTTAGCACACTGCAGGGTTCTTAGGTCTCCCATCCGCCCGCCCGCTTGATTGCGCTGGGCGGCGCGCGGTAGTTGAGACGTCGTGCAGCCACCTCCTTACGCTCGTGGGGGTGGTTTCTGTGTGAATTGAAGTCGCCCCCCAGCAACCTTGCCTCTCTCCTTCACTTTTTCCGTTGCAAGGCACCGTTAACGATGAATGGGGTGAGTGATATTTTTATTAAACGGATCGTGCCTACCATTAAAAGGGGACGCTATCTATGGAACCCTTTTTTGCCTGGTGTCAAGATGACGAAGAGAGAAAAGGTTTTACCCTTTCTGCCAGTAATACAGGAGGTGTTACGATGTTCAAACACCAAATAGACACCTATTTCAATGCATCAGGTCTGCATTTAACGACACATGCTTGTTGTAAAACATGCAAACAAATGTGCCTCGATAATAATGCACGTCTTGTCTTTGAAACTGCCACGGTGTAACGGTTAGCACCACTGCGCTTGCATTGCAGAGGTGGTGGCCTTTCAATCTCCCGGCGTGGCACTTGAGACGATGCACAGAATCCTGACATACATTGAGATTCCTACTTGAATCCAAACGTGACTTCTCATTGTCCTGTTTGATAGCCACAAAGGGTGACCTTGTCAGGGAAGGGTAGTGCGTCAAAATCCATTGTTGTACACTGATATGCTTCAACGTCTGTGATGTCCGCCCTCGTTACAATTCTAAATATAATAGTTGCACATTTGTCTAAAAAGGAAAACCATATGGGTTTGGTTCAATGCGTTAAAATGTGTCTAAAATGTAACCTCTCAATTTATCTCGAAAACAATGCAATGTTTGGTGTTAAATCTTTTTTTTATGTGCCAGTGTGGCATTGTATACTATGATGATGCTCATTGTGATGAAATGTAACAGATGTAGATGATGATAATTTTCAGGATAATGGTCTGTTTACACTATGTAAAAAAAAAGGCTTTTAAATATATTTAACATTTGCGCCAAAAAATAACTTCGTATAAAATCGCGTCAAGTGTAATTATTTTTCAAGTGCGCTATATAAATAATCTTGGGCCCACGTTCGCTCATTGTCAGTGGACGTGAGACGTTGGAATGGGTGCATATGTCACCATAACCGATGTCACATTCTTCGTTCAATTTAAAACCCTTTCAAAAAAATAATGTGCAACTTTTTAGTTTGATTTTTCTTTTAGCTTTTAACAACGGACAAAGCGTCTCGGTTTTATTTCAAACTGAACACGCGCACTCACTTCAAAATCGTTCCATATTTGAATAAAGTTTTCAAGAGATAAAAAAACAACAGCCGTTTCACGTTCAGTCGCGTGAACACGACTGCTGCTTGCTTCGTGGGCGAGTTTCTCATTTTCGCCTATGCCCTTTGCATACCTTCGATCATTAAAACCACATGCCAAGAGGCCTTGATGGCTCGAGAAGTCGGAGTGGTTTTTAAGTCGGCACCGCTGAAATCCTGGGTTTTCGAATCCAGGATTCAACCAACCGCCCGCAATTAAAACCAGTTTCTCAGAACTTGGGCGTCAGTTGAAGGTCTCGGCCGTGTCGCTTGCTGATAATGGCTGTTGTGAAAACCCATCGTGTTAAATACGGCCTGACAAAGTGATCTATCCCATGCTGCGTCTCCAACACAAGGTGGTGCACTGATAGCCAGGTGAAAGCTCTCCTTCGTCTCGTTTGTCGCGCGCATTGTAATAAAATTGGGGGGATTTTTATTATAAACAAAATATATATATTAAAATACGACCAAAATAAATCCTGCCCACTGTCCGTTTGACTCGGTGCCAAGTTCTCATCCCAGACGTGAGGTTGAGAAAAGCGGGGAGCCGGGTGTCAAGTGGCCATCTGGCCATTTGTTTTCCTAAGCGCAGTGCCTTTTTGTTGTTGGAATTCAGCTTCCAAACCCTACTCATTCTCTCTCCCTGTTCGCTTTCCCTCCCTCCGTCCCTTCAAAGTAAGATTGATGGATTCCTCAGCACCGCGCTTGTTTTAGGACGTGTTCCTACGCCGCGTATCCGGTGGCGTTTAAAGCCCGCCCGGCGGATTCCTTCCCGTGGACGAATTTGCGAAGGCAAACCCCCCAGCGATCCATCCGCCCCGTCAATTCGCACAAATCGCTGTCAAACACTTCGCCGGTCCCAACGTATTTAAAGGGTGCCTGCGGGGAACCCTCTGTGGACTGCGGCGAGCGCCGCTTCTATGATTGATATTCGGGTCTCAGAAGGTCATTGGCCAAATGTTCGCAGAACCCGAGTTTCCCCGCCCCGCAACACTTAAAGCGCTTAAGCGATCCGTGCGGCGTCTTGAAGGATTGTCTGCCACTCTGATATATTGTCGCGGGGTGGCTTAAAGGATGAAGAGGTCAAAACTCATTGTCGTTTCGACAACTATAAGTCTAAAAATGTTTCTGGAGGCTTATCGCTGTTTGATAACTCGTGCTGTCATGTGTGCTTTATGTGTCTGTGTGTGTCGTATGAGGGGAGTGGTAGTGTAACGATAAGCGCGTTGTGCTACGAACCAGGCGACCCGAGTTCGATTCCCATCCACGGCCAACACTAGTGACGATTATCTGAACTGGCCTTCGGCCTTCCCTAGGTCGACTCAGCCTCAAATTAATACGTGGTGCAGTGTGACAAAGGTGGTCAGGCGTGGTGTTGGCCACCCACCCCCTCGTGTGTAATGCCGGCCTTCATAGGTACTCGCTAACAGCACTTGCGCCAATAGTTTGTGAAGGCTATATGGGGATCTCTGCATGGATGAGATGAGGTCATGTGATCAGAGACTGCCTTCATTTGCGGTTGTCCGTTCCTTTGTCCACTCGCTCAACCGTTCATTCTGACAAACCTAACCACATCATCATGATCACCCGCTGTGGTTTATCCACTGCTGGATGAACAAAAGCCTACCCGTGACATGCCAGCATGTACGGTCCTGCACACGAGCTGATTTCATTATTTGTCCATCCTTAGGTTGCCACTCAGACCACAACACACCCCACTTGCTCACAGTCCAATCCTAGATCAATTTCAAGATCACATTCACTGTCTTCGAGATGCTCCATAGACCCACACTGCCAACCCTTCCCCTCTCAAATCAGCCTACTCCGTTCCCTCTCCTACTTCTTCCTCTAATCTCACTGTATTCCCCTACACACACTCTCCTGCCTCTCTCATCTCACTCCACTCCCTCTCATACTTCTCTCTCTCATCTCACTCTACTCCCCCTACATACACTCTTCTGCCTCTCCCCTCTCATATCACTCCCCTCTCCACCATGCCCTCTCCTACCTTTCCCCTCTCATCTCACTCTACTCCTCTCCGTGCACTATCATATTTCTCCCTCTCATCTCACTCTGCTCTGTTCCATATACTATCTGCTCCAGTAACCAAGACTTTCTGTCCAGGCCCCTGGTCAACTTTTGCTCTAAGATTCGTCACTCATTTTCTTCAACTTCCCCCACAATCCGAAACTTTCTTCCCACAGCCGTCCGTGTTGTCGACTCCTTTTTCCAAGTCCAGGCTCGAGAGCTTAATTCGTTCCCTCTGCCTATGACCGTCTTCCTCTCTCATCTAAATATATCTGCAATGTCTGTATAAATCCACATTGCGTTATGTTGTTAAAGCAAATGAACATGCAGGGAAACCGGCCTGTTTAAGGAGAAGCTGAGTTCAAACATGTATAGTAAATGGCCCAAAGATATGCTATTTCATGGGCGTCCTGCAACGGTGCAGATGTTATACAGAACAGATCTTGTGATGTTTGTAGATGTGACAACCTTTGGATGTAAGTATCCTCTATATAATGACAATGTGAGATATGCCCAAGAAAATCCTTACGAATAAATGTGTGCACACACACACATATACACACACATATAAATGAATGTATACTGATATGTAAGAAAGACAAAGATCCCCCACATAAAATTAACATACTGATGGGGCAATTGTTGTTTGCAAGTGTTATGCCATATTGATGCATGCTACAACTGTTATGATTGTACACAGTGTATGCCATGTACATTGAATTGAACATTTGTACATAGGCAAGATTTCACCTATGTCTGTTCTTGCACACACATGCTTACACCCACACATATGTATATTAACTCACACATGCTAACATCACCTGGTATGTAGCTTAATGTATAAAATAAACCTTTTCCTAAATAAAGACATTTTCTGACATCTTTCCCAACAAAACTATACATCTTTGGGCCATGACTAAACTGTGGTCCATTCCAAGATATCGGTTGAAGGGGTCTTGTAGTTTACGTAAAGCGATATCTTTAGATGTATATAAAAAATATACTTTCCAAACATAATAATAATTAGCCTATCATCTATCGCATAAACTAAAAGAAAATGTGGCTGGTTGGTTGAGATGTCGGAGATGCTGAACCAGTAGCACGAAGGCGCTGGGTATAAATCCAGGTATCGGCTGCCCAGGGTTAAACTGGATTCTCAAGTGAGTGTGTTCATGGTTTCGGCCCTGCTCAGCAAAGACTCAAAAAGAGCCCCATCGACTTTCATAGCAGATCCATAGACCCGCATAGGCACCCAATATACTCCCAGACCCACAGACTTGTTTAGAGACCCGCAGACTCGCACAGATTAAGGCGGGTTCTCAAATTTCAGCGAGTTAAAAGGTCTCAGGCCAGCCACTGCTGACTGCAATAAAAAAAAATCCCTCGATGTAAAATGTTGCTGTTTGTCATAATTGGGTGAATTCTAGCACTGCCATAATCCATCTCACTCCTGCACCTGAGCTGGCCTCATCTCTCCATCCCGTCCTCTTGGGCACGATCGCTCCTTTGACTGCCCTTCTGTCACCAGTCTCATCCATCAGCCTTTTATCCTCTCCCGGCACGATGTGTCCTTGCTCAAACCCACTCGGTATTCCCTAACGGTGAATACGATGTCTGCGATTTGCACTCGTTACCTGATCCACGCGTTCTTTCCTCCTGTGTCTCAGTGGGATGCCAAGTGGTATGCGTCTCATCATGCTTCTCTGTGGACTTTTCAGCTTTTGCTTCTCGTTGTCTGTTATCAAATCAAAATGAAAATCGTCACGTACCGGTGGCACGTGCCCATCGAGGGGAAGTTTTCAATCCGTACACGTTAGGTGCTGTGACGTGCGGATCCGAATCGCAGACACTTGACTAATACATTTAAAAACAGGCTTCCGAAATCACCATTGTGTAACTTTATAACGCCTTAGCAAATGTGTAAGCTTGGTAACTTACACAGCGTACAATACAAAAAGAAAGAACACATTCATAAAAAACAAATATTTAAAACAAAAATAGTTGACCTTGTTAGGGAACTCGCCAAGATATCTGTTGCACGTTGGATATTATTGGAAAGGTGAAGTTGAGGCCGTTACAGTTGCACTGTAGGGCTACCATGACACACACATGGGTGGCTCTTGGTTAATGATCTCGTGGTGCGTGCCGTGTGAAATTTCGTTCACGCCAAAATTCGATTTCGTTCATTGCAAAGTGTGCATTATTTGTAAATTTGCGTCAAGGCAAAATTACGTCAACCGAACGTACGTAAATCGAGGGGTAACCCTCTTCCTAATTTCTAAATCATTCCCTTATGACTGCCGGTCTCCCTCGGCAATCTGCATTATATTAAACGTTTCATTTATCCCATCCGTCTGCGAGTCGGTCACAGTGTTCGCCTCGAGTGGCAAGCTTTAGAGAGAACCCCCCCCCCCCCTCCTTAAGAGGGTTTCTAGCCTACTCCGCGCTAAAGAAAATCGATACAACGACACGTACAATTATCACCGTTGTCGATATTAAAGCTCTGGAATGCCCGTAATTGTTATTGACTGTTTTGTTTTCTCCAAACCAGGCGTTGTGCTGTCTCCCCAAATTCCTGTGGCTCTTCGACCCACGTCAGTGGCGGCGGTAGCCACGGCTAGCCCCTCCTCTTTGCCTTCCGCGACGAGCCAGCCTGAATTTCAACAGCGCATAGACCACCACCAGCAGCAACAGCAGCAGCAACAGCAGCAGCAACAGCAGCA
>CM025663.2:1730910-1747689 GCA_014621495.2 Entosphenus tridentatus
CAGCAACAGCAGCAGCAACAGCAGCAGCAACAGCAGCAACAGCAGCAGCAACAGCAGCAACAGCAGCAGCAGCAGCAGTCGGACCTGTCAGAGCTTCAGAAGCTGCAACTGCTGTCTCAACAGCTGTTACTCGTGAAGCAGCAACAGGAGCAACCGATGCAGCCGAGCCAGCCGTCCCTGCAACAACAGCAGCAACAAGAGCAACAGTTACAGCAACAGCAGCAACAGCAGCTACAGCAGCAGCTACAGCAGCAGCAACAGCAGCTACAGCAGCAGCAACAGCAGCAGCAACAGCAACAAGAGCAGCAACAAGAGCAGCAGCAACAGCAGCAGAAAATTTCATTGATACAGCTTCTGAAGCAACGTCAGCAGCAACAGCAAGAGGAACGAGAAAAAAAGCTTCTGGCTCAACAACAGCAGCAGGAGCTGCAGGCTAAAATCCATAAGCTCTTTAACATCGGAGGTGCCAAGGTGGTCGTCCCTTCTACTTTAGAATGGCAAGTGACCCCAGCAGTTTCTCCAATGAATTTGACTCAAGTCCCGTTGACCTCGGCTCCAAAACAAACGGTGAATCCGGCTCCGACCCCGACTCCGGCAACGACCCCAGCAACGACCTCTGCAACGACCCAACCTTACAACCGAGTTTCAGTAATGTCCCTGAAGCAGCAGCGCCCGCAGGGCAAACCCGAAGTTCCAGCCAAACCGCCCGTGAGGATCATACCACTGATGCCGGTTGGGCAGCCGGTGATGAGGCCGTCCCTCGGACCATACTCGCGAATACAGAACCCTCCAGGCGGTTCTGGGGACAACCAGAGCATCGCCGACGGCAATTGGCGTGGGCCAGAGGTGCCGTGGAAGGGAGAAGCAAAGTCGTCGTTTGCGGGAAACGGCGGGCGCTGAGAGGAGGGGGAGGAGGCTTCCTGGGCCGCTGCATTTTACCGGGACATCGCACCGGAGTGGCAGTGCGTGCGCGGTTACCAGCGATGCTGACCCGTGGTTTGGCCGTTGGTGTCGTGAGAAGAAAGAAAGATGCTTTGGACGTCTGGGTGCTGGCGTCGGGCAAGGAGAAGGACACATCGACACAATCTTGTTGCTCTGGATTTTTGTTTTCACCCCCTGCACACGCCCCGGTGTAAAGTAAACATCCTTCACGAAAGAGGAAACCCAAACGAGGAAGACACTTTCACGAGTAGCCGTGGGATTCTGTGATGCTCCTCAATGAACGTTTGTCGGGGGAAGTTTTATATTGGTGAAAATTGAAGTCACCCTCCGAGCCGCAAAGCAAAACGTCACGTAGCATCTAACTTAACTCGCAGGTTTTCACAGAAAATACGATTTTTAATGGATTCATTGGTTAGGCCCACGTAATGAAATGATCTGCCCAAATTTGTGTCATTAATACCCTCCTCCACCTAACCGACACTGAATTAGATTTATTTCAGCCTACCATTCTCACAAACAAATACGTCTCCATGAGAGTTTCGCTTGAAACTACATCAAGCAACTTTGGGGAAAAAATCTAGGAAACCAGGATTAATTCCAGGAGGCCAGAATGACTGTGATGAAACAAGACGGCGACATCTGCACGGGGTGAATCCTTGAAACGGTTCTGTGTTGTATCGCCAAATTTTGGGTAACCCTCCGATCAATCTGCTGGACATCTGTGAAAGAGAGCTTATATCCAGCCTAAATTAAGGTTCTGATTATGAATTTGGCCAATTTTCTCGAGATTAACTTCCCAATAGGAACACAACATGTAATAAAAATATTGAATATTTGATCATCTGTACAAGTTTTATCATACCCCCCCCACCCACCCACTCGAGTTATGGACAAACAGAGCTGACACTTTCACGCACTCAACCTAAGTTGTAAAGCGGTGAGAACCATTCGGCTCTTATTTGTGTGGCTCATTGCGGGGCATGGTTACTCCTCGATGATTGAGTGACGAGAAATCGTTCCAAGTCCTTGTTCTGAGTGCAGCAGCGGAGCACGCTGCACCATCACCGAAGTAGTGCGAGACTGAACCTGCTCTGGTTTTGAACTGTCTCGCCTTCAGTCCACTGGTTGACATTCATCCGTTTGAGGGGCTCGGAAAACGTTTTTGTAAATATTGTATATACCCAAGCTGAAAAGAGCCACTGATATAAATATGATCAGGCGTACGCCAGGATATATGGCGAGATGGCAGGAAGTGTAAAACTTGTGGGATTTGAGAATACACGCAACTTAGAGAGACAACCATTGACTGTCAAGATGAGTTAAAGTGAGCGTGGGTGGGATACATAGCTCGAAGGGGGGATGGTGATGATGCTGACAGTGGTGGCGGCCAATAGTCGAGACGTGCGATGGTTTGGCAGGCGGAGGAAGGAACGCCGCCTGAGCCGAGTAGATGGAGTGATGAAATCTGCTGTCGTGACGGAGCCAGATGCTGCATCGATGCATTTTGATATAATAGGACACGGTGACTGTTTTGGAGGGATTAATCGAGCAGTGAACAGATCGTGGCTGGTGATCATTTAAACGACCATGAGCTGCGTATGTGGCTGTCCGCTGTCATCGTTTTGAGCTTGGTGGCTTTCACGAGTTTAAGACGGTGGGGGGGGGTTAGGCTATGTTTAAAATGCTGCACGTGCGGCGAAACATTAGACATCCTGCCGAGGTACACGCGGTGAAAAAACCTTCGCAGTCATAAATGATTAACGTTTCTTGCTATCGGGATATTGACGCTTCGTGTTGTAGTTTGGCGAAGAGACGCAGCTGTCGGCGGCCCACACCAGATTGTAGTGTCTTATTACCACAGGAAATAGGCAAAGTTATTTCTGAGACTGGCGATTTTGGCACCTTGTCATGTCGCGGCGAAAGAGACCCATCCCTTCCCTTCCCCCCCTTCCACCACATGGGTGTGCACTTGCGATGTTTGTGATCGTTTTCATCGAATTGTTAATATTAATTCTTGTGAATCGCCACGGTGCATGCATCGAACCGTACGTGTGGGAGGAATCGATCATTTTCCATTTTTTACGCGTCCCACGCCGCTTTGCTGTAGCTCTTGCTGAAGTTCGTGTGAAATGGCGGTTTTGTGTTTTCATGCTCCTCCGTCGTGACCCTTCTCCCCCGTAAAGTCTGGCACCCCCAGCAGCAGGTCGTCAAGAAGGGCCTGACCTGCTGATGAGACCAGCAAAGTCAAAACCGGTTCTGATTCGCTTGCATAAAAAAAACTTGACATTGGTCAATCCGGAAGGCCCATCCGTGTAGGTTGTGGATTGCCAAAAGAGGAATCTGCATTCAGTTACACGCTTATCAGTTATTTTTTATGTTTTACAGATTATTACGACTACATAGATTCCAAATCCTTCGCGTTGGCAAAACAAAATTGGTTTGTCAACAAATTCTTTATGCTGGGTTGTGATGGTTTTGGTGAGCGGTGAGAGTGGCGAATCTCTCGCACGTGGACCTCTGGGCATCCGCAGCCTTGAGGCAGCTTCGTGGAGTCGATTTACTAAAAACCAGCGAAGGATGTAGATTGTCATTGCCGTTGGGTAATGAAACAACTTCGGAAGAATTTATAATTATGAAAAAAATTGTCGCGAATCTTTCGAAATAAAAATCTTGTGTATTATGTGCCGTGTTGTTGTTTTCTGTGTTTCATTTTATCGCCAATGGTGTTTGAGGTGCTAAATTGTTTGTGCCCCGTGTGTATATGTGCATGCGTATGGGGACAGGTGTTGCAGTGGTAAGCGCGCTCCGCTACGAACCCGCGGCCCACGTTAGATTTTCGCTCACGCTTGATAACAGTGGTTAATATCTGAACCAGTCGTGGGCTCTCCCCTACGTCGACTCAGCCTGAAATGCGTTACCCGGTGCCATGCTTGTAAACAGCACTGGGGAGACAAAGATGGCTGAGCGTGTTTCTGGCCACCCGCTCGCCCTGCCGTGCTTGCCTCAATAGCTGCTCGCTAACAGCACTTTCCCCCCCAACAGTCTGTTAAAAGGCTACTTCGGGGGTGTCTACATGAATGTATGTATGTTGACTTTTTACACCATATGTAGCCAAGCGTGTACAGCGGAGGTGCGAGAGAAGGACAACAAACTATATGTAAGCATGCACATGCGCATACTACATAAATGAGCACACGGAAACATACATCAACATGTATGCACACAACCTCAACATTACCTACATAGTTCACATGTCACACAAGCATTCTGCCACACTCGCACTGACATTTTTGGGAGGGGAGGGGGGGTGGTGACTCAATGGATCGCGCACTGCACTATAAACCCGACCACTCGAGTTCGACTCCTTTAACACGTCTTTCGAGTGAACTCGGAACCGTTTCTGTACCATCATCCTCTCCACCAATCCCCCGTTGACCAGCGTGGTGAAGCATGGTCAAACAAACTCAACACGTAGCTGCTAATCTCAGGTCTCAACCTCTGCGCCGATATTCAATGTCTCATAAAAAAAAAGCATGTCGCTGATAAGCTTATTCGGGAATAATTCACCTGCTGAAGAAGCGCCCAGCAAGTGGAACGAAACGTCGCTCGTCGGTCCCCCCCCCCACCACGTTTTGGGAGCTTGAAATGAAGTACGGTAATGATGTCCGGCGTTTCACCCCACGTGTCTTGCAGAAGAAGTTCCCCCCGGCATGTGTTTTGTCGCGTGGGTGGGTTCACCCCAAACTCGCGCTTCAAGAGAGCCAGGGTGTAACGCCTCGCTGATGTGGCCTCCGCTCGCACCCGTGGATGTTTTGCATCCTGTAGCCTCGGCGACGCTGCCTTGTTTCCCACGGATTTAGATTGCCCGCGACTGCCGTTTAATCCGAGTCGGCGTTGAATCCCTGAATCCCCGTCTCGCGATAACTTGTCAAGCCACGAGCCAGACTCCCCTTCGGGTTAGGGCTACGACGGAGTCTCCTTGCGTTTTCGTTGGTGGCGCGTGCGGCGACGGTGGACACCAACTCGTTACGGAATGCGCAATCGCGCTCATAGCGGCAAAGTGTTGGGACGAGTATCGTGTGTTCTTCTCGAATCGAATTTGTCCGCCAAACGTGACGTAGCCCGTTTCACTTTGCGGCGTTATGCGGTCCGCCGAAAGAGTGGGCTGGATTCAACAAATGTTCGTTTAAGAGCGGCTTTCAAAGGAGCTTTGGATTTTATTAATTGACGTCAACTCGTTGAGAATGACTCATCTTGTCTCCGGAAATATTTTTGTTTCGGGAAGTGTTGTTACAGTCACAAAATACTTGCGGATCGTGGTTGTCGCTCGATTGATTCGGTTATTGACTATCAATGATTCTTATTGATTATCAGTCATCGCCACTGATCTGACAGCACTCGCTGTGAGTGTTGTTCATATCTTCACAACACCTTTCACACCCAGAGTTTTAAAGTTTTCTTTTTGTTTCGCCAAGTTGAGGGCCTCAAGGGACCAGGGTAGACTCATTCTTAGCTGTGACCTGGCTCGCCCAAAGACAAAAGCAAGAGTCCAAAAACATGGAACAACGCTGCGGAAAATAGAAGTCGGAGCCAAAACAACCCAAGTGAATACGTGGGCAAACGCAATTGCGGTACAGAAGAAACTGAATCGTCATCGATATTAATTCGATGCGTTACAGGTGAACCGGCAAGATTTCTGAAGGGACGCTGTCGTGATGAAAAAAGTCTCATTCTAATGAGTACCGGTGGATAGTAGACATTGATACTCCGTGAGTCTTCCTCAGACACGAGCATTGCGGCATCGGTGCTCATCTCCTGGCTAAAGCATTGCAATAGCCTCGTTGGGGGCGGGGCGAGTTTCTCCAAATAGAAACTGCTGTTGAATATCCCCACAACGTGGTGCCCGTTTTAAAAGACCCCCAGAGGGATATGATGGTTTGAGTCAACCCCCCGACCAGCATGTGAACCTTCAACCTTGCGATTCCTATGCCGCTCGCTCGCTCGCTCTGCCGCTGAACCACCTGACGCCGAGTCGACATTGAGCAGAAGAGCATTGAGAAGAAGAAGATGAGGAACGCCTCATTCAGCTGCGGGTCTGCCGATCTCTACGCCGTCCGTCTCTGTCCGCTCTGAACAAGGCCCAATGCCCAGAAACGTCGGGCTACCTTGGTATAATCTTTGAAAGGTGCTCTGGTTTCAAAACGTGGCAGCGCTTACCGCCAAACCCCCCCACACCCAACGTCGGCCAAACAGACCCCAGCGAATTGGCAGTAGAAAAAATAAAAATCAAACTTTCCAATCTGTGTGGGTGGTCGCTCTTTATTATTCGCTGCCCCCGGCTGTCTGGGATCTCCTCCCCCCGGGCTGTCCGCGCGGCTCGCCCCAAGTGCGTCGGGTTTCTTTCGCCACCGCGACTGCCGTCGTCTCCTCTGGCGTGTGTGTGTGTGGTTCTTTTAAGGTCATCCCCCATCCCTCTCTCCCGCCTGCACCCCCGACGTGCGTGGTCGTTGTGGCACGACGGCCGAACATTTTGGGCTCCAGGTTGCCGGCACAGCGTCGGCGGCCGCATTCGTCAACGGAAACCCGCGACCGCGGGCGCGCAACATCGGGTCGAGCGGCACGCGGTGCGCGAACCCCTCCGGGTGCGCTGGGGAGAGCTGCCCAGTTGCCGGTTCTCTGCCAGCGTTTGTATTCCGAACTGACGGGAGCTTCCGTCTGTTTTGTGACACTGAACTGTTTAACGCCCTTTGAAAGCGTCCTCCCACGAGCTATCGCAAAGGGTTTAATCGGCAGGCGCGGACTAATTATTTCATTCTGAATTACAGTCCTCTTTAATTGCTTGACGTGCTGTGTCCAGAATATTCTGGAGAAATCCTATGAGCTATAAAGCTCTTTCACAGTGGTTGAATGGTTAGCGGGTTGGACTTGCAATCCAGAGGTCGCAGTTTGAACGAGGCAGGCTCTTTATAATCCCCCACCCCCTCCACGCGTGGTGGGGTAAAGTGTGGGTACTCCCGTTGACTTAAATACTTCTGGCCAGTGTGGAAGAGTAGGCCAAACCCCTTGCAGAGGAGGGGAGAGTGGACGGGGGATCTCCGGCGAATGCCCCTTTCTACCAGCAGTGACGTAAGTTTGATATTGCAGAGCTACACCGTTACCTTTACTGTGTCCAAATCCACTTATTTGATTATCCTCACGATTGCCCGCATCTCGCAAGTGTCTGGAACGTCCGTTCACTATCGCGAAACTACTTCGCCGGCGACTTCAATAATAATGTTAATGCAATATATATTTATATTGTTTTACTCATCGGCGCATCGTTGCCTGCTCTGCGAGCGCCACACGCCCAGCTGTCAGACGCCCACCAAGCGCGAACGCGATGACTCCGGAGATATTAAAAATAGGCGAGCGTGCCTCCACACCCGAAACGAGGGGCCTGTCGAATCGGCCTTGGCATGTACAACTTCCTCTGATTTCAAATTCCATTTGCATCTAGGCGGGTGGCGGTCGCGGTGGCTACTCAACTGTGTATGTCCAATTCTCGGTAGGGTGCCACAGTGGCGAGATGTTAACTACTACCCCTCGTCTGGTATGCAGGAGGTCGTGGATTCAATCTTGACCCTGACGAGGCTTGTATATTTGGAGTTTGCATGTCTCTCTCCCCCTGGTCTCATGGATTTTTCTACAGGTCCTCCGCTTTTTCCCTCCACATTTAGAATCAATGTGCGTATTTTGCTGCTATATATTTCTGCGTGATAAGCCATTTGTTGAGCTGTCATCTGTGGCCAGGTCATTTCTGAAAAAGAGCGAGATGGCTCACTGGGCCTTACCTGGTAAAATAAAAAAATAGTTCGTAGTTTTAGTCTCGTACTGTTGCAGAGGCGGCAGTGAGGGTTGCTGGACCGCCGCACGAATGCTGTGAAATTCCCTTCTTCCCGTGGGTGGGCGTTGAGGAGGTCGCCGTACCCTGGCTCAATCAGGATAGAGCGATACGACCTATACTACGGCAAATGCCGACGCCACCTATATGGGATAGAGCGTTGTCCCTTCGCGCGCGTGGGATTTCTCCAGTTGGTCCGGTGTACTCCGACGTGTATTAATGCTCGCTAATTAGCTGATAATGCCTTAATATATATAGGGTTGCAGAGCTTGGGGTGGCATTTGGCACCGGCTCACCGTCTTGGCTGCTGTTGCGTTGCCGCTTGCCTGTGGTTCCTCCTCGCTCCTCTCGAGTTTTCCTCTCAGAGAATGAGCCAACACCTCCGTTACGAGTTGAAATGTGTTTATCGTTTAAAACGAATAAATGAAAACAACCAGGATGTGAAGTGCCGAAAATAAGTAAGCAGACAAAATACGCCTGCTTACCAAAGCTGTCCCTAAAACATGACTGTATTTTTTGTTTTTTTATAAATCCCATCAGCAACACGGCGGCTTCGGGAGTAGATGGTTTTTTTTTTATCAGAGGAATAGATTTAATGCCAGGAAACTACCGGGTTCAACATTCTGCGTCTTCCCATCAACCTTAATACAACGCAGGCGAACCTCCACGCATTTATAGGCAAGGGCCCTCTCTGTTAGATGCAGGTCCTACCGAGTCCAACACGAATCCTACACGATTCGTAACAAAATAATAATTTACGGCGTTGTGGAGACTATCGAAACAGGGTGGCCACCCTCGTCTGGTTTAGACGGATGGAGAAGGGATGACCGGTTCGGATACCACTCGCTAAGGGGTCAACCAACCAAAATATCAGTGGCATTACGTCTCGAATCAGTCCATGAAGAGCCGCGTGCGACTCGATCTACAGGTTGCCGACCCCTGTATTAGCCACTGATGTTAGCCGTGGCCTGTCATCCGTACAACTGAAGAAGAACCCCGTCATGTCAACACAATCAGTGTTGCGCGATTCTTGTTCACCGATAACACTCGTTAAGAAACAATTCTGAGCCTTAATTCCGAAGCAAATGGACCCTCAAAAGAGAGCTTAAATGCAAGGCGTGCTCCTCGCGCATACTAAATTAGCACGCGTGATTAACCGCTGCCGAGACACATCAAGGAGACGCGTTGGTGTGTTGGGCCACTGCGTACGGAAGCGACTCGCAATTAGCAGCGCAAATGCGCGGTGCGCGCGCACAGGGCGGAGGAAGAAGCGTCGTTGAGAGATGCCAGAGGAATATGAAGTTTGACGGGTGCCGTCCGTTGCATTTTGCCAGCGATAAATCATCCCAATTACACGTAAACCTGTTGAGTGCCCTGGGCACAAGTGGGATTTTCAATATTTTAAGCGGCTGCTTAATTGAAACAGTTTTTTTATGCACTTCACAATGTTGTTTTTTCTCTATCCATAATCCGGGAGGGATGTCTTCTTCAGCTCACAAGTTCCATCTCTATCCAAGACTACTCTGATACAGGACCTCCTACCCCATTACATCTTGCAGTTCACCGAGCGGATGGCTCATGCAAGGCTGCCCCTGCTGATGAGGCAATGTATGACGTCACCGCTGGTGAGATGTCAACTACCTCGCCTGGTATACAGGGTTTTATCAGGACCCTGAAGCCTTTATATTTGGAGTTTGCATGTTTACCACGCGGATTTTTCTCCGAGTTCTCCGGGTTTTCCATCCACATTTAGAAGCAACGTGCATTCAAAGTATTTGGCTGCTATAAATATTCCACACGACATATAAGCTACTTCGTTGAGCTATCATTTGTGATAGCCAGGTCGCATCTGAAAAAGAGCTACTCAGTGGACCTTACCCCTGGTAAGATATAAAAATAAATAGATGTTTCATTAGTTTATAGGCGCTGTTTGACTACCGCTACTCGCTAACAGCACTTGCCCCAACAGCCTGATGAAGCTATACTGTGTTGGGGTGGTGGGGCCTTTGCCTTTGTGCGGTGGCTTCCCACGCGCTCGGCTCATCATGACGCGCGGTGCCTGGAGACCATCTCGGTGTGAAGGGGACAGGAACGTTGCAACGAACAAACGAAGCCAAACGAGCGACGGGGAGTCGTTTGCGGCCACCGCCGCCCTTGTGCTGCGCAGCGCAATTAGCGGTGTGATTCGACCGTCCTTCGCGAATGTTCGTCTGCAAGGGCGATGCTCGTCCTTGGCGGTGTAGGGGAAAAAAAAAACAATGCATGCATGCCGTTATATGAACAAAAATTGTATTCGAAACGTCTCATCGGGACCCCTGTTAAGGCAATGTCTTATTTGATGAGTAGCGACGTTTTGGGCAATGTCCCTTTATCAGAGCGCTATATATATAGATGCCGGAGAGATGGAGTGGACAATGAGGGTTGGAGAAGGCACTAATAATACACACCATGGCGCCTGATGAGAATTGCATTAGATTTTTTTTCTCACAAATATTTTTTTCGATGTTATATGAATAGTTATCGAATCTTAACATTTCGTTTTGTTCCTTTCTCAGTCTGCTTGTCCTGGTGAGGGTCGCGGCGACAGCATGTTGAGTAGGGCGGTCCAGACCTCCCTTTCCCTGGCGACAGACTCCAGCTCTTCCAGGCCAGCCGAGCGACATCGTCCCGCCAGCGTGTCCTGGACTGGCCCCGAGATCTTCGCCCAATGGGAGTCTTCCGAGGGGCATCCTTACCGGGTGCCCGAACCACTTCAACTGGCTCTTCTCGATCCGGAGGAGCAGCGGCTCGACTCTGAGGCTCTCCCGGATTACCGAGCTCCTTGCCCGATCACGGAGAGTGAGGCGCGGCAACGCTGCGTAGAAACCTCATTTCGGCCCCCTCTACCCAGTATCTCATCCTTTCGGTCATTACCCAAAGCTCATGGCCATAGGTGAGTGGGAATGTAAATCGACCTGTAAACCGCGAACTTTGAGAACTCGGCTCCCGCTTTACTGCCACTGGACAGCACAGCGCCCGCATCACCGAGGACGCCGCACCGAATCCACCGGCCGATCTCCCGCTCCCACTTACCATCACTCGCGAAAGAGACCCCGAGGTACTTAAGCTCCTCCACTAAGGGCAGCTGTTCCCCCTCAACTGGAGAGAACGATCCACCATGTCCCAGGAGTGAACCGTGACCTCAGATTTGGAGGTGTCGATCCTCTTCCCAGCCACTTAACACTTGGCATTAAACCGTTCAAGTGCACGTTGGAGGTCACAGACTGACGAGGTAAAGAGGACAACGTTACCTGCAAAAAGCAGCGACGCCACCTCCATGCCCCTGTACTGTAGGACTCTCCATACCTCGGCTGCGGCTTAATATCCTGGTCCCATTTTTTTAAAATGGGAACCACCACCCCATTTTGCCAATCCAGAGGTACTGCACCGGCCTTCCATGCAACATTGAAGAGGCGTGTTCACCACGACACTCCTACACTGTCCAGCGCTTGCAACAACTGGGAGAATTTCGTCTACCCTGGCAGCTTTGCCGCTATGAAGGCCCTCGATCGCCGCAGATTTTTCCAGGGCTGCCTCCTGAGAGGAGGGCATGTCCACCGGGTTTAGGAGCTCCTCAGTGTTCCCTTCCACCTCTCGACTATCTCCTTAGTTGAGGTCAATGGTACGCCACCGCCACCCTTACTGAGAACAGCCTCCGCCATGTCCTCGACCCCCTCCTAAGGCGTCGGAATATTTGCCAGAACATCTTTGAGGGTGCCTGGTAGTTCCTTTCCATGGCCTCCAAACTCCTCCAAAGGGGCTTCAGCGACTGCTGCAGCTGCCGCCCTCTTGGCAAGCCGGTACCTCTCAATCGAGTCGGGAGACCTTTTTCCTAGCATAGCTCGGAAAGCCTCCTTCAACTTGACACCTTCCCGAACCACTGATGTCCACCAGCGGGTCCTAGGGTTACCTCCATGACAGGCACCAACTGCCTTCAGGCTCCAGCTTTTCACAGCTGTTTCCACAGTCGAGATCCTGAACATCGTCCACTCAAACGCAATGTCCACGACCTCCCCTGGAGTGCAGGAGAAGTTTTTCCGGAGGTGGAAGTTGAAATCTGTCTGCATTTGGTCTTCCGCCAGGCGTTTCCAGAAAACCTGCACTTCGTTTGGGCCTTCCACGTCTATCTGGTCGGTGCCCCAAGTGTCGTATTCACCTTACCACCAGGTGATCAGTTGACAGCTCTGCCCCTCTCTTCATCTGAGTGTCCAGAATATATATATTGTTTCGTACTATTTTAAGGCCACAGTGTGGTTGATGAATGTCTTTGTGCACCACTCCAACGCAGCAGTAGCAGCAGCATCACCAAATAATCTGTTTACGGTTAACCTGGGGGTCTTTCTCTGTGTTCATGTCTTCAGCTGTGACAGGCTGATTCTACCCTGTGAAGAGACTGCCGCCCTCAGATGAAGTTGCCTGGTCACTTTGCACTGGCGAAGCCTGGTTGAAATTCCTCATCGGTGAGTCTCTCTATGTATGTATGTGCAGTGGTTCAACTCGGAGGCAGTCATTATTGGAGGCACTTTTATTATACACACAATCTCGCTTCACACGCCCTACAGTCGCCTAGGCTACACGCACCCGAGCCTACACACAACACGAGCCGTCTAACACCGATGGCGCTGACCGATACAGCCAACAACCGTATCGCAGGGCAATATGTCGACACTCCATGTCGACAGTCCCGAGGTCCCCTACAGGGGCCCCTATTATATACTGTCAGCGTGGCCTGGCTCCGCCCCCGGCCACGCCCCCTTTCTAGAACCTACCAGCGGGTTCTTAGTGTGCGCCTTTCGTGACCTTTCCCCTAGACTCTCCCCCAAGTCTATCACGTGGCCTGCTGACGTCACGGCTGCAATAAGCCGCAGATCCCCTTCCCCGCCAGAAGCCAGCACTGTGCTGCTACTTATTATATGCCACTACATATGCGTGTGTATGTGTACGTATGTATGTGTGTCTCTCTGTATGTGTGTGTGTGTATATGCGTGTGTCTGTGAAAAAAATGTGTCGCTTATTGGGCCTTACCTGGTTAAAATAAAAAAATACTTTAGTTTGAGTATAGTAACTTCACTTCCATGTTAATTACAACGATGATTGCGATGACGATGACGACCGTAGGGACAGTGCTGCTGATGACGACGATGACTGATGAAGCCGCTGATGACAACGGCGACGACGCTTAACGACGGGAGTTGACGAGCATGATAATGATTGTGCGGTGCATCGGGAGTTGGAACCGCATGAGTCGTCGCGCCTCGTCGTGTCGCTCGTGTCTCGTGTCCCTCGTCTCGCTGGTGTCTCTCGTGTTTCTCGTCTCCCTCACGTCGCTCGTGTCTCTTGTTTTGTCCGCAGACGACTCTCTACCCCGACAGCGCCGTCAGCGTGAGCACGGCGTGCTCGCGGAGCTGCGAGCGTCGTTGGCGGGCGAGGAGGAGGATGCTTGTGAGATGCGCACGCCGCTACAGCTAATTAGAACCACAGCGGGGGCAGCCAACCGGATCCCGATGATTCACCGTTCACACTCGATGCTCGCGTGCAGAATCGTGCACGTGAAAACTGGTATTTTTAGTTTTTGTTGCTAATGAATCGGTGCCCGCCGATTCGCGACAGCCGCTCGTTCGCCCCCCCCCGCCGGCGGTCAGTCGCCTCCTCGTCACTCTGCTATCGCTACTACCCGCCACGGTTGCCGTGTCCCGTGATCTACTATCGTCGGGTTCCTCCTCCTGCATCGCGCGTGTGTCGAGGACCCGGGTCGACCAGACACTGACTCGTCATCTGTGCTGTGTTCAAGGGCAAAACCAACACACTCACTCACTCACTCATCCGTTCAATCGCCCAACCCACTCACCAACTCACAAGCCCACTCACTCACCAGCCCATAATGATCCCCCGTGTAGCCTTAACAGACTGTTGAGGCAAGTGCTGTTAGCGAGTAGCACCTATGAAGGCCGGCACAGCACACTATTATAGGGGGTGGATGGCAAACACCACGCCCGGCCGTATTTGTCTCCTGCATGTCCGATGTTTGCACACCATACCAGGTACTCGTTTGAGGCTGAGTCAACCTAGGGGATGCCCAGGACTCGTTCAGATAATAGTCACTGGTGTTGGCCGTGAGCAGGAAAAGAACCCGGATCAGCGGGTTCGTAGCGCAGCGCGCTAACCGCTTCACCTCCGCTCCCCACCCCACTCATCCTCTCAACCACCCACTCGCCCGCTCACCCACCCACTCACCTGCTCACCCACCCTCTCACCCACCCCCTCATCCTCTCACCCACCCACTCACCACAATGCAGCTCACCTCACTTCTCTCTCCGCTACTCCCCTCGCACCAATGCTCCACTTTGCAATTCCTTCCTCCCATCATCGTCTCCTTTCCCCCAAGCTCTTTATAACAACAACAACAATAACAATAACGTTGCCCGAGATAAAAAAAAACGACACTCTTCATCTGTTACAACTGTGACGATAGTGCTGATCGTTGCTGGCCTCAAATGAGAGCTCAACCAAGTGGCTTATCACGTGGAAATGTAAAGCAGCCAAATACTCTGAAGATATACATCTGTATGTACGTGTGGTATTCAACACATGTATCTGTGTGCATGTGTGTGTTGTGTGTCTATGTCTGTCTGTCTCTCCGTCTCTCCGCGTGTGTCGTTCTGTCTGTATATGTCTGTGCGTTGGTCTGAACATCTGCCAAGTGCATTGGACTGCCCTGTATGCCCGTCTGCCCATCTAAGACAATGTATAACCCTAGTGTGCTCTTCCAATTCACTAGCCTATTCAACATTTTATTTTATTTTACTAGGAAAGGTCCACTGAGCTATGTAGCTCTTTTCTGAAGCGACCTTGCCACAAATGATAGTTCAACGAAGTGGCTTAGCGTGTGGCAATTTATAGCAACAGCCAAACACTCTAAGCGCGTGATATCGATGCTAAATGTGGAGGGAAAACCCGGAGGACCCGGAGAAAAATCCACGCGACCACGGGGAGAGAGAGAGAGACATGCAGACTCCAAATGTACGACCTCCTGCATACCAGGCGAAGTAGCTAACATCTCCATTCACTTTAATTTGGCCCCCCCGCGGGGGGGGGGGGGGGGGGGGGGGTGTGCGGCAGTCTGCCGCAGGGGGTCTAGGAAAGTCTATCGTCCTGCCGACGTGAAGAGTGGCACATGGTGCGGGGGTGCGGTGGTCTGCGGGGGCGACCCCCTCCCCCCGCTCCCTCTGCCCCCCCCCCCCCCACCCTTCGAGACCGTTTCTGTCTTGAGAGGCGCTGCCAACAGCTGCTAATTACAAAGCAGGGCCCCCCCTCTGCCGAGCAATATCGCTTTAATTCTCGAAGTGTCACCCTTGACACGGAGCTAGGCTTCACATGTTCGTGCTGGTGATGCGAGCGTATGCGTGTGTGCACGTACTGGTGGTGCGTGTGTGTGCACGTACTGGTGGTGCGTGTGTGTGCACGTACTGGTGATGCGTGTGTGTGCTTGTCTGCGCGTACTGGTGATGCGTGTGTGTGCGTGTCTGCGCGTACTGGTGATGCGTGTGTGTGTGCGTGTCTGCTCGTCCCCTTGTCTTGCGTGTGTGTGCGTGTCTGCGTGTGCTGCTGATGCGCGTGTCTACGCGTACTGGTGATGTGTGTGTGTGTCTGCGCGTACTGGTGATGCGTGTGTGTGCGTGTCTGCGTGTGCTGCTGATGCGTGTGTGTGCGTGTCTGCACGTACTGCTGATGCGAGTGTCTGCGTGTACGCGAGGGGACCGCCGGTCGCGCAGCTGTTGGCACGCGTGCGCTACGAACCCGGCGACCCGAGTTCGATCGCCGCTCTCGGCCCGCCAACACGGGTGACGATTATCTGAACTGGTCATGGGCCTTCGCCTAGGTCGACTCGGCCTAAAATAAGTAACCGGTGTGTAGTGAGCAAGCGGCCGGGCGTGGTACCGGCGACCCACGCACCTGTGTCGTGCCGGCCTCCATAGGTGCTGCTCGCCAACAGCACTTGCTCCTACAGTCTGTTGAGGCTATATTGGTGGGGGGTTATTGTCTCCACAGTAACAATGTTTTCACATTGCACCGGGTACTTGTACCTCCGATGTGCACGGCTGGCCGCGTGTGGTGCGATACAAGTTCAACATACATACTCATTGGAGGCTGATTCGACCTAGGGGAGGCCCAGAACCGGTTCAGATAATCTGCACTGGTGTCGGTGGCCGTGAGCGGGAATCGAACTGGTTTTCGTAGGCGGGATCGTAGCGTAATGCGCTTACCGCTGCATGCACAATACACACGCACTTACAAACATCCCCCCCCCCCCATATAGCCTGAACAGACTGTTGGGGCAAGTGCTGATTGCAAGCACCACA
This sequence comes from Entosphenus tridentatus, assembly GCA_014621495.2. NCBI lineage: Eukaryota > Metazoa > Chordata > Hyperoartia > Petromyzontiformes > Petromyzontidae > Entosphenus > Entosphenus tridentatus. Next base: position 1,747,132 of record CM025663.2, read on the forward strand.
CGCGCACACACGCGCACGCACACGCACGCGCGCGCGCGCCAATTTAAAGTGTGCGTCTGAAGAAGTGAAAGAATGTAGTAGTAGTGGTGGTGGTGGTGTTACATATTGCGAAAGTGCAACTGGGCTGCAAGTGGCATCTCAGTTTTAAATTGAAATCACCGGGAGGCCACAGCAGGTGGCGGGCAGAGCGGGCGGCGGAGCAGGCAGCCGTGGCGTGCCGTCACGTCGGGGAGAGGGCCACGAGCGTGAGAGAGGAAAGGGAGAGCGAGCGAGAGATGAGATGAAAATAGAGACGAGAAGGGGGGTGTGTGGAGGGAGGAGACAGAAACAGGGAGAGAGAATCTTTCGGGTAGATAATTATCCCTTTTGCGATTATTTTTTTCTTTCTTTGAATCATGCTTGCCGAGTGTGTGGGTCAGTGAGTGAGTGAGTGCGTGGGTGGGTGAGCGAGTGTCTGGGTGAGTGAGTGTCTGGGTGAGTGAGTGCGTGGGTGGGTGAGCGAGTGTCTGGGTGAGTGAATGTGTGGGTGGGTCGGTGAGCGAGTGCGTGGGTAAGTCA
>CM025663.2:1787907-1798032 GCA_014621495.2 Entosphenus tridentatus
TCAAGCCGCACCTTACCATAATAGAGGCTCAGTCCATTGTTATGTAGACTAGCCGTAGTGTCAAGCCGCACCTTACCATAAACGCTCATTCCTTTGTTATGTAGACTAGCCGTAGTGTCAAGCCGCACCTTACCATAATAATAAAAGTGGGCCGGTCTTTGCCCATCCCCCTCCCCCCTCAACCAGTATATATACGGGGTAGTATCCCTTGGAATCTCTCATTTACTTGATTACAGCAAGCGTGCTGTGACGGTTCCACCTGAAGACGGAAGCTTGTGTTGCCTCCGAAACGTCGTGATTTTTGTTGTTGCTGCTGTTTGTTGCTGCTGCTGCTGTTTGTTTGTTGTTGTTGTTGTTTTCTGTTGTTGTTCTTGTTGTTGTTTAACACGTAGGCTTTCGCGAGCAATATTACCCATAATAACGGGTTGTTTTCGTTTCGCTGGGTTAGATCGCGTTAATGTAATTGTCGTGTCGGTAATCTCGCCGCCACCCGATACAGCCAAGTCGTGAGCTTTTGACACGCTAACAAAACGTGGCAATTCGTTACACGCGGAACCCCCCACCCCAAGTGGGCAGGGATCACAAAGTCGAACCTAGGCTTGTGAGCTGTGCTGTTCTCGGTAATCTATTATAACTCGATTGTCTGGAAATAGCTTTTACTGTGCTTGCGATTTTAGTCGTTTGACGATGTTTTCTTTCACCCTTGCACGGCACTTTGAATTGCATCGTTTGCACGCGCTAGTGCCGTAGAAATGAAGACTCGATCGATTGATAGACTCCCAGCTGCGATAAAGTCACGTAGGTAAAAAATAAAATAAAATAAATGAAAACAACTACATTAAATCACGACTTCTTGGTTCTTTCGGTAAAGTCACGTAGAAGGGAAATAAATAAATACATAAATAACTAAATAAAACAATAAAATTATATTCTCTCTGTCTCCTCGACAGACCTGTTCTCCACCTGAGGACGGCTACTTGCGTTGTGGCCGAAACGTCGTGAGAATGATCTTATTATGTTTTATTTTATTATTTTATTATTTCCATTCTACGTGACTTTACCGAAAGAACCAAGAAGATGAATCCCTGCAGTCACGAAAGCTTTAAATCGATGCTTTCATTTATTTTATTTTATTTTTTAACTACGTGACTTTACCGAAAAACCAAAGAGTATGAATCATTGCAGTCACGAAAGCTTCACATTTATAATCGCAGCTGCGACCCGCGAGTTACTCACCTGATCCTCCTCGAGCAGAACGAGTCCCACCACCACCAAGTTGATGTTGCTTCCTATAGTGCCGTCCCGGAAGAGGCTGGACACCTGCAAAGGACATGCAGATGGAATTACAGAGAGGAGTGGGGGGGGTGGGTCAGGGGGGGGGCGGGCGGGGGGGGGGGGGGGGGGGGGGGCTGAGGGGGTCATTCATGTAAATTGCTTTTCACAATCGCGGAGTAGGAATCTCACAGACGCGAGCTGGAAAGCTGCTACCAGCGCTACCGACAACTGATCTACAATTCTATAAATATTAAGATGTTACAAAAAAATATTCAGCCAATCAGTGCACTGTTTATTATATAAAAAAATGCCCACTGAGCTATATAGGCCTTTTACAGAAGGGATCTGACCACGAAAGATTGATCAACGAGTTGGAGTATCATCACGTGGAAATGAATAGCCTCCAGTCAAATACTCTAAACGCGTGATGTTGTTTCTAAATGTGGAGGGGGGAAAACCGGAGGTTTCCCGGAGAAAATCCACGTGACCACGGGGAGAGAGAGAGAGAGACACACACGCAAACTCCAAATATACAGCAGCAGGCGTCAGGGTCTCGGATGTGAACCCACGACCTCCTGTATACCAGTCTAGGTAGTTAACATCTCCTAGCCACCGGGGAGGGATAACCGGAGCACCTGGAGACAATATAGAGGACCCAGCGGCAAAGCTCTACCCCGTACAGAAGGGACGGACGATGATGTCATCCTGTGTGCGGTGATCCACCAACCCCCTCGCTGATGCCTCCACAGAAGTGCTGCATTACAGACAGCCGCGTCTAGCAGCAGCAGCAGCAGTAGAGTATAGCCTCCACCACCACCACCACCAATAGCTACACCAACTCCTCTCCGGGCTGGGAATCGTCACCACTTGTTGTTATTTTGCTGCCTTGGCCAATATTGTACTTGGTGTTAACAAATCGGCAGAAATGTTTGTACTCGTGATATTCATGTATTGATTGCAGTGACTGGATTACCTTCTCTCTAGTTTGCACTGCTATCGTTGTTTGTATATGTTTGTTGTTGAAACTTGCTGACCCCCCCCCAGCCCCACTGGACATGTGTGATGAACGAGCCTTCATAGTTTTAATTTGGGGCTTTCGTGACTGCAGGAATTACTCTTTGGTTTTTTCGGTAAAGTCACGTATAAAGATAAAGTAATAAATTAAATAATAGCATACGACGTTTCGATTGCAACACAAGCAATCATCATCAGGTATAAAAGAAAGAAATAGCAACAAAAATCGAACCAGAAAACTATAGACAGACATATAAGCAGACAGATCTCTCTCTCTGTGTGTCTTTGTGATATCTGTCTGCTTATATGTCTGTCTATAGTTTTCTGGTTAGATTTTTGTTGCTATTTCTTTCTTTTATACCTGATGCTGATTGCTTGTGTTGCAATCGAAACGTCGTATGCTATTATTTAATGTATTATTTTATCTTCATACGTGACTTTACCGAAAGAACCAAAGAGCCTTCATAGCTCATCGGATTCCTCCTCCACCGCCTCCCCCTCCAGCCGACGGAACGATTCCGTATTCCCACTCACGATGTTGAGGATGGTCAGCACGTAGGTGGACACGCTCGCGCGCCCGTGATTGGCCACCATTTGCGGGTCCACCACCACCAGGGTCTCAACCGTGGCCTCTCCACGCCGGCTGGGCCGTGCACTCACGGGTGACCGCCTCCCCCTGTCCCGAGACACGAGCCCCGGGGATTCGTGGGGAGACTTTCCCGCGGGCAGGAAGGGGAATTCGTCCGGGTGGATGAACGCATCCTTGCCAGGTGGTTTCGGCGCGTCTGTTCCAAGGAGAAGGGTTTTTGGGGAGGGTGGGGGGGAGGGAAAGGGGGGGGGGGGGGTCTCCGTTTGGGGGGGGGTGGGGGGGTGGGTAAAGTGTGGGGGTTTGGCTTTACGCATCGGCGGCCGCGTAGGAGTCGTCGGACGCGTTGTGTCTGTCGCTGGAAGTAATCGATGGTGTGGATGATGGAGTTTGGTGGATGTTCTCATGAGGGTGTCCTGTACGTCGAACTTCTTTTGCACCGTATAGGAGCCAACCGCGCGCTAATCGGAGGTGCGGGGGCTAAATCACCCCCCCCCCCCTCCCACAAAGCAGTTTTCTAAAAAACATTGGTCTTCAAGAAAAAAATATCTGTAAGCGTTGCACGTGCGTGTCCGGGTGTGGGTGGGTGTGTAGGTGGGTGTGTGGGTGGGTGTGTAGGTGGGTGTGTGGGTGTGTTGGTGGGTGGGTGTGTGGGTGGGTGGGTTGTTGTGTGGGTGGGTTGGTGTGTGGGTGGGTGTGTTGGTGTGTGGTGGGTGGGTGTGTTGGTGTGTGAGTGTGTTGGTGTGTGGCCGTGTTAGTGTGTGGGTGGGTGTGGGTGTGGGTGGGTGTGTGGGTGTGTGGATGTGTGGGTGTGTTGGTATGTGGGTGTGTTGGTGTGTGGGTGGGTGTGTAGGTGTGTGGGTGGGTGTGTAGGTGGGTGTGTGGGGGTGTGGGTGGGTGGGGGTGTTGGTGTGTGGGTGGGTGTGTGGGTGGGTGGGTGTGTTGTTGTGTGGGTGTGTTGGTGTGTAGGTGGGTGAGTGTGTTGGTGTGTGGGTGTGTTGATGTGTGTGTGGGTAGGTGTGTTGGTGTGTGGGTGTGTTGGTGTGTGGGTGGGTGTGTTTGTCGGGCGTTCAGCTGGCCACCCCCCCCCCCCCCTCGTGTGCCGTGGAGTACATTCAATAGGTGCTCGCTAACAGCATATGCCCCAGCAGTCTGATAAAGGCCATGGGGGGGGGGGGGATCTCTGTCTATGTGTGTGTAGTGTATACGCGTGTGCGCGTACGTGTGCATATGTGTAAGTATATCACAAGTGATGTACTATATGTATACAAAAGTACACATGCACAATGGATTGTATCAATCACGTAAAACGCGTTTTGCATCTAATAATGAATTGCCATAATAATCGCACCATAATAACAATACGATTTGCAATTGTACAAACTGTAAATGCCGCCTTCATAATAAAAAGCAAAACTATAAAGGGCATTGATCATCAATCCGTCTGTAATATGTCATTCGTTTTCATTTTAAAGGCTCGATTTTACCAGTAGCTTTCCTCCTGATATTACTTGGGAATGGCGATTCAGAGGCAGACAGTGAGAGAGACTGGGAATCTCCACTAATATATAGGTCGCTCTGATAGTCTGGATCTCTATAATAGCCTATGGGTATCTGGAATACTCTCTGGGTCTCTGTTATCGCCTATTAACTGGGGCAGAGACTGAGAGAGGCTGCATCTCTGCGTCGCAAATTTATGAAAAAGTCCGATCCTTACATACATTTCTTGCGCCGTCCGCAGTAGTGTTCCTTGCGCGTCTCCTCCCCACGTTCCCGCGTCTCCTCCCCGCGTCCCTGCGTCTCCTCCGCGCGTCCCCGCGCGTCATCCCCGCGTCTCCGTGTCTCTTCCCCGCGTCTCTGCATCTCCTCCACGCGTCCCTGCGTCTCTTCCCCGCGTTTCCGCGTTTCCTCCCCGCGTCTCCGCGTCTCTTCCCCGCGTTCCCGCATCTCCTCCACGCGTCCCTGCGTCTCCTCCGCGCGTCCCAGCGCGTCATCCCCGCGTCTCCGTGTTTCTTCCCCGCGTCTCTGCATCTCCTCCACGCGTCCCTGCATCTCTTCCCCGCGTCTCCGCGTTTCCTCCCCGCGTCCCCGCGTCTCTTCTGCACGTCCCCGCGTCTCCTCCGCGGGTCTCCGTGCGTCCTCCTCGCGTCTCCGCGTCTCCTCCGCGCGTCCCTGCGTCTCCTCCCCGCGTCTCCGCGTCTCTTCTGCGCGTCCCCGCGTCTCTTCCCCGCGTCTCCGCGTCTCCTCCGCGCGTCGCTGCGTCTCCTCCCCGCGTCTCCGCGTCTCTTCTGCGCGCCTCCGCGTCTCCTCCCCGCGTCTCCGCGTCTCCTCCGCGCGTCTCCGCGCGTCCTCCGCGTGTCTGTCCGGCCGGCGATAGAGGGCGTGGGGCGCGTGACCGGAGGGAGAAGTGGCGGAGCGAGTGTGGCGGTGGCGGCTCCTCGGCGGAGTCTCGGGCACGAGCGGCGAGATGAAGAATTCTCCGTGGGGAGTGCGGATCAGACCTGACTGCACGCAACAGCACAGCGGACCATCGACACCACACGCACACACACGGCAGACGACACACACGCACAGACAGGCAGGCATATGTACAGACAGACACACACGCACAGACTCACAGACGTACACGAACAGACAGACAGGAAGGCACACGGACAGAGAGATACACACACACGCGCACAGACACACAGACACGCACGGACAGACGCACACAAACTCGCACACGCGCGCACAGACACACAGACATATGGACAGACACACACGTGCACAGACAAACAAATAAAGACACAGATACAGACACAGACAAGCGCAGACAGACACACACACGGACACACGACAAATACAGACCAACACACACACACAGCGGGGATAATGTGACCAATGATACTCAAGCACTCAGTTACACTCGTTAATACCAATGCCTAAACAAGAAAAACACACACATAGACAATTTATGGCCCTGCTTCGTGCGTTATGAAGAAGCTTCATCGCCCGAAACATCGCCACATGTATTGTTTTCGTTTCAGTACTTCATATTGTTGCTGCTAATGCAGCTGCAGGGAGATGCTAAATACCTCGCCTCTGGTATACAAGAGGCCATGTGTTCGATCCTGACCCTGACGCCTGCCGTACAATTTGTAGTTTGCGTGTCTTTCCACGTGGTCGCGTGGATTTTTCTCCGGGTCCTCCGGTTTTTTCCATCCACAATTAGAATCAACGTCACGCATTTAGCTGCTGTACATGTCCACGTGATGCTAAGCCACTTCGTTGAGCTATCATTTGTGATTGCCGGGTCGCTTCAGAAAAATAATTACATAGCAGCTCAATGGGCCTTACCTGCTAAAATTAAATAAAACTTGCGTGATAGTTGTACACATATAATGCGATGATTTTCAACGAATACACAGGCACAGATTCGCCGATAAACATTCGATTGCAGTGGCACACGAGGCGCTGGCCAATGCGTACACGTGTTTGTGTGCTCGTGTGTGCATGTGTGTGTGCACGTGTGTGTGGGGAGCGGTAGTGTAGCGGTTAGCGCGCTGCGCAATGAACCCGACGAACCGAGTTCGATTCCCGCTCACGGCCAACACCAGTGACGATTATCTGAACCGGTCCTGGGCCTCCCCTAGGTCGTGGTCAGCCTCAAATGAGTACCTCGTGCGGTGTCTAAAACATCGCCACTGGGGAGACAAAGGCGGCCGGGCGTGGTGCTGGCCACCCATCCCCTCGTGTGCCGTGTCGGCCTTCATAGGTGCTCGCTAACAGCACTTGCCCCAACAGTATATTCAGGCTATACGGGCGATCTTTGTCTTTGCACGTGTGTGCTCGTGGGTGTGCCACTCTTTGACAGCAGAGACCAGTGCCGAGATTGGTATTGGACTTGAGCCCAAAATCGCGTGTGTTTCGTTTTTTTTTCGAGGGATGGGTGTGGGGGGGTGGAAAAAGGAATATCCATGACTCGACGTCTGCCGGGTGAGAGATTGAACCCCTGAATCCACAACGAGCGACCCCCCACCCACTCTCCCCGAACCTAAACACATCGTCACAACGATGTCACGAGTCTCGTGACGGGGGGGGGGGGCAGCCCCAAAAGATAGCGGAAACGCGCCACACACACACACGGAAACTCGCCACACACACACGCAGATAGAGAGTTAGGGGAAGAGTGGACCACCGCCGCGGAGATGGAGCGACTGGCATCACGGCTCGCGTGTGCGTCAGCGAGATGGATGTGTGGTATCGCAGGACCGTTGCGGATAGCGATGGCGTGGGGAGCTCTTCGTCCAGCGGTGGATAGACCACGGCTCACGATGACAATGACCATCGTTATTCAGCAGTGCGGAGAGCTGCTTGGAGGGAATTCCAGACCGTGAGGTAAGCAGAGCAGAGGGAGGGACCTCCCACAGAGCGACACGCGCGCGCGTGTGTTTGAAGATAATTTGTCAAGGTTTCCCCCCGCCCCCCCTACCAGCTCCCCCATCCTCCCTCACCTCCGCCGTCACCTCCCCCACTCCCTCCTCATCCTCCTCCTCTCTCCCCTCTCTCTCTCCTCTCTTTTAGCTCTCTCCCCTGCCCCCTCTACAACTTTCACCCCCTCCCACTCTGCCCTTCACTCTCCGCTGCTGATCTCTCGTTGAGGGAGTTGTTCGGTCAGGAGAGAGTGGAGAGAGGAGATGAGAGAGGAGAGATTAGGGAGAAGGCAGGCGGCGCAAATGGGAGATGGCGGAGAAGAAATGGGGAAAAAAAAAAACTTTTACGAAATGATGACCGAAGCAAAGTGCCGAATACACCGAGCATCTTATTGTTTCCACTGATCGTAAAAAAAATAGAGATGGCAGGGGACAGTTGAGAGAAAGGAAATGGAAGAGCGAGAGAGAGAGAGGCATTGGAGAGGGGTGAGAGTAGACGGGAGAACGGAGAGTGGGGAGATGGGAGAGTGAAATGATCGGGTGCGGAGAGACGAGAAGAGATGGAGGAGAGGGGGAGAGAGAGTAAATGGGGGGGGGGCGGCGAGAGAGAAAGAGAGGGCATGCGGAGAGGAGGGGCGATAGTAGACGGGGGAGAGGAAATTGGAGAGGGGAGAGAGAGAGAGATGATGGGGGGGGGGGGGCTCCGTAGCTTGGGAGGGCGAGCGAGCGGTGCGCTGCGCGCGAGCCGCGATGGGGCCGTGGTGACCACGCCGAGAGACGAATGAGTCTGCGCTGGTGATGGTGTGGGACCGGCTACCCCCCCCCCCCCCCCCCCCCCCATCCCCCCCCCCCCCCCCCAACCACCTCCCCCACCGAGAGCGGGGTCACCGCGGGTCAACCAACACTGACACACGTGTGCGTGTGAGAGCGCGTGAGTATGAACCGTGTGCGTGCGTGTGTAGGTCTGCGTGTGTGCGTGTGTAGATTTACGCGTGCAATTGTGTGGCTCTCTGTGTCTGTGTGTACTCGTGTGGGGAGCGGTGGTGCAGCGGTTAGCGCGCTGCGCTAGGAAACCTACCGGCCTGAGTTGGATTCCCGCTCACGGCCAACACCAGCGGCGATTTTTTTGAGCCGGTCCTGGGCCTCCCTTAGGTCGACTCAGCCCTTAAATGAGGACTTATATTCTTAGGTTTTTTTCGGTAAAGTCACATAGGTAAAACAATTAAATTAATAAAAGTAAAATAAAACTAAAATAAAAATCACGACGTTTCGGAGGCAACACAAGCTTCCGTCTTCAGGTGGAACCGTCACAGCACGATAGCTATATCAAGTGAGAGAAATTGAGGACTTGGTGAGGTGTGTAAACATAGCCACTAGGGAGACAAAGGCGGTCGGGCGTGGTGCTGGCCACCCACCCCCTCGTGTGCCCTGACGGCCGTCAAAGGTGCTCGCTAACAGCACTTTGCCCAACAATATGGTCAGGCTATATGGGGTATCTTTGTCTTTGTATGGCTAAAAGTGTTTGTACGGGGAAGAGTCATGCAAAGGTTTTCATTCTATCGTTATATTTTGTTACCCAGTAACATGTGTTGAACTTATTTCGCACCGTACGTAGCTAACCGTTATAATAGAAGGTGCGAAAAATGCCTCACTGAGTCGCAGGACTCTCTTTCAGGAGGGTCTTGCCAAGTATTTACAGAAAGCGGCGGTGTTGCTACTCTGTCATCCCAAATGAGTAATTTGCAGGGGTTATTTTTTCGCAGCATTGGGATGTACTTGGTATGGTTTTAGCTATGGGAAGAGAAACCCCCATGGGGAACTAGGGGGAGAGAACACACAGACTCCACTCACTCTGCAGAACAGGGGGAGAGAATATACAAACGCCACTCACTCACACACTCACTTACTCATACTCACTTTGGAGAGCCGGGGGAGAACATGCAAACACACACTCAGACGCAATCACAATCACTCACTCACACTGTAGAAAAGGGGCAGGACATATAAACAGAACTCACTCACTGACATTCACTCTGGAAAGCAGGGGAACAACACACAAACGTCACTCACACACTCACACACTTACACACTCACACACACTCACACACACACTGACACACTCACACACACACACACACTCAGACTCAATGAAACTCATACACACTCTGCAGAACAGGGTGAGAAAATACAAACACCACTCACTCACACCCACGCTCACTCACACACTCACACACTCACTCACACACTCACTCACACACTCACTCACACACTCACTCACACACACTCGCACACTCACACACACTCACTCACACACACACTCACTCACTCACACATTCAATCACACACTCACATACACACTCACACACCCACAAACACTCACTCACTCACACACTCACTCACACATTCAATCGCACACTCACATACACACTCACACACACACTGACACACTCACACACACACACTCAGACTCAATGAAACTCACACACATCCTGCAGAACAGGGTGAGAAAATATAAACACCACTCACTCACACCCACTCTCACTCACACACTCACACACTCACTCACACACTCACTCATACACTCACTCACACACACTCACACACACTCACGCACACACTCACGCACACACTCACACACTCACTCACTCACACACTCACTCACACACTCACACACACTCACTCACACATTCAATCACACACTCACATACACACTCACACACTCACACACCCATACACACACTCACACACACACTCACACACTCACACACACACATACTCACTCACACACTCACTCACACACTCACACACACTCACTCACACACTCACTCACACACTCAC
>CM025663.2:1802760-1814936 GCA_014621495.2 Entosphenus tridentatus
CACTCGCTCACCCGCTCACCCACCCACCCACCCACGCGCCCACTCGCCCCAACCCGCCCACTCACCAGCCCATCGCACGTGGCGAGCGCCGCCGTCCCGGTCCGATCCCCGACCCCGTCGCTGGTCACCGAGCCGCGGTAGAAGCACCGCTCGCGCTCGCGCAGCGGCCGAGTGCGCGGTGGGCTCCCCGCGGCGCCCAGCACCGAGACGGTGAGGCCGGGCGCCAGCAGGGAGCGCGCGGGGCGCAGCGACAGCCGCAGCTCGCGGCCCCCGTGGGCGCGCAGTCGGTAGTAGCGAGGCGACGAGGAGGAGGCGAGCGAGGAGGTGGTGGCCCGTCGACGACGGCGAGTGGCCGGAGACACCACGGCGCCCCGAGCGTCCACCTCGACTGGTAAGACCATCTCGAAGTCTGCCGGGGGAGAGAAGGGTTGGGGGTTCGGGGGGTTGACGAGGTGGGTGACGAGGTGGGTGACGAGGTGTTAATTACCTTGACGTGGTATGCGGGAGGGTTCGTGGGTTCGATCCCGACCCTGGCGCCTGCTGTATATTTGGAGTTTTCGTGTCTCTCTCTCTCCTCCTCGTGGTCGCGTGGATTTTTGTATCCGGGTGCTCCGGTTTTTTTTCTCACCTCCACATTTAGAATCGGCATCACGCGTGTGTTGTATGTGGCTGCTATGAATGGCCCACATGACGATAAGCCACTTCGTTGAGCTATCATTTGTGGCCAGGTGGCTTTAAAAAAAAGCTACGTAGCGCAGTTGGCCTTACCCAGTAACGCATATAATAGTTTCACTCGTGATCGGGTGGCAGCAGAGGGGTAGCGAGGTTGGGATTGAGAAGAGAGGTGACAAGGTGGAAGGGATAAGGATGACGAGGTTGGGATGGAGAGGTGTGACGAGGTGGTGGTGGGTGTGAGTGACGAGGTAGGTAACACGTGGTCTGTCTAAATGTCTATCTGAAAGTGAGTATTATGAGTAGTATTATTTAGGTCGTCATGATGATGATGGTGTTGATAATGATGGCGTTGATCATACTGATGATGGTGATGATGACGATGGTAGTCGTGCTAACTTTACGTCTTCTTTCTCATGGCTCATGTGTAGAGCAACCACGACAATGTCACATGCTGGTGCTCAAGCCCAGACAACCGCATCAGCTCCAGCGGAGTGTATCGCTGTGATGTCGCCTTCCGTATTTGTGCAGTCGGAACCTACCTTGTCCCAGGGCCAAACTGGCGTCTCACACTGATGTGTGCATGGCAATACTGTTGATGATACTGACTTTGACCGTCGGGACGATGATCGTATTGAGGAAGGTGATGACGGTCACAAGAACCACACTCAGCATCATCATCATCATCATCGTCATCGACGCAAGCTATCCGCGTGTGCGTATTCATCGGGACTGGGTGGCATCAGAGGTAGCCTCATGGCGAGAGCCAGTCACTCGGAGTCTACAGAATGAATGAAAAGTGTCATTGTCTCGCCCATGGGCTACAGTAAAATTTCACGCTGGAATTTTCAAAAAAATGTGATGGTATTATTGCGTTGCGCGTGTTGGTTGCTTGGTTGGTTTGGTTTGGATGGAGTGGTTGGCATTATTGTAATTTAAAGCAGCCACATCGCTCACTTGCGCTGCTGGTGAAAGCCGACACGTCCTACGCGGGTACCGGCCCATGCGTTGCCACATCCACTTCGTGCCGGGTGCCAGATCAGTCTCCCCCCCCCCCACACACACACAAACACCAACCCCGACATCTGTTGTCATTAAAGGCGGCGACGACGGTGGTGATGATGATGATGATGCCATCGTCATCATCCTCGTCCTCACCACCATGATCCTTGTCATTGTAGTAATCATGCTGGCCACTACGATGAACGTCATCATCATCATCATGCCTTGTCATCGTCATGATGATGATAATGAAATATGCGCTTCGATTATTTAGACGATTGTACTGCTATAAATGTCCACACGATGAGCCACTTTGTCAAGCTATCATGTGTGGCCAGGTCGCTTCTGAAAAATAAGCTAATGGCTCAGTAGGCTTCAAATGATGAGATTAAAAAAAAGTTTAGTTTTATTAGTATATTTTTAAAAGTGATTTGTTTTCTATACGTGGCACCCCTATCGTATTGTTTGATGTTGTAATGTTATAACCCGCCCCAACTGGAAAGCTGTGAAAAGAGCTTTAAAGCTCATCGGATTCCTCCAGTAGAAACAAATGTTCTAATTCTGATCATCAATATGATCCATTATAATCATCTCAATGATGATAACAAATGCGTATTGTTTACATAATTGTTGTCATGACAACACAATGATTATCGTCATCATCATCATCTTCACCAACACAATCACGACCATCATCATCGTGACCATTATGATGGTCATGAAGACTGACACCATCATCATTAAACTTATGTCCATCACGGTTATCACCATCGACTTCATTATTGCCACATCAACCATCATCATTATTGGCACAATCATCATTATCCCCATGATCGCCATCATCGTGAGCATTTGAATCGTAATCATGACCATTACGATCATCACCATCATGACAAAGCCAACGCCACAATCATCATCAACACCACCATCATCATCACAACCATAGGGGCAATACCAACGCCATCACAATAACCATCACCAGAGTCTCAGTGTCGTTGTCTGTGACTCGCCCCATGTGCCTATTTTTACCCGTGCCCCCCCCTCCCTCCTCTCTCTCTGTCTCTCTATTTATCTCTCCTCAGTGCATTTGCCTTCACAAGAAACTCCTGTACGGAGGGTAAATCTCACAGCCCTCGTGTTTCAACCACGTGGTGTTGCCCGCTATGAATCGGCTTTGTCTGCGAGGACGAGCGTCTGGACACGAGCATTCCCTTGTAAGAGCCCGCGTCAAGTTCAAGACCTCTCTTGTTGCGAGCGACGGCGATGAAGAAACACAACGAACCTCAGGGTATCGACAATTCTTCATCCCCCCCCCCCCCCCAGCGGCGGAACCGTGCAATAGCGCACGTACCCATGCAAGGCATCGACTCAACGAGTCTCAAAGACTTCCCTTTGCAGGAGGGTCCTGCCACATTGCGATGTTTGGCCATGTACTAAACTCACTTTCCACTGTGTTTATTTGACGAGGCAAGGCAGACTGAGCTGTATAGCTCTTGTTTTTTTTTCAGAAGCGACCTGGCCATCACGAATGACATCTCAACGGAGTGGCTGATTTACGTGGAAATGTGTCGGTGCATACGAACACACGTCAAAACACGTTCATTCTAAACGCGAGGCAGTTTGGCTACTCCCCGTGGCAGGAGATCGGCGTGCCCGGAAGAATACCCATCACGTGTACGCACACGCGTACATACAAGACAAAGGTCCCCCGTATAGCCTTCACAGATGTTTAGGGCAAGTGCCGTCAGCGAGTGGCATCTATGAAGCCTGGCACCGCACACCAGGGCAGTGGGTAGCCAGCATCACGCCCGACCGCCTTTGTCTCCCTAGTGGCGATGTTTACACACTGCACGAGGTACTCGTTTAAGGCTTAATCGACCTATGAAGGACACACACGCGTGTACACACACACACGTGTACCCATGCACACGTACACGGACTTACCATCGGGGTATAGCTGAGTGATTGCAGTTGGAGGCGGTTCATTTTCGAGCGCATGCGATTCGATGCCGCTGCTGATCCTACTGCTGATGCTGCTGCTGATGCTGCTGATGCTGCTGATGCTGCTGGTGATGCTGCTGTTGTGCCTGAGACGACTTGGGCGAGTGATGGTAGTGCTTTCCTTAGCATCATGCACCAGACCCTGTTGGGGATGACATCATAATCATCATCATCCCGGAAACATTGCTACTATATATGTTCGTTCTGAATCATTAGTTATTCCCGTAAATTCATCATCATCTCATGCTATCATCGTCATCGTCATCCTCGTCATCGATTCACTACTGCTATAACCTTTATATATCATCGAGACATTGATTGTGATCACGTTTGGGTAAATTCGTCATCATCATCATCTGATATCATGATCTGACATAATCGTTATCATCACGTAACATCATCATTACATGCAATCATTATTGTACCCATGATCTGACATCATCGTAATGTGATATCGTCGTGGTCTGACATCACCATAATCACGATCTGACATCATCACGTGTAATCCACGGGCACTGAGTTGATAATCAATACCCGCGGTGTCGAGCGTGATCGCAATTATTGCCATAATTGTGACGTCACCATCGTCTATTGTCTCATCATCGATATCGTCGGGACTGGATGCATCAATGAGCACGCCATTGAGCATGATTGTGTTTGCGTAAATGCATCGTCATCATCAGTACCATCACCACAACCACGATCATTGTCATCATCAGCACCATCACGATCATCGTCATCATCAGCACCATCACCACAACCACGATCATTGTCATCATCAGCACCATCACCACAACCACGATCATTGTCATCATCAGCACCATCACCACTACCACGATCAACGTCATCATCAGCACCATCAGCACTACCACGATCATCGTCATCGTCAGCACCATCACGATCATCATCAGCACCATCAGCACTACCACGATCATCATCATCAGCACCATCACGATCATCGTCATCATCAGCACCATCACCACAGCCACGATCATTGTCATCATCAGCACCATCAGCACTACCACGATCATCGTCATCATCAGCACCATCAGCACTACCACGATCATCATCATCAGCACCATCACGATCATCGTCATCATCAGCACCATCACCACAGCCACGATCATTGTCATCATCAGCACCATCACCGCGACCACGATCATCGTCATCATCAGCACCATCAGCACTACCACGATCATCATCATCATCAGCACCATCAGCACTACCACGATCAACGTCATCATCAGCACCATCAGCACTACCACGATCATCGTCATCATCAGCACCATCACCGTGACCACGATCATCGTCATCATTGTCCACACGAAGTTCAACTACATTTTTCATCAATCAGTGGGATCTCGAGCACGATCAGAATCTATTTACGTCAACCTATGATCGTAATCAGCATCATCATCGGCAGAGGAATCATCATCAGTTGCAAAAACATTATAATCGTTATAGGCATCATCATCATGAGTTGTTAGCTCACTCAACTACTCTGTTTTACGCACAAGCAAATGCCAAGACCCATTTAGTCAAGCCACTACTGGATGAGCGCTGTGCGGGTCGTGGGGGGGGGGGTTGTTTGACCATACTTCACCACGCTGGTCGTTGCGGGTTGGTGAGGGGGGTGGGTGGGGGAGGTGGTGGAGGTGGGTGGGCATGGACACGCGGGAGCATACAAGTGCAGCACAACAATGGATGTTCTTACTACACTGGCCTCTGCCTCTCACGTTTTCATATTCTACCCATTAAGCTTCATATTGCGATCATGCACAGCAACCACTGATGCAGAATAATCATACTAACGTACAATATACAGCCCTTTGTCAATACACTGCTGGATGAAATCCAGGAGGGTGTTTGACCATACTTTACCATGCTGCTTAGTGTGGATTGATGTTGGTTTCATTGCGGGGTGGGGGGCGGCTCAGATATCCCTCGCCCGTGAACGGGAATCGAACTCGCGTCGCCAAGTTCAATGCGCAGTGGCGCTAACCACTGCGCCACCGCTCCCCACAGGAGGGTCGTGCTGACATGAGGACGTTCACGGCCAATTCCACGAATGCACGTCTGGCGAACGCGCAGAAACTCCATCAGCGCACATACGAGGGCGGAGGGAGGGGATGGGCTAACAGGCAGCAAAGCACCGTACAGACGGATTCAATGATCCATTGCTGAGTTTTTTTCGTGGTTTTTCCATCGCCTGGCCACCCTCCCATGCCGAGTCTGGCATTTCTCGGCAGTCTCAAATCGTAGCGCTCGCCAGGCACCAGCAGCCGCGCTGCTTTTGCGGTAGCCTCTGAGACTCTTGCGTGAACGGGCCTCGCTCAGGGAGACTTCGATCCGACTGACAAAGGACAAGCGGTTCCCCTGGCGCGTATCGCCTCCAACAGACTTTGTAGAGGCGAGCGCTGTTAGCGAGTAGCACCTCTGAAGGGGCGGCACGGCACAAGGCAGCGGTGGGTTGGCCAGCACCACGCCCGCCCGCCTTTGATTAGACGGACAGACCCGCACGCACACACGCACAAATACAATGAACAGATAATACGATAACGCTGCCGCTAATGCAAAACCAAAAACACGTGCACTCACCCACGTTTCAGTGGCGACGCAAGCGAGAGAGAGCAGGGAAGCCAACGCTATCCTGAGCCACAGCGTGAGCCGAGACAGCTCCATAGCTGAGCGGAGGACCTGCCGCTTGCTGATGCTGCTGCTGCTGCAGATGATGAATGATTATGGCGATGTTGGTGATGACGACGTCGATGATGATGTGAATGGTCTATATCCCGCAACCTTTGTGGCAGCGAATGCCTCTGGTGCGAGATGACTTAGGCGGAGTGTCCGTGGTGCATCGTGTCATCCTATGCCTCTGCTGGTCCGTGCACAGCAAACGGCGGAGTTGCACGAGTGAAGAAAGACTGTGTGTGTCTCTCTCTCTGTGTGCAAGTCAGTGACACAATGCAACCCCCCCTCTCTCTCTCTCTCACTCTCCCCAGCGCTCCCAACCCGCGCTCACCCCTCCTGCGCCTCCCATTCCCACTCCTCCTCCTCCTCCCTCTACTCCCTCCATCCTCCCCCACTAACACTGCCCACACCTCCCACCAACATCACCACCACCATCACCACCAACGCCAGTCTCTCTCTCTCTCTCCCCCCTTTCTCTCTACGCCTCTCTCGCTCTCTGCTCTCTCTCCACCACCAACCACACACGCCTCGCCAACCCCCACGCGTCTGCACCACCACCACCCCCCACACACACGCACCCCTGCCTCCCGCGCCGTGTGGTCTGCAACAGCGTTTAGCAAAGGCTGCGGTGGCGCGGGTGGAGAATGTGGAACCTCGCGGGCCAGACACGAGCCGCGACTTCGATTCATTTCTCTCCTTTCCCCCCCCCCCCCCCGTGAGCACACGACGAGGCCCACAGACTTCGAAACGGCACGCACGTGACATTGTGTCCGTGATCGCAAGCATCTTAGCCGCACTGATCGCGATTTGAACCTGGGCAATAGAATCGTTGCACGATCGTGACCGCCACAGCGCAACACGCAGGTTGCGCGATAATCCGATGTCTCCGTTAAAGTCGCACCGACCGGCGTGGTGAAGTATGGTCAAATTGCCCCCGCCCACGAGACCCCCCCCCTTCACCCCAACGATGTGTTGCGAGAGGCTCGCATCGAACGGTGGATCGAGCATGGCTGATGGCCATGATGACGATGATTGGGCACGTGCTAAGGTTAAGGCGACTCTGGCTGTAGCACTTAACGAGTGGCTGTTTATATTTGTCATAAATAATAATATTTGTTTAATTATATGTAACCATCGAATACAATTGCTATTGGCGATATAATTGTCATAGCGCAGGGTGGTCTTCACGAATGAATGCGCTGCTACAGTGCCACTCATCAACTCACCAACCCACCAGATAATTCACTCACTCATCCACTCACTAAGCTCAACTACCCATCCACTCACTCACCCCCCATCGCTCCTTCATCCACTCACTCGCCCACCCTCTCACCCACCCCGCTCGTGAAGTCAGTCATCCACCCACTCACTCACTCACTCGCTCACCCACCGGCTCGCCCAATCACTCAATCGTCAGCACACTCGCCGAGGGAAGTCGCTACTGCTGTGTTTCACAAACGCAGCCTGTTGTAGTTTCACAGTAGGGGGGAGGAGGGGGGGGACGATATTGCTCTTGCGTGTGATCCCAATTGGTTAATCTCGCTGAACCTCTGCAACGAGCGGCCAAACACGTTACCTCCTGGGCCATATTACCGCTTCAGTCCACGTCTCCACAAAAACAAAGATCCCCCGTGTAGCCTTAACAGACTGTTGGGGCAAGTGCTGTTAGTGAGCACCTACGAAAACTAGAACGGCACACGAGGGTGTGGGTGGCCAGCACAACGCCCGGACGCCTTTGTCCCCCCAGTGGCGATGTTTACTACACACCGCACAGGTACTAATTTGAGGCCGAGTCGACCTAGGGGAGGCCCAGGACCGGTTCTGATAATCGTCACTGGTGTTTGCCGTGAGCTGGAATCGAACTCGGTTCACTACCGCTCTCCAACAATAACAACAACAACAACAACAACCGCCGTTCACCACTAAGTGGCGGCGACGTCACCACGGCGCTTGTGCCATGCTAGGTGCACTTTGAGGCCACGTGAAGTGGAGAATGTTTGCTGGCAGGAGGTCACGGAACAGACCCAGGTGCCACGGGTCAATTATTGCAATGGCTGGCAGATGCACCAGCTGTGCTTCCCACTCCACATACACACGCACGCGCGCGCACACAAGCATTCCATCCAGCAGTGGATTGACGACCACGTCTGATGGTGGATGGTGAACGAGCACGCGGCAAAGGAAACCTCTGGTGATTCGTAATAGATTTATTTTTGTTGTGTCGTCGAGAGCTGTGAGCTGTGAATACCCTCCACTACCCGACGTATCACCTGCACCAGTGTACCCAGGCTATTGTTTAGAAACACGCGTTTAGAGTATGTTGTTGCTACTATACATCCCCACGTGATAAGCAGTTAGTTGTGTTGGGTAATCCTTTGTGATAGCCAGGTCGCTTCTGACAAAAAAGGGCTACGAAGCGCAGTCGGCTTTACCTGGTAAAAATAAAATAAACATTGCAGTTTTATGTTGTTCGCTATCACCCAGAATTTTTTTTTTTACGAATCGTGTAACTTTGCTCGTGGAAATCCACGTGTCGGGAAGTCTGACCCGCGAAAGCAGATGCGCGCGACTCAGACCCTCTGATGTTCGCTACGGGATGACTACAATGACCCCCTTACACCCTGGGGACCAGAGGACTGGGTTGGTTGTGGGGGAGGGTGTGGGGAGGGCGGTGGAGGGGTGGGGGGTAAGTGAGGGGTTGGGGGAGAGAGGGGGGGGCAAGGTGGGGTCAACGGAGGGAATGAGAGCTTCTCTGTCTCAGAGTGGAGCCAAGGACTGTATTGTACGGCAGAGGAAGGTTGTGAATGGGTGGTGTGTGTTGGGTGTGTGTGTGTGTAAGTACTGTATGTATGTGGGTGTGCGTACACACACGTGTGTGTGTGTGTGTTGGGGGAAGGGGAGGTGGTGCGGTGGTTAGCGCGCTGCGCTACGAACCCGGCCAGCGACCCGAGTTCGATTCCCGCTCGCGACGATCATCGGTCACGAATATGTGAACCGATCTTGGGCCACTCAGCCTCAGGTGGGTGTTGAAAACGTCAAGACTGGGGCGACAAAAGCGACCGGGCGTGATATTGGCCACCCACCTCCACGTGTGCGCGTGCTCGCTTACACCACTCGTCCCACCAGCGTTTGTGAGCGACACGGGGGGATGTCCATTGTAATGTATATGCACACGCTAGCTTTACTACCCGGCTTCGCCCGAAACTTGGATTCTTGTCTTGGATTAATACACGGCCTACGCCGAGGGTTTGGGGGTGGGGTGTCTGTGACGTCAGCAGGCACACTGCGTGACGCTGCCGCATGCGGGTCACATCACAGATGTGACGTCACCGCTCACTTACCGTGCAATATATCCATAATTGTGCCGCCCCCCCCCCCTCCCCCAAATACAAAAGTCTATTTTTATACGTTTTGCATTGTGTACAGCCTGGAAGCTACCAACATGCAAAATTTCAAGTTTGTTGCATGTTGGGAAGTATACTAAACATTTCGAACAGACACACATTCACAAATGTTCATTTTATATTTATAGATTTACCCCCCCCCCCCCGTCGGACGTTCGCACCTGATTGGCCCACAAGTGACGACATCACATCTATCGCAGGTCCCCCGTCTATTTAAGACCGACACAGAAGCAGGATTTCTCCACAACTCCGTGGCTGTCGCCTGCTGACGCTGGTGTCAATTGCTGGTGAAACGTCGCGCTCGCATTATACACGTTGGCGTGGCTTTACTCTCCAACACGCGGGCGTGCTGTACTAGCAGCGATTTTGGCACGTTTTGTCTACGCGACAATCCTTACGAATTGGCTGTATCGGGTAGTGGCGGGTTTAACGACGCATTGTTATTTACGCGATCTAACCACCCCCCGCCCCCCCCAAATAAATACTTTATTATGGATACACTGGGGGATTTTTTGCCTTTGTGTGAATGCGTGGGTTCATGGGTGCTCTGACAGCGCTTGAAGCATCCGTCTTTATCGGGTTACACGGGGGATGATCGTTGTCCGTGCAGCTCCAGGCCACGGCTAACGTCATTGGCACGTGCCGTCTGCACTCGGCCCTGGGAATCCCCGACTAGGTCGACTCGGCCTTAAATCCGTGAGCATCTCGTGCGTCGGCCGTGCTCCTAACCACAACACAAAAGGCAAAGACCTCCCGTGCAGCCTTAGCAGACTGTTTGGGGCAAGTGCTGTTACCGGTCGCCTATGAAGGCCGGCACGGCACACGATGTGGTGGGTGGGTGGCAGCATCACGCCCGGCAGCCCTTGCCTCCTCAATGACGATGTTTGCACATCGCACCAGGTACTCATTTGAGGCTGAGTCGATCTAGGGGGGGGGGGGGCAGGAGCGATTCAAATCATTATCACCGGTGTTGCTTGCGAGCGGGGTTCGAACTCGGGTCGCCAGGATCGTAGCGGGGCGCTCCGACACACAAACACGTGCACACGTGTGTGTGTCCGTGTGTACGTTGACTGAAACGCGCAGAGGTTTTGGGCGATTCTGTTCTGCAGGGAGCAATTCCCCGCAACTTGCTACGCATTGCATTCAACAACCGAATGCCTCCACAACCACCACAACAACCACTCTCATCCAACCATTCAACCATCCCGTCTCCCATCGCTAATCAGCCAGAACCACCCCCAACCACAACCACCACCCCAACCACTCTCCTCCCCACCAACCACCCATCCACCAGTCACCACCTCTCCCATCGCTAACCACCCAGAACCACAACCACCACAACCATCACACCCCCCCCCCGCCTCCTGACCCGATAACCACCCCTCCGCTAATCCACTGCTGGATGGGGGCCTCTCCACTTCACCATACTTCACCACGATATTGTATTTTACTGCTGTTGTAGCGTTGTGAATAATGGATTTTTCAGAGGAGCACGCTTTGAATGCACGGATCCCGATCGCACTGATGATTCGGTCATCGCCGAATCGCGATTCACCGTTACGCGAGTATCGTCTCACACCTGGGGCTCGAGGCATCCGTGGACGTTAGTCGGCTACAATTACTTTCTCGGCGCGAGATGTCGCGTTTATTCGCGGCGACGCTGTTGATGTGTGGATAATGACCGGCGATGCTAATGAAGGCTCCTGTGCGACACGAGAAGTGGGGGGACGCGCGGATTCCCGAAACAAAAAAATGAGTCGAGGAAGATTGGCAGTTGATGGGGAGCGGTGAGTGAGGTGAGTGGTGAGTGAGGTGAGCGAGTGGGTGAGGTGAGTGGTGAGTGAGGTGAGCGGGTGGGTGAGGTAAAGCCGGAGGGTGAGGAGTAAGGGTGGGTGAGTTGAGATGTGGGTGAGGTGAGCGGGTGGGTGAGGTGAGTGGTGAGTGAGGCGAGGGGTGGGTGAGGTGGCCGGGTGAGGTGAGCGGGTGGGTGAGTTGAGACGTGGGTGAAGTGAGCGGGTGGGTGAGGTGGGCGGGTGAGGTGAGTGAGGTGAGCGGGTGGGTGAGTAGTAATTGTGGGTAAGGTGAGCGGGTGGGTGAGGAGAGCAGTGAGCGCGAGTGTTGACGAGGAGTGAGGGGGGTGAGTACGACCCTGGGGTGAGTTGGCAACGAGCAGCGCACCACGTTGTGGCGCGAATGGCGAGGCGAGCGGTGAGCGCGAGATGGGGGGGGGGCAGTGGCGAGATGACTGGGTGAGTGCGGGGAGTGGTTGGTGAGGGCTAGGTGAGGGGAGGGGGTGAGTGGAGCAGCTGTCTCGGTATAAATGCGCTCCCAGAGGAACTCTATTTCCGGAACACCGCCTGAGCTTTCACTAAAGTTCCCCCCCCCGCCCCCTTCCCCCTGCGCCCC
>CM025663.2:1838766-1854554 GCA_014621495.2 Entosphenus tridentatus
GTTCTGAACCACGTGAGCTCTGTACCACGTGCGTTCTGAACCACGTGTGTAGTGGAAACGCTCACACGGTCGTGCTGTAGGCGCCTTTTGGCAGCGTCGGGTTTGGGCCTTGCATCTTCAGAACAAGTAAATGTTTTTTGACAGTGGAGTTCAGAGGTCGGTGAGCTAATAATTATCCCAGCAATAATTGATTTTCTTAAAAATTGGCGAGGGCGTGACCTTCCAACCCCCCCTCTTCTTCCCTTCCCCCCACCTCTCCATCTCCCCCCCTCTCTCCGTCTCCCCCTCACCCGCCCGTAACCCCCCACACCACCCCCTCTTTTATGCCCACTGACGTTAGCCTGCAGCCAGTGATCTAACCATTGCACCACAGATGTATTTAGCACGTGCACTGACGAAGATTAAGGTACTTAGGGCAAGTCCCGTTAGCGAGCATCTCATGCAGGCGAGAGACGACACACCGAGGGAGCGGTGAGGCCAGTTTCACCCCCGGCCGTCTTTGTCTCCCCAGTGCTGACGTGTCGCACACCACACCAACGAGGTTCTCATTTCGGGGGGAAGCCGGTCCAGGACGGACCGATTTAAATGTTCACCGCTGATGTTAGCCGTGAACAATGAA
This sequence comes from Entosphenus tridentatus, assembly GCA_014621495.2. Taxonomy (NCBI): domain Eukaryota; kingdom Metazoa; phylum Chordata; class Hyperoartia; order Petromyzontiformes; family Petromyzontidae; genus Entosphenus; species Entosphenus tridentatus. The sequence goes on from CM025663.2 coordinate 1,839,386, forward strand.
GGGATTCGAACTCGGTTTACCAGGTTCGATAACAACTACGCTACCGCTCCCCCACTCTACACACGTGCACACACACGTGCACACACACACAGAAAGAGGCAGCGTAGAATGCGTGACCCACATTTGCACGTCCACGGAGTCGGCATGAACGTGCCCGGTGCCCTTTGGGGATAAATTACAGTGAGTTTGGCCCCAGTTCCTGACACAGAATCCGTATTGGATGGGGAAATGAGAGGGAGAGCGAGGGGAAAAAAGCAATAGGCACAGCGAACAGACATCCGCGGAAGTTCCAACGTTGCAACCTCTCTCCTGGTGTGATTGTGGCCCAAATGTTATTACTGCTCGTGACCGAATGTATCCCTGAACGCGCCGCTGATCTCGGCATGGCCTCGAAAGTTCAGCATTGGTTTGAGCCCGCTGAAGTACTTGGATGCGAGACGCACACCCGGCCGCCTTTATATCATCCTGGTAGTGGGGGTGGGGAGGGTCTTCGAACAGTGAACAAAGCAGCACCGTCGACTCATCACCCCCTCGCACTCCGCCTCAAACGATTCATCGCACACACACACACACACATCTCGTGCGTTCTGAGAGGCGAAGCAGGGGTTGAGCCTGCTTTGATTACCACCAGGATGGGGACGCCGCAGGTTTGCCAAATGCGAGGGTGGCAACGGATACGGCAGGACAGCGACGGATTATTGAATCCATCCGTGCGGAGCTTCCGTACACAACGTGGCACTACGGTGTCATCCCGCACGAATCAACGCGTTGATTGGCGCCGTCGGTCAAAACATCGACCGGCGGTTCGCGTGCGGCGAGGGCAACATGCGGGTGCTTCTCGCCTCTTTCAAGTCGCGTGATCGGCGTCAAAACACGGCACGTGGTAATGAGTGAGGACATTGCAGTGCTGCGCCTTTGCTTACCTTATTCAACTTTTAAATTCGACTGTAAAAGAAAAAAAAGAACGAATCGTCATAAACTTTTCCGCCCTTCCCTGGCCATTCCCACCCACCCCCCCTCCTCTCCACAAGTTTCGCTCGTGGGAGCTTCCGCGGATTTCTCCTTCCGCACGCGTGGCACTTTCCACGCTGACCGTTCCTGGCCGCGCGTGCAGAGAAGTTCGCGTCTTCCCCTCGCGGACCCGAGGAATGTCTCCGTTCTCATGTGGGGCAGTGGGACAAAGGCCCCGTGCGCGATCGGAATCGCGCACGGCGCCCCACAAAGGACCCATTCATTGATCTCCCTGCACGGTTATTACTGGCCCGGTTTATAATGGCCAACGCGACGGGACAGGCATGTCTCTGGCTGGTGGTCGTACCCGCTGCTGCTGCTGTTGCGGTGGTAGTGGTGTGTGTGGGTGCTTGTGTGTGGTGGTGTGTGTGTGTCTTGAGCGGTGGTGTAGCGGTTAGCACGCTACGCTACGAACCCGGCGACCCGGGTTCGATTGACGGTCAACACCGGTGACGATTATCTGAAGCGGTCCTGGGCCTCCCCTAGGTCAACTCAGCCTCGAATGAGTACCTGGTGAAATGTGTAAACATCGCCACTGGGGAGACAAAGGCGGCCGGGCGTGGTGTTGTCCTTTATAGGTGCTCGCTAACAGCACTTGCCTATACAGTCTGTTAAGGCTATACGGGGGATATTTGTGTGTGTGTGTAGAGACTGTAGTAGCAAGTACTCGCTAACAGCACTTGCACCAACAGTCTGTTAAGACTACACGGGGGATCTTTGTCTTTGGTGATGGGGAGCGATCGTGCACTGGTTAACGCACTACGCCTCGAAGCCGGTATCCTGAGTTCGATTCCCGAACGCGGCAAACATCGGTGGAGATTATCCGAACCGGTGGTAGGAGAGTCTCCCCTAGGTCGACTCAGGCTTTCAATAATTTTACTCAACAACAACGAAGAAGCCTGTCGCATTGTCTGACGGGCCAATTTGCCGTGTATCACGTCGTGCACGGAGACCAAGACCCGTCCTTAGGCCCACTGGGCCATGCGGCTCTTATTCAGAAGCGACCAGGCTATCACAAGTGGCTTATCGCGTGGAAATTGACAGCAGACAAATCCTCTAAACGCGCGGTGATGTTGATTCAAAACGCGGAGGGGGGGAAACCGGAGAAAAATCCACGCGACCACGGGTGGAGAATCGGGGCGACTGCCCCGGGCCCCACGCTTTGTGGTGGGGGGGGGAGGCTTCGATGTCACAATGTATTAAACATACGTACGTAATATTCTGGTTAAGATTGAGGGCGTCGTAGTTATCATCCCGGTGCGCGAGATGTTAACTACCTCGCCTGGTGTACAGGAGGTCGTGGATTGGAATCCGACCCTGAAGCCTGCTGCTGTATATTTGGAGTTTGCGTGTCTCTGGCCAAGGCACGTGTACGTGTTCATAAGCAAGAGTAATGTTGGGGACGCGCCCGTTGTTATGTAAGCGTGCGCGGTGGTGCGCGTCATTGAGCTGTCGAGATGGGAGCGAGGGGCGGTGGATCCCGAGGAGATGTATGGAACTTTCAAACCACACTCTGGGTTGCATGACAGGAGTTGTAGCAGTACAGCAAGTGGGTAACTGTGTGTGTATATATATATACGACGGAGCATTGATTGCTACGCATTCCTCTGTTTGTCTGGTTTGGTTTATCTGCCACGTGCGGATAGAGGAAAGGGTCGGCGGATCACGTAGAGATTTGGGGAACTCCAAAACCCCTGGCTGGGTTGTATGGCAGGAGATGTGGCAGTACAGCAAGTAGTTGGTTTGTCAAACCCGGGGCACCTTAAAGTGCATGCTCTTCCCTCTGTACACTTGATGAGTTTTCTCCGCTGTTCTTACCACAGTGAATCCAGCCGAGTCTCGTGAATGCATGGCATTGGCCACACCTTGGCAATGATGTGTGCGTTTGTATTTTGCCTAAACAGCGTTAGTTCGTCCGGATCGAGGGGGCTTAACGGGCACGGAACGGGCTAGAGAGAGAGATGGAGTGAAGTGGTACCCAAGGGCGTGGAGGTGAATGGACTTGCCAATGACTGCATCCCAGCGGTGTCAATATCGGCCTCTGTGGAGGAGGCTCGTGAAGGACGCTACTGGGCAGTTGGAGGCAGTCGCCCTCCAGCAACGAGCGGAGCGCCTGGTGGCTTAGACACAGCAAGTTTGCTCAGTAGGGGGCACAGGTGGTGCATCGGTCAGTCATCTCAGTCAGTCGACGCATGGCACCTGGGTCTGTCCCGTTAACCTCCTGCCAGCAGGCGTTCGACACTTCACGTGGCCATAAAGTGCACCTAGCCTGGCACAAGCGCCGTGGTGACGTCACCGCCACTTAGTGGTGAATGGCGATTGTTGTTGTATTTTGAACTTCTTTCGCATCGTACGTAACCAACCGTGCTCATCCATCGCCTCTCAGCGTTCGCTTCCACTTACCCTTTACACGAACCGCTTTGCGTAGCGCAATAAACGAATGCAACGTTGCAATCAATTCAACGAATGCACCGTTCTGTAGATAATATATTATTATTATTGTTTACATCGGTGTGTTTCGTGATTTGGGAGACTAAGACAAATCATTTGATTGACTTCCTTTCGGCCTTCGTCTTCGCAAACTTTCAGGAACGCATCCTCGACGTAAACCGGGGTATTGCTGTGTAATAATAATAATAATAACAATTATTATTTTAGTTTGAATCCCCACAACGTGCGAGGAGGCGGGGTGGTGTGTGCACCTCCGACCGGCAGGTTGGCGACGTGCATCACATTCGTGCGCGGAGCGCCGCGACAACGGCTCGCGATCACGCGGACCTTGGTGACCTTCGGGGCTTGGCACCTAAAATCCGCGCGGATGTTATTTGAGTGACCTCGACAAAGGCCCCCGTGTGGAGGGGAACCTTCTCTCCCCTGCCGGCCTTTGACAGTCCGCCACGGGGGAGGGAATGTTGACCTTTCCACCGTGGCCTTGATGTCAAAACTTAGACCCCCGCGGCTCGAACAGAGGTGGCTTTGTCTCTCTGTCCTGTTGAATTGTAACCGCAGCAACTTTTCCCCCTTGCACCCCCCATTCTCCGTCTCTCTTTCTCTCGCGAGCCTCCACCCCCCCCCCCTGCTCCCGGATCGAGCCAACAGCGAGGGCGCGAGGGGCGGGGGAAGAATTGAGCGGAAGGGATTTTGTTTTCCGGAGTACAGCCCCAAACAACTCCGGGCCTTGAATATATCAACAGATGTTTCAACAACAACAACAGTAGTAGTAGTAGCAGCAGCAGCAGCCGAAAACGTGAACTGTTCGTACACACATCTCTCAGCCTTGAATGAATGAATATTAATTATGCAAAACCGCCAGTTCCTGAAGAACTGCATCGTGGTCATCTTGTTGCTTTCTTTCTTGAGTCACCATCGATGCATTGAGCAAAGTGTGGCCAAGCTGTTGACGAGCCTCGCTTCTCTCAACAGACGTTCTCATGAAGACCCGACTCTGGAAGGGCCGTGGCATCTCCAACGACAGGGGGCGCTGCACTCGCCCGCGTCCCAACATCAACAACAACAACAACAAACAACAACAACATCAATTTCGCGTGGGGCAGGAATCGAAGTCACAGGTGGAGCCATCAACTGCATCAGAAACATCAATAAGAGGGCGACACTGCAACCAGATCTCCATCTGACATGTACATGTAAAGTCCCAAGGCACAGCGATGCGTTTGTGGCCATAGAGTAAACCCACAGACACAAAGAGATACATATGCACCCTTAGAGATACGTAGAGACCCATAGAGATATATTCAAGACAAACCACAATACTGCGACTGTGGTCATGCTATCCACATCCTGGATCGTGTAGCAAACCCACTGCGGTCTGCGTTTCTTCAACGGAGGAGGAGGAATAGCGACACGACACAAACTCTCTCTCTCTGATGAAGCCCCTTTCGTAGTGGTGAGCAGCAGCAGCAGAGCTCGACATTGGCATCGAGCAGCTGAACATGAAGAGAATAGAGTTGACAGATCGTGTGGTGGATGTTTCCTGCATAAGTGGAACCATCGGGGACTCCACAAAACTGCAGATCTGCTGAGGTGCGAACCATCATGCGGGCATCATTGATGACTGGTGAACGAGCTGACTGCACCACTCAGCTACCCCAATACACTCAGCTACCCCAATACATTCAGCTACCCCAACACAACCACACGTGCTCTGGTGGAACGAGCGGACTGCACCACTCAGCTTCCCCCGGCATGCTAACGTGGAATGGCTCACCACGTTAACAATACCATTGTTAGCCCCGGTGCCGATGCATTTCAAAACCGGGCACTAAAAAAATAACAACTCTCCAAACCCGTAATCGTGCTGCACTCAAAAACAAAAAGAATGCTACTTGCTAAACATTCAACAGCGGAGACTCAAGGATCGCAAACAGCCACCGTGTAAGTGCGAGAGCCAAATGCGCTCGCGAGCACGCACGCGCCGTCGGCGAGGAAGCTTCTCGGAACATCGGGGCGCGGTGACCCGGAGTCGTGGTCAGTGTCCGTGGGATTCCTTCCGCTGAACCAGCGGCGTGAGAATAAGGAGCGAGGGATGGAGAGGAGAGCGAGAGAGAGAGAGGAGTGGAGTGGAGTGTACACGCCGTGCCGTGTGTGAGTGTGAGTGGAGAGAGTGAGGAGGGGTGGGGTGGGGGGGGATCAGAAGTATGTTTTTATCATCTTGATTTGAAGCTTTCGTGATTGCAGGAATCCATACTCTTTGTTTCTTTCGGTAAAGTCACGTAGGTATAAAATCAAATAAATCACGACGTTTCGGGCGCAACACAAGCGTCCACCTGATGAAAGAAAGAGCCAGAGAGTATGTATTTATACTGGAGGAATCCGATGAGCTATGAAGCTCTTTATCCACGTGTGTCCAGTAGTTTGACAGAGAGGAGAGGGAGGCGGTGTCGGAGAGTCGGGGAGAATGGTGATCACTGTAGAGGATTCGTATACGCGTGCGCGTGTGTGTGTGTGTGTATGTGTGTGTGTTGTCTCAGAAGTCTGTTAACGCTATAAGGGGGATCTTTGTCCTTGTGTGTGTCACGCTCGTAGTGGGGAGCGGTAGTGTAGCGGTTAGCGCGCTGGGCTACGAACCCGGCGACCCGGGTTTGATTCCCACACACGGCCACCAACACTCGTGACGATTATCTGAACCGGTCCTGGGCCTCACCTAGGTCGATTCAGCCTCAAAGTATTACTTTGCGCAGTGTGTAAACATCGCCACTAGGGAGACAAAGGTGGTAGGGCGTGGTGCCGGCCCCCCACCCTCTTGTGTTCCGTGCAGGCCATCAGAGGTGCTACTCACTAACAGCACTCGCCCTGATAGTCTGTGAAGGCTATACGGAGAATCTTTGTCTTGTGTCAGGGTGAATACCAAACCAGCCGAATAATAATTTAAATAATAACGTTCATAGTCGTCGGCTTTGTCATCATCCTCGACATCACCACAATTATCACGATCAAGCATCATCATCGGCATCATCTTCATCAGCTTCATCAGCTTTGCTGTCACCATCATCGGAATCATCATTGGAGTGAAAATAATTGCAGCAATCATCATGATGATTGTCCATTGTAATCATGATTGTCTCATCATCATCATCGTGACCACCACAATTATAATCATCATCATGACGATCACAATAATAATTACAACCACCACCGAAATCAACATCATAAACATCATCCTCCTCGACATCACAATGGCCACTATGATCACATCATCGTCGTCATCATCATCACCTTCACCAGAATTACTACCGACACCATCTGTCACCATCTCTCAATTCCACCCTGCCCCCCCCCACCCCCCAGCTCACAAACAGCTGATTCTCCAGATCGTATCTTACGCATGACAAATGCACAATGCACGCGTAAATTACTCGTGGCCTTTCAGGCGGACACGCATCATCATCATCATCATCATTTTTTCCAATTCCATATTTTGTGTTGGGGGTGTGCGCCGTCTCGGATTTTACATAACTGCTGACCACAGCTCTCTCGATGGGCGGTGCTATCCGCGGGGTTGAATCCAGACAGTTGATTCATTGAGACCGATCGGCGTAGGAGGGAAATGCATTCCTATTGTGTACACCCAGACTGACACTCGCGACCCCTCCGCAGACGTGGCGAGACGGGCGTGCAATTACGTCGAGGACAATTGGCGCACTGCGCGACGAACCCGTGGCGACCCCAGTTCGATTCCCCATCATCATCATCATCATCTTCATCATCTTCATCATCTTCATCATCATCATCTTCATCATCATCAGCGAGTGATACCTGAACTCGGCCCTGGGAGTGTTCCACCCCCGTCTTAGCTTCTTGGTGAGATTTTAGAGAGCGTATTTGCCAGGGAGCTTCACGTGCATTATATAATTGCACATCGCATGCTAATAATTTGAAACGAAGAAGTGGGGTTCTTGTGAGTGTTGGTGTAGGTTTTGATGTCAGTAAACAAGAGGGATTGATCAAGAGGGGTTGGGATAGGTCCTCGTTTGGAAGGGGTGGGCAACATAAAGCTGGGGGGGGGAGCTGAAAAGTAATCGAGCATCATTGCTTTGGGAAGACAAAGGGGGTCGGGCGAGGGGCTGGAGACAGGAGGGAGAAGGGGGGCACCGCGATCGTAATCCGTTGCACCGCCGACAACGTCCGCAACGTGATCCGTCAACCCCGCCATCCCTGCGTGATACGCGATCGCAGGCGTGCAGTCACCAAACTCCGCCGCGTTTGTCTCTCCGGTGGCGCTGAATGGACTTGTCGATGGCCGGTACCAGCGAGGCTCGTGAAGGACGCTGCTGCTGCTACTGGGCAGTTTGGAGGCAGTCGCCCTCCAGCAACAACGGAGGGCAGAGGAGCGACGCTCACAACAACGAGCGGATCGTCGGGTGGCTAAAACACAGCAAGTTTGCACAGTCGGGGGCACATTCAATTCAGTCAGTTGACCCATGGCACCTGGATCTGTCCCGTGACCTTCTGCCAGCGGGCGTTCGACACTTCACGTGGCCTTAACGTGCACATAGCCTGGCACAAGCGTCGTGGGTGAGGTCACCGCCACTTAGTGGCGAGTGGCGATTGTTGTTGTTTATGTTCACATACGACCTAGGGGAGGTCCATGATAGGTTCACATGCCATGTGTTGTTGATTTTCGTCGTGACTGCGAAATGAAAGCAGGTCACTGGGTTCGTAGCGTGGCACTGCGCCACCGCTCATATCTATACACACACACATAGACAAATACACGCACATAGATAAAGGACCCCTGCATAGCCTACACATTCGGTTGGGGCAAGTGTTGTAAGCGAGCAACTATGAAGGCCGGAGCGGCACACGAGGGAGTGGGCGACCAACCCCACGCCCGGCCGCCTTTGTCTCTCCCCAGTGATGATGTTTACACACCACACGAGGTACTCACTTAAGGCTGGGTCGACCTAGAGGAGGCCTGGGACCGATTTAAATATTCACCTATTGTTATTGGTCGTGAGCGGGAATCGAACTCAGGTCGCCGGGTTCATCGTGCAGTGCGGCAACCACTGCACCACTTCTCCCCACCCAAATTCACTGATACGTACACACATGATGCCATATATAGAGACACACCCTATGTATACACACTCAGAGTACGTACACATGCTGCCATACATAGACACACACCCTATGCATACACCCAGAGTACATACACACATACAGACTGACTACTATATGTAGTGGATTTTACTGGTAGGAACCTCCTGGTTACACCAGACCACAGGGGATTATTCTGTCCGTCCGTCGTGCATCCAAAAATGGGAGAGGTGGGGCTGGGTGGAGAGGGGTGGGGAGGGAGGGGCTGGATGGGGAGGGGAGGGTTGGGGGGGCTGGGTGTGGAGGGTTGGGAGGGGCTGGGTGGGGAGGGTGGGGAGGGGCTGGGTGGGGAGGGGCTTGGTGGGGAGGGTGGGGCTGGGTGGGAGGTGGGAGGGGTGGGGCTGGGTGGGGAGGGGCTGGTCACCCCGTGGTGTCCTTATCAACGTTTAACCGACTCACGCCGGCTTGTGCCCGCCCTCACAGTCGGGAATATTTGCGGAATACACCACGCCGCCGTTGACCCTGGCCATTGACCGAGCAACCCAACGTTCCTACCAGCTCCCTCCGCAGGAATGTGTTACGTAAACAAACATGCACGTAAACAAGCACAAGCAGACTTACCGGGGCAAGTGCACCCGGCCAGTAGCTATTGAAACGCCACGGCTATTGTTTGAACGCATAGCTTATCAGCACCACGGCAGTTTTGGGGAGTGAGTTATGTCATCAAACATTTGTTGAAATGTTAGGGAAACTCTGCACCCGTTGCGACGTTCAGCGTCTCGTCGGCAGGCTTGAAGCAATGCCGATCAACTTGCCGGTTGTTTACAGAGAAGAGTCCCGTCCAATGCCAGATACGGGTTAGAGTCGGACCACCATAAACTCTACAATGCATGAGATAAAATGCCTCGCAATTAGGGTCGTCGTGGTAAGTATATATATCGTGACAGAGATAAGCGGACAGTTCGCCTCCTTCGCATCCGTCTGTCCGTCCTCTTACAAACTAACAGTATTTTTTTCATATCAGCAGGACTTACGGGTTCACCGCACACGCAAAAAAAAAAACCTCTGGACGGGATTCAACATTCAATGTCTCATCAGCAGAGTCGAGATGGTTCGACCCGCAGTTGGTGAATTGCCACACGAGGAGTCACTGAACGTCGAAACCGCTTCAAAACGTTGCTTGTTTAAACAATCGGTGCCGCCACATCGCTAACACGCCAAATCCGAACAAACATAATTAATCATATCTGGCCTCTGCCAGATATGTGTGCGTGCGTGTCTGTGTGTGTGTCTCTGTGTGTGTGTGTGTGTCCGGCCGTGGTGCTGGCCACCCACCCCCTCGTGTACCGTTCCGGCCTTCATAGGTGCTCGCTAACAGCACTTGACCCAAATGTATGTGATGGCTATACGGGGGATGTTTGTCTTCGTGTCTATGCGGTTGAGCGGTATTGAAGCGGCTAGGGCGCTGCGCTACGAACCCGGCGAGCCGAGTTCGATTCCCGCTCATGGCCATTAACACCAGTGACGATCCCCTAGGTCGATTCAGACTCAAATGAGTACCTGGTGCGGTGTGTAAACATCGCCACGATTGCGACAAAGGCGGCCGTGCGTGGCGCTGGTCACCAGTCGACCCCTCGTACGTCGAAAAGCTGAGGCTACACGGGTGATCTTTGTCTTGTTGTGTGTGTGTGTGTGCATACAATGCGGACGTGCGTAATACATTGTCAGACAGCCCGGGAAAAAAAACTAAATGAAATTGTATTAAATACACATACAACAAATTAAAACATCCCAATGTAGGATGCAATTACAGCTACATTCTGGCAGCCTAATAAAGGATCTTGGTTGGATTGCCATTTTCAATGTCTTGACAAAGATTGTACATTTTCTTTTGTAGTAAATGATTGTGATTTGTTTAACAAATATATGCTTAAGGTTGCATTCTTGCAGAGATTTATTGCGTCTGAAATAACCAAAAAAACTGCTGAAATTACGAATAGTGTGGGACGAAAGGGAGGGTCTGTGCGAGATGATCCCCGGCACAAACATCCCCCGCGTAGCAGCAGGCGGAACTGTTGGGGTGAGTGACCGGGGTCACTCATTTGAGGCCGAGTCGGCCTTAAGGGAGGCCCAGGACCGGTTCAGATAATCGTCACTGGCGGTGGCCTTGAACGGGGATAGAACCTTCGTGGCCGGGTTCGTGGCGCAGTGCGTCAACCACTGCGCCACCGCTCCCCCCCAAACCCCACCCCACACAGATCAACAAAGAAAAAGATTCCCCGTATATCCTTAATAGACGCTTGGGGTAAGTGCTGTTAGCGAGCACCTATGAAGGCCGACACGGTACCCCCTCGTGTACCAGCACCACGCCCGACCGCCTTTGTCTCCCCAGGGGCGATGTACTCATTTGAGGCTGAGTCGACCTAGTGGAGGCTCAGGACTGATTCAGATAATAGTCACTGGTGTTGGCCGTGAGCGGAAATCGAACTCGGGCCGTCGAGTTTGTAGCGCAGCACGCTGACCGCTGCACTACCGCTCCCGACACAGATCGACACACGCGTACACTCAGACTGCCCCACACGCACACAAGAAGCACGCGTACTCTAAGGTCGAGTCGCCTTCAAATGAGTACCTGATGCCGTGTGCAAACCTCCGATTAGCACGGTCGGCTGCGTACGGTGCGAAAGAAGTTGAACACACGCGCACTCTACGTGAACATCACCACTGGGGAGACAAAGGCGGACGAGCGTGATGTTGTCACCACCACCACCCGCATCGCGTGGTGCCGTTTCGGCCTTCGTCGGTTGCTGCTGCTGAACAGCACGAGACCCCCGAAGTCTTTGCAATTGCCTTTCGGAACGTGCGTGAGGATCGCTGTGTCGAGGGGGTGGAGGGGTGGCTGGCTGGATGAGCGTGGAGGGAGAGGCACCCCCCCACCACCTCCCCACCCCCTCCTGTTGAGGGGGGCGGGCTGAGCTGGAGGCCTTTCTACGAATGTGACATTTTGGGTTTCCACCTCCGTGCGTCTCAAAACGGCGCCTCCTTTGTGCTTGCGTTGCCCCCCGACCACTTAAACACGGCCCAGTGGCAGCGCCCATTCGTCTGGCCCTGTGTGTGGCCCCGTGTGTGGCCCCGTGTGTGTGTGTGTCTGTCTGCTCGGTGTCGTCTGTGTCTGGCTGTGTCTGTGTCGTCTGGCTAAGTTTGGTGGCTGTGGAGTTACGCAAACGGGTTTTGATTCCTTACCCGTACCCGTACCCTGCCCGAAATGAGTGACAAACGGTTACTCACCAGTGACTCACGGCCTACCCGTACCCGGCCGCACCAGGGTCGCAAACGGGTACTCGTACCCGGCCGGGTACGGGTAGCCGGGTATCGGGTAGGGTACGGGTATCGGGTACCCGGTTGCGACCTCTGCCTCCCGTGCCGTGCCGGTCTTCACAGGGTGCTCGCGATCATCGCTTGCCCCAACAGTCTGCTCAAAGGCTGTACTGGGGATCTTCGTTTGTTGTGTCTGGCCCTGTCTGACTGTGTCTGTGTCTGGCACTTGCGTGTGACCGAGTGACTCTGTGTGGTTGTGTCTGACTGTGTCTGTGTCTGGCTGTGTGGCTCTGTGTGTGGCTGTGTCTTTGTGTGTGTCTCGGGTTTGTGTTTTTCAATCCGCCACACACATACACACATACTGTGTGTGTGGCTCTATCACTGTCGGTGTGCATCAATGGCTGTGTGTATGAACGTGTCCGTATGACTTTGTCTAATGTATATTTAATTGCATCTGTGTGTGTGTGTTGGCCGGACAGAGGCGGCTAAACGGGCATTGGCACAGGCTACAGATGAGATGGGCTATGGTAGGGGAGGATTTGGAGCTGATTGGATTTGCCAATGACTGGTACCAGCGGTGTCAAGATCGGTATCTGTGGAGGAGGAGGCTCGTGAAAGACGCTACTGGACAATTGGAGGCAGTCACCCTCCGACAACAACAGAGGGCAGTTGAGGGATTCTCACAACAACGAGCGGATCACCGCGCGGCTAAAACGAAGCAAGTTGGCACAGAGGGGAGTACAGGCAAGGCATCGGCCAGTCATCTCAATCAGTCGAACCCATGGGTCTGACATGTGACCTCCTGCCAGCGGCGAGCTTTGCACACTTCACGTGGCTTCAAAGTGCACATAGCCTGGCACAAGCATCGTGGTGCTGACGCCGCCGCCACTAAGTGGTGAATGACGGCTGTTGTTGGTGTGTGTTGTGTGTGCTTTCATTCAGAGCCAGCCAGAACCTTAATGTCACCGAATCCCTCCTTTATAGGCCTGTTTGGGATGTAATGTAGAGCGTGTACTTGGCGAGGGACACCAGAGGTGTACAGCTTAGCACGCGACCTTCAAAGCCCAAACAGATCACCGAGTTCCACTCGGTAATAATCGCAATAACATCCTTTATTTACTTACCCATGCCTCGTCTCAAGGCGTTTTTTTTCTTAATGAGGGTCATGCTACATTGGGACGACTGGTCACACAACAACACAAAGACAAAGATCCCCCTCCCCTGCCCCCTTAGCCTTCACAGACTTTTGGGGCAAGTGCTGTTAGCGAGCAGCACCTATGAAGGTCGGCACGGCACACGAGGGGGTGGGTGGCCAGCACCACGCCCGGCCGCCTTCGTCTCCCGAGTCGCGATGTGGACACACTACCACACAAGGAACTCATTTGAGGCCGAGTTGACCTATGGGGAGGTGCAGCAGCGGTTGAGACAATCGTTGTTGGCCGTGAGCGGGAATCGAACTCGGGTTGCCCGCTGTGTAGTGCAGCGAGCTAATTGCTCCCCAGCACGAACACACGAACACACACACACACATTGATGAGCAGCAAAAGTGAACTGACCACATACATACTCCAGCATACGCTGCAACGTGCAAACACGCACAAGACAAAGCCCTCCTGTGCATCATTTAACAGACTATTAGGGCCAAAGTGCTTCTAGCCTTCAAGGCACACGAAGGTAATGTGTGGCCAACACCACGCCCGGCCGCCTTTGTCTCCCCAGCGCTGATGCTTACACACTGCACCACGTACTTATTTAAGGCCGAGTCCACCTAGGAGAGGTCTAGCACCGGTCGAAAAATTGATGTTGGCCGTTGGCAGAAATCAAACTCTTGTTCGTAGCGCAGTGCGCTAACCACTACGCCACCGCTCCTCACACACGATACAGTACAAAGATGCCCCCGTATAGCCCGAACAGACTGTTGGGGCAAGTGCTGTGAGCACCTATGAAGGCCGGCACGGCACACGAAGGGGTGGTTGGCCAGCACCACGCCCAGCCGCCTTGGTGGTTCGTAGCGCAGTGCAAACCACTACACTACCGCCCCCCACTCACACACGCACTAACCGCTACACGACCGCCCCCCACTCACACACGCACGCAGGCAAGAGACGCACGTGTTTACAACGGCTCCACTCACAAACAAACCCCAACACTCACACATAACGCCGACACGGTCAATCACCGTGGCATTCTCCCAGTCGAGTCTCACCGAGTCTCGAGGCTAATCTTTAGGAGCGTCCTGCGATACACTTGGGTGCTACCAGCCAGGCAGTGGTGGTGGTGCCTACGCAGCACGTGGCCTGTAACCCGGCACCGTGGAGGTAGCGAGAAGTTGGCGGATCACGTGCGCAAATGTTGGGAAACTCAACCCCGCATCCCCCCCCCCCCCACTGGCATCTAGCAGGTGCCATACCCCGGGCTGGCCACGAGGCGACAGCGCTCAGCGAGCGTGAAACTCCATCCGTTCCATTTGCGCGCGCGGGGAGGGGGTGCGGAGACTCCGCTCGTCGTTGATTGGCCGAAAAAGACCTCGACCGCGTTGTTTGTTACGCTACATAGTGATAATTATTAGTATATTTTGGCCTATCCCGTTAACGACTGCTAGTTTGGCTCTGCGCGGGACGAAACGAGAGGGGGGTGGGGAGTGGCGGGGGGGGGGGGGTGACCACTTAAATCCCTGAGCAGGCGGATTCATTAGGACTTAGAGAGGATTACAAACAAGTGGAGGGGTGGTGGTGGTGCAGGTGTAATATAAACCCCTCCTACATTCGCGTCAACTGCCCCTCCCCCCACGTGTAGCTACTTGCTCAATTAGTTCCTTCATTCATTGCTTCGTTCCTTCATTCATTCCTTCATTCGGCTTCTGGGTCTTTCCGCTCCTCTGCGGGTTGAGACAGTGAGCTAGTTAATCACGTTACGACCTCGAATCATCCATTGTGATTGGTTGAAAAGAATAATAATCGTTACGTTTTTTTATACACATGTCACGCGCAAGAGTTTCGTTCGTGCAAACTGCGTCGCCAGCAGTCGCTGACGGAACCACAGGCCAGCAGAAATGGGCGAGTGATTGAATGTATGAACAAATGAGTTGGTGAGTGAATGAGTAGGCGAGCAATTGACTGACAGAGCGAGTAGGTGAATGAACCAATGGGCCAGAGAGTGGTTGACTGAGCGAGTGATTGACTGAGCGAGTAGGCGAATGAACGAGTGGGTGAGGGAGTGGTTGACTGAGCGAGTAGGTGAATGAACCAGTGGGCGAGGGAGTGGTTGACTGAGCGAGTAGGTGAAT
>CM025663.2:1904484-1921797 GCA_014621495.2 Entosphenus tridentatus
AAAGTCCATCCTACGTATTAGTGAATTGTTTAATATTTTAGGCAGGAAATGGCAGGAAATTCGTTTTCAAATATATCTTTTTTTTGGGGGGGGGGACCCCCGGACCCCCTGGAATATTTGGTCCCCCCCAATGTTTCCCTCCCCCCCCGCTGCTCTATATGATATCAACGTCCCTGACAGCACTTGCCCCCAAACAGTCCGTTACAGGCTACACGGTAGGGGTGTGGATCGCTGTCTGTGTTGTAGCTGACGGTTTCGTTGTACTAACAGCGAAGGCACGCGCACGCGGGCGATGCCATTGGCCAAGAGTTGGCGTTACCCGTTACTACAGGTGACGACGGAGAGCATCAACGCGAGGGAGGTGTGGGGGGGGCTTCGTCAAACTGCGGAGACCCGCCTGCTAATCGCCTGCTGGGATAAAGAAGTCCTCCTCTTGCCTCCGACGGTGACATTAAGGACACGTGGACATGCAGGAGGAAATGAACTCGAGGAACGTCTCCGAGATGGTTATGACCGTGAGTATGTTACGTATCACATACACAGCACTCGTCCCCCAACATAGCGCGTACGGCTACCTTGGGGAATGTTTGTGTATACCGTACGACAGAATGCCGAGCGGTAGTGTCGTGGTCGGCGTCTGAACCGGTCTTGGGCCATCTCGCTAGGTCGACTCAGCCTTAAGCGAGTCACGTGGTTCGGTGTGTAAATAAGATAACCCGTAAAAACTAAGTTTTTCACTATAAATCCTTTATATGCGTGGCGGCTAGAGTCCTCTCGTCCTCTGGCTTGAGATGGCTGCCACCTATGGGTCAGATGATTGCAGCGCAAGCATTACGCAATTGGTACTTAAATATAATAGTTTTGTCCTAAAAAGTGTAAAAATTTTGAAGAAAAATTTCACCAACATTAATTGTCACGCACAACGAGTCTGTGTGTCAGCTCGATTGGACCACGGGAAGTGGGTTAAAAAACGACCGAAAGATTTGCACGGTCGTAAGCGCGCAAGCAAGCAAGCACGCAAGCACGCAAGCAAGTGAACTTAATATAAAGGATTTAAAAAAGCATGAGCACTCGAGAGACAAATGCGGCCGGTTGTGATCCTGTGTCACAACGCCTCCGCGTGCCAACAGCACTTGCCCCGTGGACCACACGGGCCACCTTTGTCTTTGGGGAGGATGCGTCTTATATTTCGGTCAACGTCTTATAATCTACAGAGTGATAGGCGATTCTGCTCACAGCACTTGCGGCATCGCTCCAACACGATTGCTCACACAATGATGGCTCTACGTATACTCTTCGGAAACGTCTGAGCAGCGTGGAAGAGTAGGCCAAAGTGGCCTCGAGCGGTGATTTCTGGCTCCCTCTTGTGGTCTCCCTTCCGCCAGCAGCGGTGTGAGCCGGGCAGTTCCTGGGCTGCGCCTTCGACCCATGTCACCTTTTTGCAATCGTCCACTTGCACGATAATTCATTAAACGTGGCCGTGTATTTGTGCCGTTGAGCAGAGGGCATTGATGCGTCTCGGGACTTTGTTTCACACGAGGTTCCTGCCCCACCATTGGACGGAAACCGCAGTTCGCTCCAACTCACAGCGGTCGTCACGCACAGAGGGCCCTGTCAACCTACTTGCTGCTCCTGCCACGTCCCAGAGTGACCTCGCTCTGTATTGTTTGCAATGGGGTCAACTCCATTCGTCATTAAACGAGTATCTGACGAAGTGCGCAAAACATCGGCAATGGGAAAAACAAAGGCGGCCGGGGGGTGATGTTAGACACACTCTCCCCTCTCCCGCCCACTGCATGTTCGCCGCTTGCCGGCGTGCGTAGATGCTCGCTAACAGCACTTGGCCCAACAGTCTGTTGAAGCTATACTATACGGGGGGGGTGTCTTTATCTTTTGTACGATCGACTATGAAGTGAGTGAGTGATTTGCGTTGTCGGATGGCCTGCAAGTCGGCGGGTGTTTATCTCGTTTACGTGGCAGCATTCCTTCGGTGTTTGCTAACGGCGCTTGCCCCGATAGTCCGCCGAGGCTATACGGGTGATGTTTACCTTTTGTGTGTGTACTCTTAAGGGGAGCGGTGGCGTAACGGTTAGCGCGCTATGCTGCGCTACGAACCCGGCGACCCGAGTTCGATTCCCGCTCGCGGCCACTAACACCGGTGACGATTATCTGAACCGGTCCTAGGCATCCGCTAGGTCGACTCAGCCTCAAATGAGTACCTGGTGCGGTGCGTAAAAACATCGCCACTCGGGAGACAAAGGCGGCCGGGCGTGGTGCTGGCCACCCAACCCCTCGTGCGCTGAGCGGGCCTTCATAGGTGCTCGCTAACGGCACTTTTTTATTTCAGTTTCATTTATTAGGGATAGCCCTGTGAGCCATGACTCGGGTGCAACCGCAACAAACAAAAAATGAACAAGAACCATCTTAAAGTGACTACGCGCAACATAAAATCCAGGAAAAAACAGCAAAGTCTTCCAGAAAAAGCACCGTATATCAACGCTGTGTGCAAAAATCCCAGTGGGATGCAAGTCAAACAATAACAACCATAAGAAAATTTAGATGAAAGTTATCAGTCTAACTCTGTACTACAACGAACAGATATGGCTCATCCAAAACGTTTTCGAAATCACCAAAATAAAGCGATAAAAACAATGTAACAGTTATCATAACAACTGTGATTCAAATGTAAACAATAAACGATAAACATAACATGTAGACCAAACTGGCAGCATGAGTCACTCCATAACAGCAGGAGTATCAGTAGGCGTATCACCATTTTTCAATACACCTTTAAAGATCAGCACACTATAATCAAAACTCAAGATCATACTTTGCAGCGGTCATCCGGAGCGATACATTTAATTTCACGCCACTGAATCGCAGTGGCAGCTCGGGGTGTCCCAACTCCTCTCGAGCAGTTTTGAGTGAAGATCTCACAGGTAGTGATCCAAGTTGCAGTTTATCGACGATAGCATTCGAGGCTATACGGGGGATCTTTGTCTTTGTACTCTTAACAGAGTCAACTGCCAGGCCCGGTCACGCTCACCGGAGCGTGGCTGACGGAGTCATCGCGACTCCCAAACAGACGTTCCCATGGGCACCGCATCGTCCCCTTGCAACGCTTCCAAGCGGATTCGCGTCCCTTTATCGCCATCTAGTGTGCATTTGTCTGGTCAACAACAACAACAAACGGCCGCTAAACGTCGTTACCACCACGGCGCTTGTGCCAGGCTCGGTGGTACCTTGCGGCTTATCGGGTGAAGTGTGAAAGGCTCCGCTGCTGGACAAAGGAGGGACAAACGCACGTGCTGTTCCCAGGCTAAGTGCAGGAGGTCGCGGGAGAGACCCAGCAAGTGCCATCGGTTGACTGACTGAGATTACAGGTAGATGCACCACCTGTGTCCCCCTAATATTAAAGAGCTTTATAGCTCATCGGATTCCTCCAGTCTCAATTGATACTCCGATTCTGAAATAGTCTGATTCTCGAAATACTCCGAGAAAGGACGTGGCACGGACAGGAGAGGGAGCGCTAGGCGCGTATCGTCCACAGACACGCGAATTGTCAACGTTTGGTTTCCATGATGCAGGGGGGGGGGTGGGGGTTTGGGTTAGATCGCGTAAATCTATGAATGTGTCGTTAAACCCGCCACCACCCGACACAGCCAACTAGTAAGGGTTGTCACGTAAACAGAACGTGCCAATTCGTCACTAGTACAGCACTAACCGGTGGGTTCGGAGAGTAAATCCTCAACATTTACAATCTGAGTACGACGTTTCACCAGTAATTAAAACCACCATCATCAGGCGGTGGCCAGATTTGTGAAGAAATCCTCCTGTTCCGTTCCTTAAATAGTGGGATAGATGTGATGACGTTGTCACTTGTGGGCCCTTCTTGACGAAGGGGGGGGGGGGTTAATGAATGCTTATGAATAGTAATGGATGACCGGTTGGGTAATTAATATGGTAATCAACGTTGATTATGCATGGAAAATTTCTCCACAAATCTGGCTGTCACCTGATGAAGCTAGCTGTAATTATTGGCGAAGCGTCGTCCTAGGATTGTAAATGTCGTGGCTTTGCTCTCCAACACACCGATGTGCTGGACTGGTAACGAATCGGCACGTTCTGTTGACGTGACAAACCTTACTAATGGCTGTGTCGGGTGGTGGCGGGTTTAACGACACGTTCATATATTTACGCGATCTAACTGCCCTAAAAAAACACGTGTAATGGATGATATTGGTCGCGAAAGCCTACGTGTTAAACTGACCGTGCGTTTCGTGGCAATGATAATTATTTACCGAGAAAAGACTCACTCGCTCGCTCACAATAATCTCAGTCATCATATATTTTTTTTCAACATGCTTCTGCTGCGTTTTCTCAACACGTTAGGAAGCCGCTGGGAGCGGTACGCTTTTAAATCGAGATTGAAAACGAATTTCTTTAGAACTGTTTGTTTCGTGTGTTTAGTTTGTTGTGCCTACACCCGCACCTCCGATGAGCACGTTAAGGTGGGTGGATGGTTAGCTGAGTGGGTGGCTACGTACGGTGCGAAAGAAGTTCAACATACATACATTGTAATGGTTGGCCAAAGCCATTACCGGCAGTTGAAACGATCGGGAGCGTTTCGTCTGTTTCAATCTCCCCCACCCGCCTGACCTCCCTGTACACCCAACAGAATATAAATGGGCTACACCACAGGTGATAAGTCCATGGGGTAGTTTCCACCACCTCCAAGACGTCTAATCAGCGTGGAGTCGTAGACCAAATGCCCTCAAGAGCCCTCTTGAGTGAAGGACCCTTCTGCCAGTATTGTCGTGAGCGAGATATTGCAGCGCTGCGCCTTGATCTCAGAATTCGAACATTTATTTGCGCTGCAGGAGGAATCCGATGAGCTATGAAGCTCTTTTTCACAGATTTCCAGTCGGAGCTTGTAAGAAGGTTACAACAACAGACAATACAAAACCACGATAGGAGTGCAATGTACAAGAAAAGTAAACAAATATTTCCATACAGATACAAATAAAACATCCCCATCCTACCAGGCAAAGCCCAATGAGCCGTGAACTAATTTTTTCAGAAGCGAGCTGGCCACAAATGATAACCACTCAACGAAGTACTTTATCATTTGGACATTTTTCGCAGGAAAATAATCTAAATAATAGCGTCACGTACCGCTCGAAAGTTATTCAACATCGATACTTACAACTGATAAGCTATGGCAAACGGCGCATTCTTCATGCAAAAAAATCCACAGGTAACCGATACAAAAACATCATACATTGATGCACATATGTTATTTGTTTCAAATCCTTTCGTCATGTTGGTGACAACCCAGATGGCTTTTGTCGCTGGTGAGACTCCTCTTATCCCGATTTCTCTTGAGATCATCACCTGGGTTAGACGCAACTAAAACTACATCCTCAATTGGTTCTTTGGGTAAAGTCACGTAGTTAGAAATAAAATAAAATCATTATTTCTACCCACGTGACTTTACCGAAAGAACCAAAGAGCATAGTATTCATGCAGTCACGAAAGCTTCAAATCAAGATTAAAACTACATCGTCGGCACGCTCCGTCTGTGTGCGGGTGCGCGCGTGCAGGCAAATCTCCAGCTGCAGCAGCTGCAGGAGAAAATCCACGCGGTGTCGGAGCGAGCGATGGAGAGGCATATCCTTCACTCGACCATGCCGAGGCTTCTTCTTCTTCTGATTACGCTGGACCACACGGGGGAAATCTCGCCGAGTCTCATGGCCCTTAATTAATCATGACTCAATTTCAGGATGGTCCTGGCAAGTCAAGCAGACCGTACCTATTATTGTCTTGCTTGTTTGTTATTATGACTCATACACCCGCCCGCAGTGTTAATCAGGGCGGCCCGCTGGTTTCGAAACGTGAACCTCTGCAACAAGAGGCGACGAACGTCGCTACCACCAGGCTACGTCACCACCACTTATCGTTGCAGAGGGTTGCAGTTCGTTGGCCTCGGCCACTCTGGTAAATACTGGTGGGTGTATTTATTAACCGTAAATATAAACTCAACAAGTTCGTCCATAGCACTCGCCCTAATGAGGTTACACTGAACATCTGCCACTGATGCTGCTGCTGGTAATGGTCATATTGCTGTTGTTGGTGATGCTGCTGATTCTGCTGTTGATGATGATGTTGATGATGCTGATGTTGATGGTGATGATGATAATGTTGATGATGCTGATGGTGATGATGCAGATGGTGATGATGATGTTGATGATGCTGATGGTGATGATGATGTTGATGATGTTGATGATGATGGTGATGATGATGTTAATGATGCTGATGGTGATGATGATGATGTTGATGATGCTGATGGTGATGATGCGGATGGTGATGATGATGTTGATGATGCTGATGGTGATGATGATGATGATGATGTTGCTGATGCTGATGGTGATGATGCGGATGACCTTAACGCCGTGGCACTGGGAGCGGCCAACTTGGAGCTGGGGCTGATCGAGAGGAGCGTGGGGGAGCTCCTCGAGAGAGCAGGGCACGAGACGCTCCCGGGGGAGGCAAGGTGAGGGGCACCCTGCACCCTGCACCCTGCACCCTAGTCCCTGCACACTGCACCTTGCACCCAGACCCTGCACCCTGCACTCTAGACCCTGCACCCTGCACTCTGCACCCTGCACACTGCACCCTGGACCCTGCACCCTGCACCCAGAACCATGTACCCTGCACCCAGCACACTGCACACTGCACCCTGCAATCTGCACACTGCGCCCTGCACACTGCACCCTGCACACTGCACCCTGCACACTGCACCCTAGACCCTGCACCCAGAACCATGCACCCTGCACCCAGCACACTGCACATTGCACCCTGCACACTGTACACTGCACCCTGCAATCTGCACACTGCACCCTGCACCCTGCACTCTGCACCCAGACCCTGCACCCAGACCCTGCACACTGCACATTGCACTCACCACCCTGCACCCTGTACCCTGCGCCCAGAACCATGCACCCTGCGCCCTGCGCACTGCGCCCTGCGCAATGCTCAATGCACCCTAGACCCTGCACCCAGACCCTGCACCTTAGACCCTGCACCCTAAACCCTGCACCCTGCACCATGCACCCTGCACCCTGCACACTGCGCCCTGCTCACTGCACCCTAGACCCTGCACCCTGCACACTGCACCCTGCACCCTAGACCCTGCACCCTGCACCCTGCACCCAGACCCTGCACCCTGCACACTGCACCCTGCACCCAGACCCTGCACCCATAACCCAGCACACAGAACCCTGCACCGTGTGGGCAAGGGAATTCCAGACAATGAGGGCAGCAGAGTAGAAGGTGCGACCTCCCACTGAGGAAAGATAAACGTTGGGTTTCCGTGAGTCTATGGGTCTCCGTGCGAGCCAAATGGGTCTCTACGTGGGAAAGTCCTGATGAAGCCACTGCCAGCGCATTGCATTGAAGTGGCTCAGGACCGGTTCAGGCAGCGAACCACAGTGGCGAGATGTTAACTACCTCGCCGAGTATACAGCAGGTCGTGGATCCCATCCCGACCCTGACGTCCAGATTTTTTGGAATTTGCGTGTCTCTCTCCGCATGGTTGCGTGGATTTTTCTCCGGATCCTCCGGGTTTTCCCTCCACGTTGAGAGAACACGCGTTTAGAGCATTTGGCTTCTATAAATGTCCACGTGATAAGCCAATTATTTGGGCTATCATTTGTGGTCAGGTCGGTTCTGAAAAAAAGCTATATAACCCAGTCAGCCTGACCTAATGAAATAAAAAAAAATAGTTTAGTTGATAGTTTTATATCGCTCACCACCGATGCAAAGCCGCGGCCGGGAATCGAAATCAGGTGGGCAGATTCGTAGTGAAGTGCGCTAACCGCTGCGCCACCGCTCCCACCCGGTGCCCCCCCACTACCACCTATCCCCAGCTGGGCGCTTCTCCCCGTTTGGCTGCATCGTTCATCATCGTTCATGGTTCACGAGGGAGCTGAGCGCGTTAATTGGTGGCACGTGACTAATGCAGATAATTAAGCGGGGGGCCCATCCCCCCCATCCACCTCCATCTCTTCACTCATCCAACGATGTTTACCTCTTTGCTTGGTGGGGCGGCGGGGGGGGGGGAGACACAACGAGACATTAGACGCGAAATATTTAATTGCACGGAGGGATACAAAGGCGGTTTGGAGTGGTGCCAACCACACTACACCTCCCCCCCCCGCCTCGTATTGTAAACGCCAGCGGTCTTATTGGTGTGGGAATGGCGAATGGAGACCACATCACTCAGACAAAGACAAAGATCCCGCCGGTATAGCCTCAACAGATTGTTGGGGGCAAGTGCTGCTGCTAGCGAGCAGCACCTGTGAAGGTCGGGATGGGTGGACAACACCACAAAGACAACATACAAAGATCCCCCGTATAGCCTTAACAGACTGTAGGGGCAAGTGCTGTTAGCGAGCACCTATGAAGGCCGGAACGGTGCACGAGGGGGTTGGTGGCCAGCACCACGCACACACACACACAGACACACACCACACCAACAAAGACAAAGCTCACCCGTATAGCCTCAACATACCGTTGAGGGCAAGTGCTGCTGTTAGCGATCAGCACCTGTGAAGGTCGGGATGGGTGTCCAGCAACCGCGCCCAGTGGCTCCACAGGAGCACAACCGCAGCACCATCCATCACTTTGAGTTCATCCAAAAAATAATGATCGGCCGGGTATATGTAGGCACCCGGAACACCACATCCTGTAAAGACCTGGCTATGGCTGTGGCTCTTAATCAACCGCAATCACTAATCAAGCGAATACTATTGAGATGAAAAATAACCAAATCGAAATCGCCAACAAAACAAACCACATTACAGGACAAATATATATATTTACAAATCCACACAGATGTAACTAAAAGTAAAAAACAACAATACTTATCCTGCCGGTCAAGGAAGTTGGCTTGGCCAACTTCCTTTTGGATGCTCCCTCCCCGCACCCTGCACACCACATCGAGTATCCGCCACTTCTCGTCTTGTCTGTGGCTGCCGGTCCAGTGGAGCCACGTGACATGTTGAGCGGGGAGTTGAATGGGAACTGTGCACTGAGCTGTTGCTGCTTTGGGAACATTTCGTGCCAAGTATCAAAGCATGAACAAAGGAAATAGGAAGTTGGCTCGGACGAATAGAATAGGTGTTATCCTTACTGACAATGAAACAGGAGGTGTTAAGATGTTTAAATGCCCTTGCTTTGTCGTTGTAATATTCACCTTTTGGCGGTTGTTCTCTGGTCGAACACTGGTGGTGCGACAATGACGTAGCTCTGGTGGAGGCCAATCAGTCTCAAAGACAACGCATACATGATCAGAGCATGGTCGTTTGCGTGTACCTTGTGTGGTTAATGCAGTACTTGATGCCTTGAACATTTGATCAATTTGGTGTTTTCACATCTTAAAACCTCCCAGTTGTATTGCCAGAAAGGGTAAAACATAGTCGGCTTGTTCACACCCCCCCCCCCCCATTATTATTAATGCATTGCGTAAAAACAACTTGGGATGTTTGCCACGACGGTGCTAAGGTCAGCTAAGGTCAGCTAAGGTCATTTCAGGTCATCTAAGGTTAGCTAAGGTCAGCTAAGGTCATCTCAGGTCATCTAAGGTTAGCTAAGGTAATCTCAGGTCATCTAAGGTCAGCTAAGGTCATCTCAGGTCATCTAAGGTTAGCTAAGGTCAGCACGCCGGCCTTTGCAGGTGCCCCTCGCTTAGCAACACTTCGCCCCAGCAGTCTGTTGGAGGCTAAGGGTAACACTTATTCTTATTGCTCCATAAGCTGTTGCTTTTTGTTGTTGGTTGTCGTTGTCGTTTTCAGATTCGCGACTTCGAGCGAATGACTCGGAGGTTGGGTGGGGAGATGGGGGATGCCTGGGGAGGAGGTGCCAGACAAGAAGCTGCTGCTGCTGGTCGAGAGACGCTGCGATGAGACGCGTACTCGGTGTGTTTGTGGGTGTGCGGGAGGTCAGAACTCAATGGTGTGGGTTTCAGGGGGGAGTTACAGGGGGTGGAGTGATGGGGGGCAGGGGCTGGTACAGGAAAGGGGGGGGGGGCTGTGTGTGCTACTGTCAGGTCTCCCGAATTCAGGTTTTGTGTGAGCAGCAATAATGTTTTTGGTGTGTATGTTGAACTTATTCTTGCCCACCGTACGTAGCCGCCCACCCAATCACCCAACCCACCCAACCACCCACCCACCCATCACCCACTTAAGCGTGTTAATAGGAGGTGCGGGAGAAGGACGACAAACCAAACAGTCCCAAAGAAATGAGTGTTCACTCTCGCCGTGTGTGTGTGTGTGTGGCGGTGAACGCGCTGCTCGGCGAATCCGGCGACCCGAGTTCGATTCCTTCTCACGAACAACAACAGAATCGAATATTTCGACCGGTCCCGGGCCTGAAACTTGCGCATGGTGCAGTGTGTGAAAATCAGCATTGGGGAGACAAAGGCGGCCGGGTACAGTGCCGGTCACCCACCCACCCCACTCGTGTTCCGTGTCAGCCTTTGCAGGTGCTACTCGCTAAACAGCACGTGCCCCAACAGTCTGCTAAATTCCAGGGCGGTGAGGGGGGATCATCTTTGTGTCAGAGGTCGCAAACGGGTTTTGATTCCTTACCCGTACCCGTACCCGGCCGCACCAGGGTCGAAAACGGGTACCCGTACCCGTACCCTACCCAATACCCGGCTACCCGTACCCGGCCGGGTATCGGGCAGGGTACGGGTATCGGGTACCCGATTGCGACCTCTGGGATGAAGCCATGTTGCAGGCGCGGGTGGGTTGATTCTAGGAACTTGAATTGTGAGAAGAGACAAGACGTTGGGAAATGAGTGACAAACGGTGATTCACCAGTGACTCACGGCCTACCCGTACCCGTACCCGGCCGCACCAGGGTTGCAAACGGGTACCCGTACCCGGCCGGGTACGGGTAGCCGGGTATCGGGTAGGGTACGGGTATCGGGTACCCAGTTGCGACCTTTGCTTTGTGTTCATAGCTGTGAAGATGCAACGTCAGATTGTGATTGACACCAATACAACAGCATCATTTATTTAAGATCTATCTGGCAGACCGCTCTACGGCACGGAGCAATCTTTAGCGGTGCCGCCTCCTACAACAGCCACTGAGCGGCGGTGACGTCACCACGGGCTTGTGCCAGGCTACGTGCACGTTAAGGCAGAGGTCGCAACCGGGTACCCGATACCCGTACCCTACAAGATACCCGGCTACCCGTACCCGGCCGGGTACGGGTACCCGTTTGCGACCCTGGTGTGGCCGGGTACGGGTACGGGTAGGCCGTGCGTCACTGGTGAGTCACCGTTTGTCACTCATTTCGGGTAGGGTACGGGTAGGGAACGGGTACCCGTACCGGCCGGGTACGGGTACGGGTACCCATTTGCGACCCTGGTGCGGCCGGGTACGGGTACGGGTAAAGAATCAAAACCCGTTTGCGACCTCTGCGTTAAGGGCACGTGAAGTGTCAAACGTCCGCTGGGACAGACCCAGCAGGTGCAATCGGTCGACTGACTTAGAGGACTGTCCGATGCACTGCCTGTGCCAACTCGCTGTGTTTTAGCCACCAGGCCCACCCACACACAAAACTCAACACCTCAACGCCGCATGCCTATCCGTTGTATGACTTTGAATGAATGGATGGCAACCCGCTCGCTGTAAATGATAGCACCGATAGGCCGACGCTCCGACCACGCAGTTCAGACTGACAACTTAGTTGGTGATTAAACCGTTCTCTCCAAATTGTTAGGCGATACATTTGCCATACCAGATTTTCAAAAGCGAATGTAGACCGGTAGGCAGTCGCGTGTGGGCAGTTGGAGGCAGTCGCCCTCCAGCAACAACGGAGGGCAGAGGAGCGACGCTCACAACAACGAGCGGAGCGCCGGGCGACTAAAGTAGTAGGGGGTACAACTGGTGCATCTACCAGTCATCTCAGGCAGCCAACCGCGCTGGGTCTGTCCCGAGACCTCCCTTTCAGCGAGCCATCGACACTTCACGTGGCGTCAAAGTGCACCTAGCCTGGCACAGGCGCCGTGGTGATGTCACGGTCACTTTGCGGCGAACGGCGGCTGTGTTGGTATCGGTGTGTGTATGAGACCAGATTGATTTAACCAGATTTACACCTGGCCACAAGTTATGGGGTGCGTCTTACTTCACGAATCATCTTATAACGCGGAGATCACGGTATTTATTTAATTAATGGGAGATAGCTTCATGGATACACTGGTGCTGTATTGTTCTCAACGTATGCAGGGCTTGCCGTTGTTGTAAGTACAAGAAGTTGTAACCCCGCGTGCTTGAATAAAACGTCACGTCTGCACGTTGTCACCGAACTGTCGTCATCACTGATGCGCGTTGTATCCCCTGTCGCTTGAGCGGTGGGTGTTCTCCGGGTTCTCTCGATTTCTTCCCACGTGGAACTCACTGGCCAAGCCTCCCAAATGGAGCGGCACGCCCTCTCGACAAAGCCTCTTGAGACTCAGTGAGGCTCCTTAAATCATTGTCACGGATAATCCGTGTTATAGGACGCGCCCTAATCTCACACCCAACCTCCTGTGTACAATTTAAAATAAAAAATGAAGTTGAGGGTGCGTCTTATACTCCAAACATCGCCACGAGCGAGACAAAGGCGGCCGGGCGTGGTGCTGGCCACCCACCCCTTCGTGTGCCGTGCCGGCCTTCATAGGTGCTACTCGCGAACAGCACTTGCCCCTACAGTCTGTTAAGGCTATACGGGGGGTGGGGGGGATCTTTGTCTTTGGTGTAGCAGCGTGCTGCGCTACAAGCCGAATTTAATTCCCTCTAACGGTATCAACACCGGTGACGGCGATTATCTGAACCGGTCCTGGGCTTCCCCTAGGTTGACTGAGCCTCAAATGACCACTTGGCACGGTCTCTGTGCGAGTCTGCGCCACCGGTGAGACAAAGGCGGTCGGGCATGGGTGGTGCTAGCCACCCACCCACCCCCTCGTGGGCCTCAGCAGTTGCTCTCTGTTTCAAAAACAAATTCTCGGCAGTCTCCATCATTAATCGATTTGGTAAATTTAATTATTTCTCGCCCGAAAGGACAATCTGTGTAGGTGGAGCGAGTTTACGGGGAGAAGTGTGGGGGGAGGGGGGGGCGCTGGAGATTGGGGAGGCGGGGCTGGGGGTGGTTGTAACGACGGAACACTTTCTGCCTAATATCACCACGCCGAGTACAATGCGCAAATACGTTTAGCAGCAAAGGTCAGCCGCGCGTGTGATCAATACAGAGTAATAGTGTTCATAGCGCGGTCTGTGTGTGAATGTGTGTGTCATAGAGAGACACACACGCGCGAAGGCAAAGACTCCCCGTACAGTCTGAAATACTTTCGGGGCAAGTGCTGTTAGCGACTGGCACCTCTGAAGGTCGGCACGGCACACGAGGGGGTGGGTGCCCAGCATCACGCCCGGCCGCCTTTGTCTCCCGAGTGGCGATGTTTACGCAACGCATCCAGGCACACGTTTTAGGCTGAGTCGACCTAGGTGAGGCCCAGGACCGGTTCGTATAATCACAACAAAAGACAACGATCCCACACATAGCCTTTAACAGACTGTTTGGGTAAGTGCTGTAAAGAAAGAAACCGATGAAAGCTAACGATGCGTATTTACTGTGAGCATATGCAGACATTCCTGTGCACGTACGTACGTACACGCGCATGCCGCAATTGAATTCTGATTCATATTCTGAACATAGACAGTGAGTACTGGGGGGTGGGTCCTTATTAAACATTTATGTTGGACCTTAAAATGTTTTTCATCAGGACCCCTGTAGCGACCCTCATATAAGATCGTTTCGATGAGGCTAACATATCACGGTCATGCATAGTACGTCCACAACAAAGAGCCACCCCCTTGTATCACAACAACAACAACCGCCGTTCGCCACAGCGCCTGTGCCAGGCTAGGTGCGTCCTGAGGCTACGCGGATGCGTCGAAGGCTGACAGCTGGCTGGAGGCACCGGCGGTAGTTGTCGCACAGGTTCGCGGTTCGGCTCTCGCGGCCGCCCTGGTTAACACCGCGGTGCGGTATTGAACTGCGTTCATGAGAACGCTGATGTGTGGTTTACACATGCCGGCAAATTGATGACACACAATCTGCCACTCAAAGTTCCATCATCATCATCAGCACCACCACTTTAATACTGAATATAAAATAAGAAAAATGTATACTACAGTGAGGAGAAAAGAAACCCCCTTAAATATATCAATATAGCAAGGCCTAAATTTGTCAAATTAGAAAATTGCACCGAAAATTACCCCTACTACTGGCAAATTAAAGCCGCCCCCCGGTCAACTTTGTGAATGATACTCCTCCTTGTCTCACGCGTTCTCACCTGCTTCCTCAAAATATACTTGAGACCCGAATTCACCCACACACCAACTCACGCAGCCACTCAATCGCTCATTCACCAACTCACTCAGCCACTCATTAACTCACTCAGAGAACTCACTCACCCACTCACTTCATTTACCTATTCACCCTCTCACTCGTTCACCCATTCACCCGCCCATTCACACACCCACTCACCCACCCATCAATTCACCAACTCACTCAGCCACTCACTCGCTCACTCAGAGATCCCACTCATTCACTCACTCGAGAAACCTCACCCACTCAACTCGTTCACCCATTCACCGACCCGCCCACTGACTCACTCACTCACCCAGGTGGCTCTTGCGAGTTAGACTATACCCGGGGCCTTTCGCAGATCTCATCTGGCCACGCAAAGTCGACTTGGAATCCCTTTGACAGCAGCAACAATAATGCAGAGCGCGCGCGTGCACGCTTCGTTGACGGACAGCAGGCGGCGATCCCGTGTCGCTATGAGCGGCGGTCTCTCCCCGGAGATGCCCCCCCCCCCACCCCCCCCCCCCCCCCCCCCCCCCTCCCACTCCACGTCCCCCCCCCCCACCACCTCCCCCTCCCCCTCCCCTACGCCACCCCCTCCCCTACACCACCCCCTCCCTCCCCTCCCGCTCATCCTCCCGCCTCTTGGAACCAGCCCCATCCCTACCCCTCCCCTCTTGTGGGACGCGCTACTACACCCAACGGACGGATATCAGCATCATCCATGGTCTATCCACAGATGGACGAATTCAATGTGTACAGACAAATGCGGCGGGGAGTGGTGCTGGCTACGCTACACCGCCACCGTCACCCTTGTTAGGCCGTGCCGGTCTTATCTGGACGTCTGTGAAAAAAATAACTTTATAGCTCATCGAATTCCTCCAGTGTAAATACACATTCTGATTTTGGTCTAATAGGTGCTCGCTAACAGCACTGACCCCGGTAGCCTATGAAGGATGTGGGAGGCGAGCTTCGTCTTTGTGTGCGTGTGCGGAAATTAGATTTGCATCATCATCAGCAGCAGTAGCAGCAGCCATGGTCAATGCACAGCTGGATGACGGTTTTCCACTCCTCGCGGTCTTGAGATATCAAAAATCCAGCAAGCACGCGAGCTGATTTAATAGCTCCGTCTCCACGGACACGGCCCTTTGGGGACTAATTAAGTGAGGGGCGGGGCAGGGCAGACAATGTAGACAGCGGGTGGGGGCGGGGGATGGGGGGGGCCCCACGTGGCGAGGCTGGGCAGACAATGGGGGGTGAGGACGCATGGGTAGGTGAATGCTGGGTGAGTGATTTGGATGGATGGATTCGCGTGGCTCGGGCGCGTGAGCGGCTCTGCGTGTGGTGGGTTTGTTCGTCGCTTTTCGTCGTGCGGTTTGATTCAGAGGGAGTTTGACAGGCGGATGGTCGTGCGGATTGGTCGATGTTTAGGAGGTTGGGTTGGTGCGTTCGTGGTTGGATGGGGGTGGGGGGGTGTTTAATTGGGTAGGGAGTTGGTCTTGTAGTTGGACGGATGGTTGAGTTACTCGATGGGTGATTCGTTGAGTGGGTGGTTCATTGGCTATGTGGCTAGTGAGTTGGGTGGTTAGTTGGTTGGCAGGTTCGTTGGGTAGATGGTTTGTTGGGTGGCTATTTAGTTACGTGGTTAGTTTGGTGGGTGGTTAGTTGGGTAGTTAATTGGGTGGTTAGTTGGGTAGTTAATTGGGTGGTTAGTTGGATGGGCGTTTAGTGGGGTGGGTTTTTATTTGGGTGGTTAGGTTGGTGTGTGGTTAGTTGGGTGTGTAGTTAGTGGGGTGGGAATTTAGCTGGGCGGGCGGTTAGTTGAGTGAGTGGTTCATTTGCTATGCGACTTGATAGGTGAGTGATTAGTTGGGTGGATGGTGAGGTGGGTGGATGGGGAGGTGGGTGGATGGTGAGGTAGGTGGATGGTGAGGTGTGTGTGTGTGGGGTTATAGGGAGCGGTTAGCGCGCTGTGGTACGAACCTGACGACCCGGGTTTCGATTCACGCTCACGGCCAACACCAGGGACGATTATTCGAACCGGTTCTGGGCCTCAGCTAGGTCGACTCAGCATCAAATGCGTACCTAGCGCGGTGTGTAAACATCGTCACTGGGGAGACAAAGGCGGCCGGGCGTGGTGTTGCCCACCCACCCCCTCGTGTGCCGTGCCGGCCATCATAGGTGCTCGCGAACAACACTTGCCCCAGCAGTCTGTCAAAGCCACGAGGGGGATCTTTATCTTTGGGGTTAGCCCAAGAGGGCGTTCCACAGAATGACGGTCGAATCGCGTTGCATCCTCCTCCTTCCTCCTCCTCCGCCATCCCTGTCCCCTCCTCACCCCCCCACCCCTCCCTCCCTCGCTCTCTCGGACACGGGAGAGGTGCAGACGCTTCTCTCGGCTTTGCCCTCCTCGCCTGCCGCTGCCGATGCCGCTGCCGCTGCGATAGCTGCCGCCCGACGCGTGGTCGTACAGAAAGTCACCGACACCTGCCCGGCTTCCC
Source organism: Entosphenus tridentatus (assembly GCA_014621495.2). Lineage (NCBI taxonomy): Eukaryota > Metazoa > Chordata > Hyperoartia > Petromyzontiformes > Petromyzontidae > Entosphenus > Entosphenus tridentatus. The sequence continues at coordinate 1,921,402 of CM025663.2, forward strand.
TGACGATGCCACCGTCCGAGCAGAATCGGCCCGCCTCACCCTCCTCACCCCTGTCGGTGAGCAGCGATTGTCGTCCGCTACTCACCACCCACGCCACGCTCATCTCACCGATGCCATCTCAGATTCGCTGCCCCCGGTCATCACGCGCTCCACTCACCGCTGCTGCTTCGCTCACCCAAAGTCGGCATCTGCTCATCCGGTTCATCGGTAGTCACGGCTATGTGCTCACCACTACTCACTCACTCGCTCACCACTACTCACTCGCTCACCACTACTCACTCGCTCACCACTACTCACTCGCTCGCCACTACTCACTCGCTCACCACTACTCACTCGCTCACCACTACTCACTCGCTCACCACTACTCACTCGCTCACCACTACTCACCCGCTCACC
>CM025663.2:1976600-1990289 GCA_014621495.2 Entosphenus tridentatus
TAACTCTATGAATGTCTGTGTAACTCTATGAATGTCTGTGTAACTCTATGAATGTCTGTGTAACTCTATGAATATCTGTGTAAATCGATGAATCTCTGTGTAACGCTGTGGTGTTTACACGTAACACTACGCATCTCTGTGTAACTCTATGGATATCCGTGTAACTCTGTGGCTCTCTATGCAACTCTATGGATCTCTATGAATCTCTATGGATATCTATGGCTCTCTATTGAACTCTATGTAACTGCAATATCCATTAACTGCCACCGCTAGCGACCGTCCTGGGCTATGACCGCCTTCGTAACAGAGTTGCTAAGCTCAATGTTGGGACCTCACCGGCTGAACAAATAATAATTGTCTTCTAGAGCGAGCGATGTCATGGATATCCGGATGGACGTGAAAACAGATCTCCAAATCCACTTCTCAATTGGAATAATTTCCGCCGCGTAAACGTCTCTGCCAAAAAAAAAGAAAAATTACGAGCAAAAATTGAATCCGATCTCCACTCAAGCAACGCCGGGAAATTGACCTTAAATCCATTTAACCTTCTTCGTACAATTTTTGATTCATCCGACGAGCGGTAAATGGTCAGCAGTTGCTTTCTTACCATCAACATCAGCCAGCGCTTTGAAAAAAAAACATCCTCGGAGTTTCCCCACTTTGTTCCGCTGCGTTCCATCTTACTTTGACGGCCGATGTCACCTTCCCGGTGTGCCCAATCCTGCATTGCGTCACGGCGATTTGGAACTCAAAGCGGCGCTTTTGGGCTCCTCACATCCCCATGTAACAGCCCTGAGCCAGCGACGAGAACTCTGCACTCCTATGGCGGCGAGGAAGGATGGGGGTGTGAGTCTCTCTATAAGGCAAGCTATGGGTGAATGTCCCCACAGATGTACTCACTTTATCGCCCCTACCCCCCGGAAGGATGATCCGCTGAGTTAACCCCCCAACCTATCTTGGATATTTTAACTGCCGATTGCGATCCGCTCACTCTCTATAAACGAAACAAAACTATTTATTATTTTATCAGGTGAGGCTCACCAAGGCTCTTAAAAATGATAGCTAAACGAAGTGGCTTTTCACGTGGACATTTATAGCAGTCACATACGCGTGCTGATTCTACATGCGGAGGGAAAACCCGGAGGACCCGGAGAGAGACACGCAAACTCCAAATATACAGGCGTCAGGGACGGGATCGAACCCATGACTACCTGTGTACCAGGCGAGGTAGTTGACATCTCACGAACTCCCTCAGGCGATCCTTGCCGCGAGGTCTCCCTGCTTGCCGCATTACAGACAACGCGCCACCACGTGGGACTCCGTGAGCTCAATCTCCTGACCAGATGCACGTAAGACTTAAATATATAAACGTAGAGATCAGGAGCGGTGTTGATCGAAGGCGTTACTCGCGAGACGTGGTGCCGCTAACAGGGTGGTGTTGGTGGGGATGATCGATCAGTGAAATCATTCAATCGTTCGATCGATTCATGCAGGACTCTATGATGCAGCACGCTGGGAGGCGGTGGAGACTGTGAAAGAGTGTTTGTGTATCTGGGTGTGCGTGTCGGGGGAGCGGTAATGTAGCGGTTAGTGCGCTGCGCTACGAACCTGGCGACTCGAGTTCGAATCCCGCTCATGGCCAATACCAGTGACGATTATCTGAACGAGTGTTGAGCCTCTACTAAGGTCGGCTCAGCCTCAAATGAGTACCTGGTGTGGTGTGTAAACATCACCACTGGGGAGACAAAGGCGGCTGGGCGTGGTGTTGGCCACCCACCCCCCTCGTGTGCCATTCCGGCCTTCATAGGTGCTCGCTAACAGCACTTGCCCCAACAGTCTGTTCAGACTATACGGGGGATATTTGTCTTTGTAGGGGGAGTGCAGCGGTTAGCGCACTGCGCTACGAACCCGGCGACCCGAGTTCGATTCCCGCTCATCGCTACCAACACCACTGATGATTATCTGACGCAGTCATAGGTCTAAACCTGCATCAATCGTGCTGATTTTTTCTTTCAAATTGACACACCATAGCTCGCGGTTCTCACCGTGGCAAGTGTGCGTGTGTGCGCGCGCGTGTTGGCCTGTGTGTGTGGGAGCAGTCGTGTCCTGGGCCTCTCCTAGGTCGACTCAGGCTCAAATGGGTGCCTGATACGGTGTGTGAATATCACCACTCGGGAGACAAAGTCCGCCGGGCGTGGTGCCCGCCTTCATAGCTACTTGCCCCAACAGTCTGTTAAATGTTAGCGAGCACCTATGAAGGCCGGAACGACACAGAGCGGTGTGTAATGTGATCAGCACTACGCCCGGTCCGCCTTTGCCTCCCAAGTGCGGCTGTGTCAATCTTAGTTCCATCTACAAATTCGCCAACCGATGTTGCCCGATGTTGAGAATAAAGCTCCGACTTCTGTGGGCCAGACGTTGATGCGCAGAAATATTTTGCTGTCTTTTCTTGGATTTTCTGTTTGCACTCAGTCACATATTCACTTTAAGATGTTTTCTGTTAATGTTTTAGTTTTTTGTTTGTTGCGGTTGCACCCGATTCAAGAGCCGAATGGCTCACAGGGCTATACCTAATAAATGAACTTGAACTTAAACCGCTCACTCTGTAGGCAGAGGCGTCCCTTGGCTTCGGCGAGAAAGGGGGGGGGGGGGGGGGAAACCCCCCGGCCCCCCCCCTTGGGGGGGGGGGGGCCAAACAATGGGATGGGCCCCAGGTCACCGCAGCCACTCACTAAAGGTAACCACTAAAGGTAACCACTATCACAGAGTGTAACCACGATGTCATAGTCGCGAATACAAGCGGGGTGTGTACGTGACCAGCGTGCTTCATGGACGTGGTTATTGGATCACAAGGTCGCGGTGATTTAAAGCTGTCGGTAACATCTTCTTGATTCTTTCGGTAAAGTCACGCAGAAGGGAAATAATACAATAATAAAAATAAAACAATACAATTCTCACGACGTTTCGGCCACAACGCAAGCAGCCGTCCTCAGGTGAAGAACAGGTATGTCGGAAAGACAGCGTCTGAAAGAAAATGAATCCCTGCAGTCACGAAATCTTTAAATCGAAATGTCGGTAACATCGCAAGTTTTTTTTTTGCATCGATCACGTGGCTCAAAGGAGCGCAACGTCCAGCCTGGAGCCCGAGCGGGTCGCTGGGTTCGTAGCGCCGTTCTACGAAGACAAAGATCCCCCGTATAGCCTTCATCGGCTTTCTGGGGAAAGTGCTGTGAACGAGTAGCACCTATGAAGGCAGGCACGGCCGCACGAGGTGGTAGAAGGGGCAGCATCACGCCCGGCCGCCTTTGTCTCCCCAGTGGCGATGTTTACACACAGCACCAGGTACTCATTTGAGTCGACATACACAATCTCAACAACAACCGCCATTCGCCACTAAGTGGCGGTGACGTCACCACGACGCTTGTGCCAGGCCATGCGCATCTTGAGGCCACGTGAAGTGTCGAACGCCCGCTGGCAGGAGGTCACGGGGCAGACCCAGGTGCCACGGGTCGACTGACTGAGATGACACACAATCTCACACACTATCACACACACTCACACAATCTCACACAAACTCACAACAACAACCGCCATTCGTCACGAAGTGCCGGTGACGTCACCATGGCGCTTGTGCCACGTTAAGGCCACGTGTCGAACGCCCGCTGGCAGGATGTCATGGCACAGACCCGCACACACACTCACAAGATTTCACACTCACTCAAACAAACACACACACACGCGCGCACACAATCTCGCACACACTCACACGCGCGCGCTCGGGCGGCTCATAACGAAACGTGTTCCAGGAGGGATCGGCAATTAACTTACGGGAGGTCCTGACTTCCAAAAGTCGGCTGGGCTGCAGCCATAACGGAGACAATTAGGGAGCGGCCCCTCTGCAGTTCTTTGTTTTCATTACGCGGCTCGGCACGTTAAGTGCCGAGCCGCCTTAAGTGGCCGCCGGAACAATAAAGCACCAGGGAGCGCATTGCCATTGCCTTCCCCTCCTCCCGTCTCTATTTCTCCTCTCTCTCCTCTCCTCTCTCTCCCTCCTCTCTCTCTCGCCCTCCTCTTTTTTTTGCGATCAGAGGAAACAAGACGATGATCGGTGTAGTCGGCACTTTGCTTCGTTCATCATTTAGTTTTTTTTAATGCTTTGCTTTAAATAAACCCCCACTTTTTGAAATGAAAGATTTCTCTCCCTTCTCTTTTTTTTGCGATCAGAGGAAACAAGAAGATGTTCGGTGAAGTCGGCACTTTGCTTCGTTCATCATTTCGTTTTTTTTTCAATGCTTTGCTTTATGTGCCCTGCCCCCCTTTTAAATGAAAGATGTTACGAAAGATTTTACGCTCTGCTCTCCCCCTTCTTACCCCTTTCCCCTCTCTCTCTCTACCTCCTCCCTTCTCTCTCCTCTCTCTCTCGCGCTCGCGCGCTCTCCCTCTCTCGTTCCCTCGCCTCGCTCCTGGTTATTGTTCTGCATATTTAGTTCGCTGCGTTTTTTTTTTATGACGCACGACATCAAACTCAGCCACCGGCACCATACCGTGAGCCCCCCCTCCCTCCCTCCCCGCGTCCCGACCCCCCCACCACCACCACCACCTCTTTTACACGGGGGAGGAATAAAAGATAAATATTTCGAGATTGTATCGCTGTAATTTACGGGGGGACGGGGAGGCCCATTACCTCGGGCGAAGGAGCGAGCGAGCGGGGCGGGGTGGGTAGGGGGGTGGGTAGGGGGGTGGGTGGAGAGGTGGGGGGAGGGGTCTAGGGGGATGAGGGGGATGGGGTGGGGTGCAAAACGCGGCGTACCTCGATATACGCCCATCGCTGATGATCACTCGTCAGGTGTTGGCTGAGAGGCGGCTCAGCCAATGGGGGCGGGGCGAGCTTCCCGGCACCATAGGGGAATAAGATGCACGGCCACCCATTGCGACGGCTACCTCTGATAATTAATCATTTTTAATGAGGCCACGGCTGATTAAACAGCGCTGTTGCTTCTGGAGGAGGAGGGGGAGGAGCAGGAGGAGTCCCTCCGTATTTGCTTCCCAGTGGGACAATGCGGTTTTTTTTGTTCCCGCATATTGCGGAGTGGTTTGTTGTTGTTGTTGTTGGTATTTTTCAATTCGTGTTGTCCCGGTTTCGGCCCAGCAGCGAGCGCCCTTCGCCGCTCGTTGTTGTTGCAGAGCTTCGCGGTTCCAATCCGACAGGCCGCCCCGGTTACTACTGCATCTGGAGTTTGCACGTCTCTCTCTCTCTCTCTCCCCATATTTAGAATCAACATGCGGCTTAGGGTACTGCATTTAGCTGCTACAAATGTCCACGTGACAAGCCACTTCGTTGAGTTATAATTTATGGCCAGGTCTCTTCTAAAAAAGAGCTGCATCGTTCAGTGGGCCTTACCTTTGTATAAAACTAAAGATAGTTTAAATATTGTAAAAAGTGTTTTAACTCTTAAAATAAATACTCCGCGCCAGTGGACGGTTAAACATCCGTCATTCGAAAATATTAGGGCATCGTGTGCTATAAGTCTGGGTCCAAATTAGTCAAAATAATTACACCGCAAATGACTGAATTGACACTACTAGCGAACTGCGTGGAACGCAGCCGCGTCGTCCCTCGTGATAGCCTTGCGCCATGAGAATAGAGTGACTACCAAATACGGGACACTATATTGTTATTAGAATTGTGATTAACTATTCTACCCACCTATTTCCTCCCACCTTCTCCCACCCACGCACCTTCCCCCACCCACCCACCTTCTCCCACCCACCATCTGCTCTCACCCACCAACGACCCACCAATCTAATTTCGTCGTACATGGCGAGCTGCTCTTCACATCACCCCCCGAGAGGTCGATAAAATATGTAGCATTGAGTGAGGAAGTCCACAGCAGTTTGCCCTTTGGAGAAAAATCGCCCCTCGTCATAGAAATGAGGAATTTCCACCACAGACTGTAACGAGGAGATAAGGCAGCGATTTTTCAATGCTCATTGACACTCTACATCGTTTTGTTTCTTGACTATGGTGACTTGAACAGTAAAACGTCGCTGATGACCTCGGCAGGCCATGTATCAAGATGACGAAAAGATAACACTGGTCAACAAAAAAAACCTTTTTTTCTGGCCTGGACTTTTGCAGCTGTTTTAGACTAAATTCAGGGTGCTGATTCCAAATCTGATCTCAGATTTGCTCTAGCACATCTAATTTTTATGCTATCGGCATACCCAATTTTCATTGATTTTACCCGAAATTAACTCTGTCACTTATGATTGCAAGTTGTTGCGAGTCAGTGACTGCTTTAGTGTTAAAATATGGTGCTGTATTTTTAGGATAGTGTGTTTATAATATAATTTTATGTAGATATCCATATTTATTTAATATTTTTCTTCTGCACTTTTTATTGAAAATGCAATATTTGATATCTCAAAAACCTGATGTGATAGACAAAACCTGATGCCAGATTTGGAATCAGCACCCCAAAATTACATTAAAACCCGTTGGAATACCTTATGCCAGTAAAAGTGTGTTGTATAATAGGTCTTACCCTGTCCGGCAAGAACACAGGAGATGTAAGCATGTTCAAGCACCGAATAGACGCCCATCATCACAAGGCATCAAGTCTGCATTAACCACACATCATGCTTGCGGTAAAACGCACGCTTTGATAACAATAATGTTACATGCATCTCCTTTGTAACTGATTTGCCTCCGCCAGAGACAGACTCTCTTGCGGCCTCGGTGAGACAACGGCACGCAAGGCCTTTTATGGCGTTTCAAGGACAATGCCTACATTACTGTCAACTTTGCTTCTGCATGTTTTACCAAAAGGCATCTGTAATTAACGCAAACTTGATGCCGTTGTGATCATGGGGTGTCAATTTGCTCTTTAAACATCTCAACAATCTCCTGTGTTTTTGGAAATAACCAATTTTTGTTTCATTTACATCGCAATAAGGACTGTAGACACGGGGGGTGGGGCGGGGAGAGGGAGCGGTGGGATTCAGAGTGGGTCACACAAAAGCCACGTGATTTACGGAAGTCTTCAGCTGATTTAGATAGGAAGATATAAATATACAGGCGGGATGGGAGGGATTCAGAGTGGGGGTGGTCACACAAAAGCCACGTGATTTACTGGATGCTTCGGCTGATTTAGATAGCGATAGAGATCCATAGATGAGAGGAGAGAGATTCAGAGTGGGGGTGATCACAGAGAAGTCACGTGATTTACGAGTGGTTTGAGCTGATTCCAGATATATGGACGGATGGGCACTCACTCAATCGCCGTGCGAGTTGATTGAGGTTCTTACTCGCTCTCCAATGACTGTAAACAACAACAAAAACAACCGCGTCACATTTGGTCCTGTACTTAATTTTCATTATGAGCTGAACATAATCGCAAGTATTTTTTCATATTATTATTATTGGTAAGTTTGATTTGACTTAGCCGATCATCCCTTTAGGGTCGATACAATTAGTGCTACTTTCAGAGTGGTGGGGGAGGGGGGGGAGTCAACAGCTGTTATCTTATTGATAGAATCGACCGACCACCCCCATCCTTTCCCCCGCCATAGGAACGCGGAATTTACACCAATGGCTCTGCAGCGCTTGTAAACAGGACATGGCACGATTCGGTGGTCAGTTAAGAAGCGAATCTCCGCGACTTTCGATTGTTCTTTGCAAACTTTTCGCAAGTTCGAGCAGGCAGGCAGGCAGGCATGCAGGCACTGATACATGCATCGGTAAACTCGCGTGTTCTTATCCTGAGTGCCAAGTTGATTCAAACAACGAGAGAACTATTCTGCGTGTGTGTGGGGGGTGGGGGTAATGGTAATTGACTGGGGGGGGGGGGGTTAAACAAAAACAATGTAAATGTTAGTTAGCTTCACGCTGTCACGCTCCTTAATGTTATTTACCGGGCGATGCAAAAACAGAACTCAAGTTGGGTCGGATATTAGTGAATGATGACGGCAATAATTGCCTATTAACGAGTTGCTTAATTGTGACGAGCGCGTCTCACTGTGCGCTGTATGGGGTGAACAAAACTTCCAGAGACCCCCTCCAGCCACCCCCCCCCCTAATGCCCCATTTCCCCCCCCCCCCCCCCCCAATTGCCCAGCACAATTCCCCCTCCCAACGCCCTCCAACCGCCAGTCTCCCCAATGTGCTTAATATTTGTTAAGAGACGATAAATCCGTTCGGAAATCTCGCGGGGGCAGCTCAAACTCCCCCCACCCCACCCCATCCCCTCGTGTTGCTCGAGAATAACCCGCGGAAGTGGCTATCGCAGAGCTAACTGTGAGAGCCATTCTTCAAGTCGCCTCTGGTGGCATGCAGCACTACTTCCCCGCCTGCTCTGCCTCCGACAGTTAATGTTCGTCGCAGGGTAAGCCAGAGCGACGATCTTTAAGTCTCCTTGAGATCGATTTACTTTTCAAGTTAAGTGCAGCAACCAATCGACAGGCACTGCTTTGTTTTACATGAGTGACGCGCGGGCTACGTTAAGTAACGCGGGCAAATTTAAACTGAATTGCAATCACTTGCGTCAAATTAGCGTTTTATTTATCGCGGATAATTGTATATTGGACACTTAAAGAAATATGCGGGATCAAACAAACTATGTTGAGGGTGATGTTACTGCTAATCTAATTAATATATATAGAGCACCTACAGTAAACGGGCTTGATAGAGCTTGCAAAAAGGTGACAGGGTATGGATCGATGTCGTTTACAGGGGGGCACAGCAAGGATTGAGGATTAGTTTCGTTTGTTCTTCTCCCGCACCTCCGATTTGCACGCTTGGCTATGTACGGCGCGAAAGAAGTTCAACACACGTACATGCATACTACTCACACAGAGACCCATACACCCACAAAGGAGACCCCAAATCTGTTGTCCTTCGCCCGCTACGTACGGTGCGAAAGAAGTTCGGCACACACACATACACACTTCCGTCAATTCCAACACTGCGCGTGTGTGGCCTTAAAGGAAAACAAACAAACAAAAACATAACAGGCGACGTTTCGGGTGAAGGCCCTGCGTCGTTGCATTCACGTGCTCGCTATGCAGTGGCAGCTCTCGTATATCTCTGACATGGCCATTGCGAACACCACCCACCACCACCCACCACCTTTCCCTCCAGACAACCCAGCCGCGTCGCGTGCATGCCATCGTCCCTAGCGCAAGGAATAAGATCCCCCCCCACCGCCATCCCCCACCCGGTACAATTAAATTCCCCCATGTGCCCCCCCCCCCTCATCCTCCTCTGCCCCTGTCCCCCCATCCCCTCCCACACCCTCTCGGCACGTAGTGAGGCTCGGTTCAGTTGCACCGCCTGCACACTCGATAGCTGCACTACTGCTCACCCCCCACACTCACCGCCCCCACGGCACTCCACCACCCCCCTCCCCCCGTAGCCTCCAGCGCACCCTCCACCCTAAAGCCCTTCTACACACAAGCACCCCCAGCCACTCGGCCAACAACTCATCGCGTTTGACTGGGATAGATGGGACAGACAACAGCTCCGCTACGGTGCGTGAGCAGCCGTGACCCCCCTTCGCCCCCCTCGGCGAATTGACGGATTTGAGGGGGGGGGGGGTGAGTGAGGGGGGGGGGCACAGCACACGCAGCGCGTTGTTGGTTCCTTGCGTTGGCTATCGATTTCGGCATTCGCTTCTCTTAGACGGCTTTATGGGTCTCTGGCGTGGGAGCCCGGGAAGGGGACCGTGTCACGGGCCATGAAATCACCGCCCCGACGTTTGCGTGGTTTTCTGTCGACGGTGGAGGCCGCGGCTGCGATCGCCCGCCTCTCCCCCCCCTCTATTCAAAGGGGCGTGCGGGTCGATTGCGGTTTGTTTGGTGGCCCTTTAATATGTCGGGGGGGAAGGGGGGGGGGTGTTTGGAATACAGAGTGATCAATTTATGGATACCCCATCGAGTTTCAAATGCACCTTCTCTATCTTCTTGGTTCTTTCGGTAAAGTCACGTAGAAGGGAAGTAATAAAATAATAAAAATACAACATAATAAAACATAATAAAATCATAAAATAATATTATGTTTTATTTTTATTCTTTTATTACTTCTCTTCTACGTGACTTTACCGAAAGAACCAAGAAGATGAATCCCTGCAGTCACGAAAGCTTTAAATCGCCACCTTCTCTACTCGGCCGTGTTTCTGCGGGTCGGGGTTCCGAAGCTGGGCGTGTGGGTCCACGTCTCTTGCGAAACCGCTCGAGGTTTGTTGAGTTTGTCACGGAGGCGACGAAAGCATGGAGGACGTTTGAAATCGTGGCGATCCATTTACGGATACCGCGCTGGTTAGTTACCAATGGCCCTCTCTGCTCTTCCCGAGTCTCTTTGTCGCTCGTGCATTTGTGACGACGACCTGGACGCACTTGTTTCGAGATGGTTTCTCTTATCTAAGGAGCCACTCGGAAAGTCTGTGGCCACTAGTCCACTCGTACTGCAGGCTGACTCCCCTGCCATTACCTCCAGTAGCCACCAGTCCACTCGCACTGCAGGCTGACTCCCCTGTCATTACCTCCCGTGGCCACTAGTCCACTCGTACTGCAGGCTGACTCCCCTGTCATTACCTCCCGTGGCCACTAGTCCACTCGTACTGCAGGCTGACTCCCCTGCCATTACCTCCCGCAGCCACCAGTCCACTCACAACGTAGGCTGACTCCCCTGTCATTACCTCCCGTGGCCACTAGTCCACTCACAACGTAGGCTGACTCTCCTGCCATTACCTCCCGTGGCCACTAGTCCACTCACTACGTAGGTTCACTCTACTGGCATTACACATTTAGGGATACCGCTGATTGTAACAAATGGCCCTCTGCCTCCTCCTGTGTCTTTTGGTCGGGTTATTCCACGCGTTGCTCTAAACGCTCTCCCCTGCCTCTGCGGAGCTCTGCAAGCACGAATAATCGGGTGGCGGTGGCAGTGGTTACATACGTGGCAGCTGACCATCCAGCACAGCCGTGGAGGCAGCAGCGAGATGGGGGTTGGTGGGTCTCCGCACACGCAGATGCTGCGTGAAACTCCCCCTTCCCGTGGCTGGGTCTCGAGGAGGAGGTGCCATACCTCTGGATTGCCAGGAGGAGGCAGTACAGCAAGTGGGCTAATCGTCATCTCCCCCCTCCCCCCCATCTGTACGGGAATAGAGTATTGCTCCCACGCACAAGGCGTGGGAATTCTCCGGGTGCTCCGATTTCCTCCTCTCCACGTCAATAATAACACTGGTCAACACACTTTTTCTGGCATAAGGTATTCCAACGGGTTTAATGTAATTTTGGGATGCTGATTCCAAATCTGGCATCAGTTTTTGTCTATCACATCAGGTTTTTGAGATATCAAATATTGCATTTTCAATAAAAACTGCAGAAGAAAAATATTAAATAAATGTGGATATCTACATAAATGATATTATAAACACACTATCCTAAAAATACAGCACCCTATTTTAACACTAAAGCAGTCACTGACTCGTAACAACTTGCAATCATAAGTGACAGAATTAATTTCGGGTGAAATCAATGAAAATGGGGTATGCCGATAGCATAAAAATGAGATGTGATAGAGCAAATCTGAGATCAGATGTGGAATTAGCACCCTGAAATTAGTCTAAAACAGCTGCAAAAGTCCAGGCCAGAATTTTTTTTTATGTTGACCAGTGTAATGAAAGTTGTAGACACAACTCATCGTCATGAGTTGCCTAAAAACATCTTGCAAAAACATGCCAATGTGGGAGCAGCAGGGCCCTCCTGAAAATTAGCCACGCAACTCATTCCTGGATAAATAACTAAGTTAAAGAGTTAATGAATGGTGTACACCACAATTAGTCAATCTTGCAGGCAGCGTGCTGTTGGCTAAATAGTGGCTACTCTTGCCTATTTACCCAAGCATCTGGCCGGCAGGAACGAGTAAACCGAATTATTCCAACTTCATCAAACAGCAGTGTGCTTCATTGCAATGCCCACGAGCCCCTAGAGGCCCCTGATGGCGTTAGGTGCTGCCCCGTGACGTGTGGCCTCCGACGGTACACAAACAGCGAGAACACCCCCATCACTATGAGACCTCCTTTACCAGTGGCAAAATATAGTAATTGGTTTTTACCCTTTCAACTGGTACAAATTATGCCTTGTATAAAGGTGTCAGTTTTTGTACCAGTTAAAAGGGTAAAAACCTATTACTATATTTTTCCACTGGTAAAGGAGGTCTCATAGTGTAAATGCTTACCCCGAGCTCTCAATACTCTGATAGTGCACTGTCTATGAGTTGTACGCCTTTGGCGTCATCTGGTCCAACACCAATGGAGACTAGGCTCTAATAAAAGCTGTCTTGGGTGTGGACCAATCAACTTCAAGGACAGTACATATCATTATCATCATCAGAGTTGTTTCTTTTTGTTTGCATTTTGACTGCTTGTATTATGGTTATTGCAAACATGATGCCTTGTGATAATTGTTTTTTTTACCCTTTTATCTGGCAACAAAACTGACACATTTTTTACAAGTAGTCATTTTTGCATAGACCACAATACCTGCAGTCATAATGCAAACAAAAAACACAACTCTGATAATGTATGCACTGTCCTTGAAGTTGATTGGTCCACACCCGAGACAGCTTTCCTTAGAGCCTAGTCTCACATGGGTTGGACCAGATGACGCCAAAAGGCGCACAACTCAAAGACAATGCACCAACAGAGTATGAGAGCTCGGGGTAAGCATTTACTCCATTGGCACCTCATTTGCCAGTAAAAAATGTGATAATTGTTTTTTTTACCCTTCTATCTGCAAACAAAATTGACACCTTTTTTACAAGGAGTCATGTTTGCATAGACCCCTAATAGTTTCAAACGTGTGGCGGCACCCACACACACTGATGATGTCCGATCGGCGAAAATGAGTGAAGAACACGGCTCTGTACCCCTCGCATGAACTCCCTTCGAGCGTTCCTTCAGCAGGTACCTGGACAAGCATTTGCAGAGCTGCGCCCGTACATATATAAATACTAGCCCCCCCCCCCCCCTCCACTCTCTATGCATGACATACGGGACGGTGCTGACAGAGTCAATGACTGAGGTTGGTGTGAGACCACGTGGGGAGACGTGGAATAACGGGTTGCGCCCTCCGCATGTAATTTATCCTTTATTATTTTAGTGGGGTATCTGCAAATGGATCGCCCGTTAATTCACGCTTTTTTGGGGGTGGGGAATTACTGCGCCGTAAATTGAAATCGATTTATTGGCGAAGGCGAGTCTATAGTAAGTGCGTTCGCACGACACGCAATTGAGATGCGGTATTATTTTGGATTTACAATGAGGCCTGTCGCATCTTAAGAAGCAGCGTGGTGAAGTATGGTCACTGATGTTGGTGACCGTGAGCGGAAATTGAACACTGGTCACCGGGTTCGTCACGCAGCTCGTTAACCGCTACCCCCCCGCCCCCCCCCCCCAAAGACAAATACAAAGATCCCCCGTATAGCTTAACCAGACTGTAGGGGACAAGTGCTGTTAGCGAGCACCTATGAAGGCCGGCACGCAACACCACGCCCGGCCGCCTTCGTCTCCCCAGTGGCGATGTTTACACATATGCACCAGGTACTCATTTGAGGCTGAGTCGACCTAGGGGAGGCCCAGGACCGGGTTCAGATAATCGTCACTGGAGCTGGCCGTGAGCGGGAATCGA
>CM025663.2:2003588-2015071 GCA_014621495.2 Entosphenus tridentatus
CTCTCTCGCTCACTCTCTCGTTCACTCTCTCGTTCTGCACGCAGCCCTTCTCGAAGTTCGACGGCCTCTATCTCTCTCTCTCTATTTCTCTCGCTCTCTCTCTCTCTCTCGATTGCATGCCGAGCGCTGGAAAACACATGTACCCCTCGCGCCTCCGTGGTATTAGAGGAATAAATCTGTGTCGGAGCGAACGATGTCGCGGGCTCGCTCAGTGAGTTCCCACGTCGTACAACGTGCAGGTATCTTAGAGAGATGGAGAGAGAGACAAACTACATCTCGAGTTGTGTGTTCGCGAGAAGATTCCGTCGACACGTGTGCTGTGATTCATAGTAAAGGTTTTTGGGTTAGGTGGCGTAAGAACAAATGTGTCGTAAACCTCCACCACCCGACACAGCCAGTAAGGTTCGTGACGGAAACAACGCGTGGCAATTCGTTTGCTACTTCAGCCCACCGGTGTGTTTGAGAGTAAATTCACAACATTTATAATTTTAGTAGTACGACGTTTTCGCTGCTAATTACATCCAGCATCGTCGGGCGATTTGCCAGAATAGTGAAGTCATCCACCTGCTTCCAGTCTTCAATAGAGCAGGACGAAGTCATCATTGAACCCATCAGGTGCAGACATCGTAGGCGGGGGAGGGGGTTATTGTAATTATATAATAGATTATTAACAATCTTGATTTGAAGCTTGAGTGACTGCAGGAATCCATACTCTTTGGTTCTTTCGGTAAAGTCACGTAGGTATAAAATGAAATAAATCACGACGTTTTGGGCACACAACACAAGCGTCCATCGTTAGGTGGGAAAAGCAACGGGGGAGAGGGAGTCTGATGATGGATAATGGTGTTGCGCCCGAAACGTCATGATTAATTTCATTTTATACCTACGTGACTTTACGGAAAGATTAATCATTATGTAATTAGTATGCGTTTCCTCTATGATGTTCGTTCAATGTTTGCCCGAAGGTTTCTTGGAAACATTCACCACCACCGTGGCCACTCGGCCTTTCCGTGGGATGCAATCACCACGCCGAGGGAACGATTTCGTAGTTGTGTAAATAACAACACCACAAGACAAACGCAGAAAACAGAGGCAGGGAAGCAGCACACTCCTCTTTTATGAAGTTGTCACGCTTGGGTAAGAGAGGAACTCCCCGGCCGAGGAGATGGAGCGATGAAGTCCGGCCGTGTGGAGGTGCTCCCCTAGTTCATATGAATCGGGAGCGTCAGAGGTGGCGGATTTTGAAAAAAAAAATCATCCAGCAGCGGATTGGCCATGGCTTATGATGATACTGGGATACAAAACAACAGCTGCCATTGACTACTAACTGGCGGTGACTTCACCACAGCGCTTGTGCCAGGCTAGGTGCACTTCGAGGCTATCACATGAAGTGTTGAAAGCTCATACGCTGGTTGGTGGGAGGTCACGGGGCATCCAGGTACCATGGTGTTCACTGCTGTGCCAGGCTAGGTGCACGAGATCACGGAGACAGACTCAGGTGCATTGGGTTCACTGCTGTGCCAGGCTAGGTGTACGAGGTCACGTGATAGACCCAGGTGCTATGGGTTGACTAGCTGAGATTACTACCAGATGAACCAACTTTTCTCCCTACTGTGTCACCTATGCTGCGTTTAAGCCGCCCGGCGCCCCACTCGTTGTTGTGAGCATCGTTCCGTTGTTGCGGGAGAGCGACTGCCTCCAACTACCCAGTCATAATAATATAATAAACTCGGGTTTATGCAGCGCAATAGGCACAAGGCATCAACACGCTTCATACATAAATCTTGTTAACTTACAGATAAATTGTGCTATAAAAACGGCGATGTAAAGCAAAAAAAATTCCCTTCCTCCGAGGAGTAAGGGAAACCCACAATCGCGAAGTCTGGCTGCAAAAAGCTCCGTGTCCCATCGAACGAAGAGTCCGTTATTTGGAATAATGAGTCGACCAGCAGCGTTCTTCAGGAGCCTCCTCATTCCTCCACAGAGGCCGATCGTGTCACTGCTATTACGGCGATCGAGCGGTATGACGGGTGGACGACACTGGACTGGAAACCCGGAGGTCGCCAGTCTGATTCGATCTCCAGGCGCGGCAGCTAAAACATTGACTTTTTCAATTCCCCGCCCCCCCCCCCCCCCCCACCCCGTCGGTATTCATAGGTACGCCAAAATGTGTCGATAACGTGTTGATAGTTGCGGTAAAATGTGGGTACTGTCGCGACCTCCCGAGATGTTTGGCCAACGTGAAGAAGTCGTGCCAAATATCGCTCTGCTCAGGGGCCTATCGACAGCGGCCTCGAGTGTAGGCCTTTGTGCCAACAGTGGCACGAACAAGCAATTGCAGGGGCTGCACCTTTACCGCCACCCCCCACGGGCTTTGCCCCGTGAGATAGCTGAACTCTTCTCTGGCTGCGCATATCCCCCCACCCCCACCCCATCAGGTGTTTGCATCTGAAGGAGCAATCTGTCTCTGTGTGTGTGTCGCGCGATTGAGTTCGGTTCAACCTTCGTTTGCGCTCTGCCTCCGACAGCACCTCGCGCTTATCGCATCGTCCTGGATCGCCCGATACCCCCCCCAGCTCAACCCACGCGCCTCCACAGGGGCTTCAATTGAGGCAGCTAGGAAACAAGGGGATTCATTTGTTTGTTCAGATCTCGGCGTGGTTGAGTTGTTTACTATATATATTGTAAACCACAACAACAACAGCTACACAAAAAGCGCAGTGTCATCGTGAAAGTTCGAACGATCGCTGAATATTAAGAATAATAATATTAACGTATTGCCAGGATTATAATTCCCGCCCCCCCAACCTCCCACCAACAACAAATATAGACAAAGATCACCCGTATAGCCTTAATAGAATGTTGGTCCAAGTGCGGTTAGCGAGCACCTAAAAAGGCCGGCATTGGACACGGAGGAGATGGGTGACCAGCACCACACCTGGGCTCCTTCGTCTCCCTAGCGGGTTGCCCACACCGCACCAGATACTCATTTGTGGACGAGTCGACCTCGGGGAGGCTCAGAAACCCGTTGAGATGATCCCTCGTTGCTGCTGGTGGCTGTGAGCTGGAATCGAACTCGTGTGGCCGGGTTTCGTAGAGCGCACTAACCACTCCACTCCAACCGCTCCCTGCTACTCCCCCCTCCTCCCACTGCCGCCACAAGCCACCCCGGCCACTAGCCACCCCCCGCGCCTACATTGCAATGGAAATGCTATAAGTGCATCTTATAATCCGATAAGGTTTTGTGTTGCCACATACATATATATGTAACCTTCATACAGTGGGCAATTACATTATTATTGCGGCGTGAAAGTGCATATATATAATAGGCGATGTTAATGACCCCTTCTTCATAGCGCATCATTGTCGGAATGTCGCCTATTATATTTTTAAAGTTTTTTTTTAAGTCACCCGAAGTTATTGACCAACGTGATACGAAAAAAAAACAATGCTAATTGTGCTTTTGCACCACTGCCAAAGCGTCTTGTTGGCCACCCACCCTAATCGTGTGCCGTGACTGCCTTCATAAGTGCTGCTCGCTATAACAGCACTTGCCCCAACAGTCTGTTCAGGCTATACGGGGTTTCTTTACCTTTGGGGTAATGAGAAGCGGTGGTTCGGTAGAGGGGTGGGTGGAGAACAGTTCAGCAGTTCAGACGCAGAGAAAAGACCGCCCCCCCCCCCCCCGTCGATTGAAGTTGCAATCGAGAGGCGGTTGAATGTTTTCTGCCCACAAAAGGTTAACCTGAATAATGCAAACTGGCGCCCTGGCCGCGTGGTGTGGCTCTGCCGAATGCGCTTGGATAAAAGCCGAGTGGAAACCTCCTAATGGCGAGTAACATTTCCCCGTCGCTCCTGTATCATGCACATTAAGGTGGCTTAGAAGAAGCCAATTATATTTTTTTTCACCCATTCCATAAAATAAGTTCGCTTTTTTTTTGTTCAGTCAGGCCGCTTTAATTAGGGGATGTGCAGAGCAAAAAGGCCGGGCCCGCTCAGTGCGAGATGCGTTCGCTCCTCTTCCTCCGCCGCCTCCACGCGTGTCTCGCTCTCTCACGTAGCCGGCACACAGTGACAACAGAGCCACCACACTGCAGGCCACGTCCTTAGAGCCCGCAGGCAGCACACAAGGGGGTGATGGGGGGGGGGGCAGCACCCACTCACCGGCAGGCCGCCTTTGTCTCCCCAATGCTGATGTTTACATACCGCAACTGGGTACTCATTAATTAAGGCACAGTCGACCTCGACATGCACACTATCAAAGACAAAGATCCTCCCTATAGCCTTAGCAGACTATTGGGGCAAATGCTGTTAACGAGCACCTATAAAGGACGGCACGGCACACGAGGGGGTGGGTGGTCAACACCACGCCCGGCCGCCTTTGTCTCCCTAGTGGCGATGTTTACACATCGCACCAAGTACTCATTTAAGGCTGAGTCGACCTAGGGGAGGCCCAGGACTCGTTCAGATAATCGTCACTGGTGTTGGCCGTGAGCGGGAATCGAACCACGGGTCGCCAGGTTCGTAGCGCAGAGCGCTAACTGCTACACCACCGCTCCCCGCAGTCTCACGGGACAAAGACAAATGTCCCCCGAATAGCCACAACAGACTTTTGGGGCAAGTGCTGTTTGCGAACACCTATGAAAGCCGCCACGGCACACGAGCGGGTGGGTGGCCAGCACCACGTCTGGTCGACCTTTGTCTCCCCAGTGGCGATGGTTACACTGCACCACCGGGTACTGAATTGAGGCTGAGTGGACCTAGAGGGAGCCCAGGACCGGTTTAGATAATCGCCAAAGGTGTTGGCCGGTCCGTTTTTATATCTTTGGATGACCCCCCCCCCTCATTCACGTCACTACTCCGCCCCCCACCCCCGCAGTGACAGGGGGGGAGGGATGTGTCTGTCGAATCGTGAGAAAAAGAGACACCGACAATAAAAAAGCAAGATTCCCGAACCCTAAACCAGACTCCATGAAAAAAACCCATAGGAAACCAACACCACCCCACCACCCCCCGCACTTGCCAGCATTTATGTTTATTTTACCAGGTAAGGCCCCGTGAGCTATGTGGTTGCTCTTTTTTCCATAACGATAGCTCAGCGAAGTGGCTTATCGTCACGGGGGGATTTTAGAGCGTCCAAACACTCTAAATGTGGAGGTGAAAAGCCGGAGAAAATCCACGCGACCACGGTGAGAACATGCAATCTCTAAGTCCTGCACGCAGGACGTGAGGGTCGGGATCGGACCCACGATCTCCTGTATACCAGGCAAGGCAGTTAACATCTCGCCACCGTGGCTGGCTTAGGGAGGACGCAATCCAGCGGTGGCCAGACACAAATCCATGTACGCGATGCACGTGGAGCATTGTCCGGGATTATCAGACGCACAATTTCTCTCCTTGAGGGTGCGTCTTATAATCCGGTCGACGCGAATGTGCGTGACTCAAGGTTTTTAGTTCGTCGTTGAACATCATTGACATGCGAGCACGCCTAGCGGAGGTGCGTCCTACTTTCCGTAGTGTCTTTTAACCCGGAGCAAAGTGTGTGTGGATATAGACAGCATATGCGTCCGAATTGGGAGCAGTAGTGCTACACATATTTGTACCATCTTATTTGACAGGTACTATTCTACTTTACCGAGTGTTGACATCCCCAGCGTTTACCAGTATTGCTTACTTTTATGCTTATTATCAGCTAACACCGGCCACAACCATGAGCCGATGTGCACCATTGTTCTCTCTTAGCCCCGCTCCCGAGCACCATCAATGCCATCCCCCTGGCTACTACATTCAGACAACGCCCCCTCCCCACCCTTAACTTATATTTAAGAGCTTGTCCCTTGGATTTTTCCTCACTTAATACAGTCAATTCAGCTGTGACGGTCCCACCTGATGACGGAGACTCGTGTTGCCTCCGAAACGTCGTGATTTATTATTTGATTTCTATTATTTATATTATTTATTTTTTTACCTACCTGACTTTACCGAAAAAACCTAAGAGTAGCAGTACAGTGGTTGACGCTGTACAGCGCTACGGACTCTGGCGACACGAATTCGATCCTAGCCCACGGCCAACAAGATTGGCGATTATCTGAACCGGTCCGGCGCCTCCCCTAGGTGGACTCAGCCGTGCAGGAGTCCCTTGGTGCTGTGTGTAAACATGGGTTGCGGGTGCATGGCCACATAGCAGCACTTGCCCCAAGAGTACGTGAAGGCTATACAGGGGATCTTTGTCTGTAGTGTGTGTGTGTGTGCGCGCGCGCGAGAGAGAGAGAGTTTATTTTTCTATTGGCTTGATTAGGCACGGAGCTGAGAGAACGCATTTCCTCGGTCCATGGCTCTAACAACCACCTTGATGTCTGATTTAGACACGGTTTGATTTACCCAAAGGTCCTAGCGGAACAAACAAAAAAAGGATTAAAATTAATTGACACACTCGGGCTCTCGTTTTTTTTTTTACCGTGGAAAGCGTGTGTATGTGTGTGCGTCTGTGTGGTGGCCTCCCCCTAGGTCCACTCAGCCTCAACATGCGAAGAGCCACACTGCAGGCAAGCGGAGCAAGCGGCAGTAGCAGCAGCAGCAGCAGGGACGGGGCAGAGCGTCCGTTTGCCCGTCCCGGGCTGTCTCGTCCTGTCCCGTCTGTCCCGGCTTTCACACAATGCCCGGAAGGATCGAAGTTGCTCGCTCACGTGTGCGCGCCTGTGTGTGTGTGAGAGTGAATGTGTGCCAGTGTGTGTGCGTGCATAGGAGGGGGGGGGGGTCAGACATTTGTGACGATGTGTGACGAGGGGGGAGGGGGGTGAGAAATCTGACTTCACATCAAAATGCGCAACTTTAAATAAATATAGACAACACGTTCTACTTAATTAAATAGACTTTTTAAATAATGTTTTTTCGTACAACATCAGAGTGCAGCGCCACATTAAATACGCACCACAATGACAATAGTTTAAAGCGATTTGAAGTATGTTTTAATTTTAAATATGGAAATATGTTATTTTTGGGGGGGGGGGGGGGCAGAGCTTTGTGACGTCATATTTGAGGGGGGGTCTGACATTTTGTGACGCCGTGTGACGAGGGGGCGGGTGGGTCAAAAATCGTCCAAAATCGCGTGACGCCATTTATGGACGGCCCCTTTGCTATACCGCCAGCTAATACAACACATCGCTAACCTTAAACACCCAGTCGTTCGTAAAAGTTGAAGGCAGTATAGTACTTTGGTAATAGAGCAAGTGCAGAATCACTGAACCGGAATTGATAGCTTGAACGCATTAAGCGCAGGGCCCTTGAAAGTGTTGGGCCCGTAGCTACTGCATGTGCAGCTACTTTTGCTACTAGGACAATCCGGCACGTGCCCCTCCATCGATTGACTGGGTGGCGAGATATTGTCTCCCGTTTCCCACCATCCAGACGTGCCATACAAAGCTTGGCAATTGGCGGTCAACCTCCCTCAGGAACGCATCTCGAGCGCTAAGCGAGGTCTGCCTGGCGGAGACGCTGCCAAGTCGGCAGCGCATTCGCATCTTGTTCGTTGCAGAGGTTCACGGGTCAAGACCGCGGCAGACGCCCTGGCAAATACTGAGGGTAAAATGACCGCGACCTCCGCTTTGCAGAGGGAGTTAATACTGTCGTTGATGGTTTTCGGAAGAAAAAAAACGCCAGGCATGTGTGTGTGTGTGTCAGCCTCACGGTCCAACTTTGCCAAATCTGTAAAAAAAATACTCAATTAGAGTAAAACCATCGGGTAATTGTAACTCCATGCTGTGAAACGTCTCAGGACCCCTCTTGTCTCCAGACTCCGTAAGGATGTCCCGGGTAAACATCATCATCATTAATATCATTATCAACATAATTTTAATCATCAAAATTATCATTAACATCATCATTAACATCATCATCAACATCATGAACTTCATGATCAACATCATCATCATTAACATAATCATCAACATCATTAACATCAACATCACCATCATCATCATTAACATCATCATCAACATCATCATCAACATCATCATTTACATCATCATCATTAACATAATCATGATCAACATAATTAACTTCATGATCAACATCATCATCATTAACATAATGATCAACATCATCATCATTAACATTACCATCAACATCATCATCATTAGCATAATCATGAACATCATCACGTCGAACTAAAACACCTCGGAAAGTGATTGCATCCTCGATGTACCCCCCCCCCCCATCTCTTATCTATCTTCCATCAATCTCCCGTTCCCTCATTCTGCTGCCTATCTGGCTCATCCCATCAACACCCCTCCCCCGCACCGCGCACCACCATCCCCAACCCCGCAGGCCACCAGCCTTGGCTTCGCCAGTTCCTCTCCAAACGTTTGGACGCCTCAATTGGCTCCATTCGTTAGAAAAAAAAAACCTTGACCGAGGTCTCTGGCAGTGAACGCCGCATGCCTTAGCGAAGCTTGATTTAGAACGGTGGAACAAACGCGACAGATTCAGTGGCAGCAGCAGCAGCAGTCGCGGCAGTGGCCAAGTTGGGTTTTGTCTCAGCTTCTCTCCATAATTTATTCGACCAGGTGGCACTTTGTTTTCACGAAGCTGCGGCTCGAGACATCTCACTTGCAGAGCGGGGGCTGGGCGGGGGGAGGCTTGCAGCCAAAAGTTTTAGCTCGCGCTCGCAAGAGCCCTTTCGCGCGTCTAAACTTGTTTTTTTTTTAAAATATATATTTGGTACGATGGTTAAATTTGGATAAGAAAAAAAAATCGCGTTAACGATGACATGCGACGAGTTTCAGCCTCACACGGCAGAGCGAGTGTTGGAAGTGCTGCCCCTCTGCTGCGCGTGTGGATGAGCTCGCTCGCAGAAGGGGTCTTGCAGGTGGTTCTGTGATATCCGCTTCCACGGGTCGTTTTCATAATAATACAAATACGTCCTTAATAGAGTTTTTTTGGGTTAGATCGCGAAAATATAGAAATGTGCCATTAAAACCCGCCACCACCCGACACAGCTAACTAGTAAGGGTTGTCACGTAAACAGAACGTGGCTAATTCGTCACTAGTACAGCACAGCGGTGTGTTGCAGAGCCAAGCCACAACATTTACAATCCCAGTACGAAGTTTCGCCAGTAATTACAACTAGCTTATACCATTTACGCGATCTAACCCAAAAAACCTCTATTATGGATGATATTCGTCGCGAATGCCTACGTGTTAATACAAATAAGGTTTGAGGGATCCGAATTGATAAAAAATATATATATATAAATGTATAGCTGTGAACACATATTGCTTTCATTATATTTCTGTGCCATTTCCCCAATCGTGGTGATGTTAATCACCATACCAAGGTCATCATTTGAAGCGGAGCCCACCTAGGGGAGGCCTGGGACCAGGTTCGGATGTAACTTGCCGCTAATGTTAGCCGTGGCCGGTAAAAAAACACACACACACACAAAAGGTCAGCGGATTTGTAACTCAGTGAGCTATGAATTGCGAAGCTACAAACTCGCACTCGCCCTCCGACCCACTCCCTATCCCCCCCCCCCCCCCCCCCCCCCCCCCCCAATCTCCCCTCCACCCTCCCCCATCCTCCCCCACACCGCCCAAATGGATAAATAACAGAAGCTGCGATGATTAGTATTATTACCGCCCTTGCTAGGGGCAGGTAGAGGACTGCTCCCAATGGCAGCCTTAAGTGAATAATGCGCGCTACGTATCTCCATGTAAACATGCACATACAAAGACAAAGATCTCCCGTATAGCCTCATTGGACTGTTGGGGCAAGTGCCGTTAGCGAGTAGCACCTATGAAGGCCTGGAGGGCAACCGAGTGGGTGGATGGCTAACACCACGACCCGTCCGCCTTTGTCTCTCCAGTACTGGTGTTGTTCACACAACGCAGCGCGGGGTAGTAATGTAAGGCTGAGTCGACCTAGGAGACGCCCAGAACCTCTTCAGACATTCGTCACCGATGTTGGCCGTGATCGGGAATCTTACTCGGAGCGGATTTGCCGTTATCGCAATGCAGTGTGACAATCTCTGCGCCTCCATTCCTCAAACACACATCGACCCCTGCACATTTTCATTACCTACACACACACGCCCGTGTACTCCGCTAATGCAGCGGCGGTAACGCCCCAACCATTCATTAATCCGCCTGCCCCCAGCCACTGCTTGCTTAGTTTCCAAACATTCCGGCTGTGCAATTAAACTAGAAACTTTTTTTGTTTAACCATGCAAGGCCCACCGAGTATATAGCAATTTATACTGGTAGGAACCACCTGGTTCCACCAGCCCACAGGGGATTATTGTGTCCGTCCGTCCATCCGTCGTGCATCCAAAAATGGGAGGGGTGGGCTGGGTGGGGAGGGTGGGGAGGGGCTGGGTGGGGAGGGGCTGGGTGGGGAGGGGCTGGTCACTCCGTGGTGCCCTTATTAAACTCAACGTTTAACCTACTCACGCCGGCTTGTGCCCGACCTCACAGTCGGGCATATTTGCGGAATATACCACGCCGCCGTTGACCCTGGCCATTGACCGAGCAACCCAGCGTTCTTACCAGCTCCCTCCGCAGGAGGAATGTGTTTTCAGAAGCTGCCTGGCCACAAATGATATCTCAAGGAAGTGGCTTATCGCGTGGAAATGTTGAGTAGCCAAATCCTGTGAACGCGTGATGTTCATTCTCAATGTGGAGGGACCCGGAGAAAAATCCACGCGACCGCGGGGAGCGATAAACACGCAAACTCCAAATATACACGCACCGTCAAGGTCGAGATCGAATCCACGACCTCCTGCATACCAGGCGAGGGAGTTAACATCACTCGGGAGGTAGCCCCCCCCCCATCGCCCCCACAGGACCCTCCCTCCCTCCCCAGGCCGTTACTTTGGAGGAGCGTCCCAGCAAACGCCCCGGCGACATCGCAGGAAGCAGCAGCAGGAGTAGGGGGGCGGTGGGGGGAGGTAGGGGGAGGGGTGCAGGAGGGAGGGAGGTACCGCAGGAGTAGGGGGGGTAGGGGAGGGGTGCAGGAGGGAGGGAGTGCAGGAGTAGGGGGCGGTGGGGGGAGGTAGGGGGAGGGGTGCAGGAGGGAGGGAGGTGCACGAGGAGGGGGGGGTAGGGGGGGGATGCAGGAGGGAGGGAGCGCAGGAGGAAGTGGAGGTAGGGGGAGGTAGGGGGAGGGATGCAGGAGGGAGGGAGGGAGTGCAGGAGGAGGGAGGGGGTAGGGGGAGGGATGCAGGAGGGAGGGAGGGAGTGCAGGAGGAGGGGGGGGGGTAGGGAGAGGGGTGCAGGATAGAGGGAGGCAGCGCAAGAGGAAGGGGAGGTAGGGGGAGGGGTGCAGGAGGGAGGGAGGTGCAGGAGGTAGGGGGAGGTAGGGGAGGGGTGCAGGAGGGAGGGAGTGCAGGAGGTAGGGGGGGGTAGGGGGAGGGGTGCAGGAGGGAGGGAGGTTGAGCAGGACGCTTTGCATAACAAACACGGGGCGGAGCGCGCTGCGTTCAAGCGCG
>CM025663.2:2018244-2028277 GCA_014621495.2 Entosphenus tridentatus
ACCTACACACACACCTACACACACACCTACACACACACCTACACACAAACCTACAAAAAAAGAAAAAGATCCCCCGTATAGCCTTTAACAGACTGTTCGGGCTCGTGCTGTTCGCGAGCAGCTATGAAGGCTGGAACAGCACACGAGGGGTAGGTGGTCAACACCACTCACGGCCGCCTTTGTCTCCCTAGTGGTTATGTTTAAACATCGCGCCAGGTACTCATTTGATGCTGAGTCGACGTAGGGGAGGCCTAGAACGGGCTCAAATATTCGCCACTGGTGTTGGCCGTGAGCGGGGATTCTAACTCGGGTCGCAGGGTTGGTAGCGCTGCCTTAACCGCTACACTACCGCTCCCCATTACATACACACACACATACACACACATACACACACATACACACACATACCGATAAATACACTCAGAGACAACAAGCACATACAGACGCGCGCGCGCGCTCAGATGCACACCTCACACCGCGCTTTTGTTTTACGATCTGGGATTAAACGCGGTCGGCAAATCACTGGAGAGGAGCTGTGTGTGTGTGTAACTGTGTGTGTGTAACTGCGTGTGTGTAACTGCGTGTGTATAACCGTGTGTGTAACTGTGTGTGTGTAGCTCTGTGTGTGTGTGTGTGTGTAACTGTGTGTGTGTAACTGCGTGTGTGTAACTGTGTGTGTAACTGTGTGTGTGTGTAACTGCGTGTGTATAACCGTGTGTGTAACTGTGTGTGTGTGTAGCTCTGTGTGTGTGTGTGTAACTGTGTGTGTGTGTAACTGTGTGTGTAACTGTGTGGGTATGTAACTGTACGTGTGTAACTGTGTGTGTGTAACTGTGTGTGTGTGTGTAACTGTGTGTGTGTAACTGTGTGTGTAACTGTGTGTGTGTGTAACTGTGTGTGTGTGTAGTGTAGCGGTTAGCACGCTGCGCTATGAACCTGGCCACCCGGGTTCGATTCCCGCTCACGGCCAACACCAGTGACGATTATCTGAACCGGTCCCGGGCCTCCCCTAGGTCGACTCAGCCTTAAATGAGTACTTGGTGCGGTGTGTAAACATCGCCACTGGGGAGACAAAGGCGGTCGGGCGTGGTGCTGGCCACCCACCCCCTCGCGTACCGTTCCGGCCTTCATAGGTGCTCGCTAACAGCACTTGCCCCTACAGTCTGTTAAGGCTATACGGGGGATCTTTATCTTTGTGTGTAACCGCGTGTGTAACCGCGTGTGTAACCGCGTGTGTTTAAAGGGGCTCGGTAGTACAGCGGTTGGCGCGCTGCGCTCCCGAGTTAGCAGCGGCTGCTCACGCCACCACCAGTGACGATTATCTGAATTCGTGCTGGGGCTCTTCGCCTAGGTCGACTCGGCCTCAAACAATTAGCGGGTATGGTGTGTCAACATCGCCTCGCGTGCTGTGCCGGCCTTCATAGGTGCTGCCCACAACAGTCTCTGTTGAGGCTGTACGCTCGCCCACAACTTTGTGACCGTTAATTACATTTTGCATATTGCCCATCGCATTTGCACCGTCCCGTTTTAATTGTCCCGTCTTTGTTTGTTACATCTTGTGCTCTTCATTTTGCCGGTACGCAACCTTCCCATAGGGTGGAGCGGCGTTGCAGTGGTTAGCACATTGCGCTCTCAACCTGAATTGCATTCCTGCTCATCATAGTGGCCGTGGCGAATACTGTATCTGGAACGGTCCTGGGCTTGCCCACGTAGCGCGTGATATGTGCACTGCTCCTGGCTCCCGGCGTTTTCACCCGACCCCACACTGACACCCCGCGGTCGCGCCACCAACAAGGGGCGGGGGGAGAAGCCTTCAAACTCGTTGTGAATTGACGGAGAATAAAAAAAATACTGCCAATGCAATTTGCATCAGCATCGTCATCATAACAGTGTATAACACGTTATTATTTATTTTTTTATTCCTGGGTGGTAAGTGTCATTTCCTAATTGCTTATGCCTCAAAAGTAGAAAAAATGGCTATTATTCCACACAAATTTGCTTTTGTGACCAGGACAGTGATATTTAGAAATTTACCTATTTTCCAGAAAATTCCAGATATATTCATTGCTGAGTAAACTTGGAGTAACTTCTAGAACAATCTAGAACTTTCCAGTAAAATAAATAGTTGTATAAATACAGGGGCCTTAAGCTCACCAGTTCAGTTTAGTTCCAGCTGCCCCAGTGGATACATATCTGCATTTTTCTGAGATGGCATCAAGAGGCTGCAAGCAGACACATTTTGCTATTTCTGCGGCAAATTTATCAAGACAAGAGCGAAAAAGTACTTTGTGGAAGCATCTGCTAAGATGTGTGAGGCCTACAAGGCATATTTCGGCATGCCTGTCGGGGATCAAGACAAACCCTGGGCACCTCATTTCACCTGCGAGCAATGCAAACAACTCTGGAAGGTAAGATGTACAATTGTTGCTCGGAATTTTATGTTATAAAATTTGTTTCAAACATTTCAATAGTAAAAGTTGTTAACTTAAAAATGTTTTACAATTTTCAATGTTATTTAAAAAATGTATCACATGTGAAAAATGTTGCGAGAATCTCTTACACATTAGTCATGGGTAAAATAAATGTATTTTTGTAAGATGGTACAGAGGTGAAAAGAGAGCCATGAAGTTTGCTATCCCAATAATTTGGCGGGAACCCACTGACCACTCAAGCAACTGCTACTTCTGCATGGTGGACCCTTCCAAACGTCGGACTGGCAAGAATGCACCTGCTATCATGTATCCGGACCTTACTTCATCCATCGTCCCGTGCCACACTGCCATGAGCTCCCCGTACCCACTCCTCCGGAGAAAGAGCAGCCGTCTTTAGAAGAGAGCAGCAAGTCAGAGAGCGAGGAAGACGTTGTAGATCCAGATGACAATGTCAGAGGTGGAGCTGAGGAGAGAAACCCATACTACCCCAACCAAAAAGACCTGAACGAATTGATCAGAGATCTTGGTCTCACCAAGTTCAATGCCAAGATTTGTACGTATACGCTCAAGCAGTGGAGCTTGTTGGATGAAAGTGTGCAAGTCGCAGATCAGAGGAAGCGTCACCAACATTTTTGCAGCTTCTACACCCGTCAAGATGGGCTTTGCTTCTGCCACAATGTGACCAGTCTGTTCGAGACAATCGGAATCGCCTGTAACCAGAATGAGTGGCGCCTCTTCATTGACAGCTCATCCAGGAGCCTCAAAGCCGTGCTGCTCTATAATAGTAACAAGTACTCGTCTCTTCTCCTGGCTCACTCGGTGCACCTCAAAGAGGATTGCAACAGCATCAAGATCTTGCTCGACGCCTTGAAGTATGATGAATATGGCTGGGAGGTCATCGGATACTTCAAAATGGTGGCATTCCTGATGGGTCTCCAAGGCGGTTTTACCAAGTTTCCCTGCTATGTTTGCCTTTGGGACAGCAGGGACACCAAGGCGCACTACCACAGGGAGGGCTGGCCACATCGGACCGAGTTCTCTGTTGTGAGGAACAACGTCAAGTGGGAGCCACTGGTGGACCCCCGGAAGGTGCTGATGCCACCGCTGCACATCAAATTGCGCCTTATGAAGCAATTCGTCAGAGCTGTAGATAAGGAGTCGGTAGCCTTCAAGTACCTTCACAACTTCTTTCCTAAGCTGTCTGAGGCAAAGGTCAAAGTCGGTGTCTTCGTCGGACAACAGATAAAGAAGATCCTGGAGTGCAATGAATTCCCCAAGAAGCTCACTAGTAAGGAGAAAGCGGCTTGGAACAGCTTTGTCGCAGTGGTGTGTGGCTTACTGGGCAATCACAAGGTCGAAAACTACGTGGAGCTAGTTGAGACTGATGAAGAACTACGGCACAATGGTCTGTAGGATGTCCCTCAAAGTCCATATCCTTGATGCTCATCTTGATAAATTCAAGGAGAACATGGGAGCGTGCTCGGAGGAGCAAGGCGAGTGCTTCCACTAGGATATACTGGACTTTGAACGCCGCTACCAAGGACAGTATAACGAGAACATGATGGGAGACTACATTCGGGGCCTGATTCGTGAAAGTGATTTAGAGTATAATCGTAAATCTCTAAAAGCTGCTCACTTCTAAGTATTTTGTGGTATTTTTTGTATTACTTTAGTATAAATACATTTTTATTTTTATTCATGTCGTTTTTTCTGATTTATGTGAACAAAAAGACGCGAGTTCGCCCGTTTTCTCATTGAAAATAGGTACATTTCAAAATGTCACTGTCCTGGTCACAAAAGCAAAGTTTGTGTGGAATAATAGACATTTTTAACGAAATAACACTTACTACCCAGGAACAAAAATTGTGTTACATAGTGTAATCGTCAGCATCAAGCCATGATCAATCGACTGCTGGATAAAGGCCTCCCCCAAGAAGCTGACCAGCCAATGCACGAATTGTGAGCGTAATCAAACGCAAACAAGAATGCATCGATCGAATCGATTAATCGTGTCGATGTCTTTTGGCGGCACGTGACAACTCTATGACGACATATTTGCGTTACCTCCACGTGGACAACATTTATTATCCAAATCAAGTGCCCTTGTTTTGAATAAAATATATGAATCTATAAATTGGTGATGCACCCACGTAAGTGATTAATTGTCCCAATGAAGGGTGGCGGCGGTGGATGGGGGTTGGGGGGGGGGTAGTTGTGGGTTGGGAGGGCGGGGGTGGTTGGGGGGCGTTGTGGGGAGCTGGGAGGGGGGTGTGTGGGGGGTGGACCTCTAACCACGTGGGCACGTTGCTCCGTCTTATACCGAACACCTACTGGCACAACCGTAATAATTATAATACCAGGGGTGGTGGGGGTGGCACCCGTCTCTGTGGTACGGAGTCCACATTGATTTTCCAATTATCCAATCTTGGCTGTCAGTGGTACCTTTATTTTGTCTGACACTTTCAAAAAGATGCCAACAACAATAAGAATAATAAATAGTTATAAGTATTTTTTTTACGGGGAAAATTTCTCAAATTCCACTTCCAACGCACACACCGCCTCTGTACAGCCAGCCGTACCCTCCGAGTCGGATTGTTCACCACTGTTAGGGGCGTCGCGCTGGCGAGATGTTAACTACCTCGCCTGGTATACAGGAGATTCGTGGGTTCGATCCCTGACCCTGACGCCTGCTGTATATTCGGGCTGTGCGCGTCTCTCTCGTGTCGTGGGGTTTTCTCCGGCCCCTCCGGTTGTCCCCCCTCCACTATAAATTCCGACGTGATGACACACTTCGTCGAGCTATCACTTGTGAACAGGTCGCTTCTGCAGTGGGCCTTACTTGGTGAATTTAAAATAGTAATAGTTTAGTAGTACCACAGGAATGTTGTAAAACTAAACAAGCAATGGCTGGCGGCTGTTTGATTAATTAAAGGTGGGCGGTGCCAGCAGTGGAGGTCGTTGGGAGATCCACAGCGCTTTTTAACAACAAAGGCGGCCGTGCGTGGTTATGCCCCCCCTCCCCCACGTGAATATATGCAGGCGTGTGTCTGTGTGTGTCTCGGGAGCGGTGGCGCAGTGATTAGCACGCCGCGTCACGCATCTGGCGACCCGCCCGGTTTGAGATTCCAGCTCACGGCCAACATCGCTAAGCGGCAATCCAAATCGGGGAACGTGCGGGGTTGGTCTCCGCCACTGAAACACCGCGCTGCAAAGTTCACACTCTCAATCACGGTGGGTAAGGCATCACCACGGGCCGGCTGGTGTTCCCCCCGCTGTCCTGAAATGTAATAAGATTGTGTTTATATCAGAGACGGCGGGAGATACGTGACGGAGGAGACGGGAGTATTTGCAACCCCGCACTCCGCTACCCCCACTCGTCCCATTCCTCCCCCTTCCTCCACCCCTCCCCGAAACCCCACCAACCTTTGTCGCCCCCTGGTGCCCCTCCTGCATGTGGTGAAGCAGGAACACGCCGTCCCTCGTTCATCACCGTTGTTCCCAGCAGTGGCAGCCCCAGCAGCTGCGTCTGCTGCTGCAGTGGCATCTGCAGCAGCCGCAGTAGCAGCGGCGGTAGCAGTAGCGACCGCATTATCGCGATCATCATCGTTAAGATAATTATCAGCTACAGCTGCAAATGGATTTTCATCATCACCAGTGGCAGCAATTGCAGCAGTGACAACATTCTCATTATTATTAAAATCATCATCATCATCATAGTCACTATCACCTTCATCATCACAACTAAGACACGAAACAATTGGGCCCTGACGGAGTTGAACTGCGAGCTCGAATTGTGGCACCAGAGTCGCGGGGTACAAATCATTAAATTGCCGGGACGTGTTAAAGGTTCTTATTAACGAAGGCCATTATTTTTCTAAAGTGACCTTTAAATAGCACAACCTTCTTTGGCCGCGTGTGGTGATAGCGGTGGTGTTCATGGTGTTTGCTGCTGATGGTGGTGCTGGTGGAAGCTATTGTGGTGTTGATGATAGTGGTAGTGAGTGGTGGTGATTGACGGTTATGTTGATGGCGTTGATGATGCTGGTGGAAGTGGTGGGGATAGAAGGTCGACTCAGCCTCTGATGAGTACCTGGTGCGGTGTGCAAACATCGCTACTCGGGAGACAAAGGCGGTCGGCCGTGGTGCTGGCCACCCACCCCTCGTATGCCGTGCCGGTGTTCATAGGTGCTCGCTAACAGCACTTGCCCCAACAGTCTGTTACGGCTATGCGGTGGAAATATTTGTCTTCGGTTGTGATGGTGGAGGTGGTAGTGGCGGTGGTGGGAAGCCTGATGCAGGTAGTGGTTGTGGTGGTGACGGTGGAGTTGGTCGTGATTTTAGAGTAGATCATGATGGTGGAGGAGGTGTTCACGTTGATGATATAATTGGCGGTGGTTGTGGTATTGATGATGGTGGTGGTGATGGTTGTGATGGTGGCCACAGTGTTGATGGTGGGTTTGATGATGGTCGTGGTGATGGTGGGTTGAGCGGCGGTTGTTGTGATGGTGGTATTTCCACACTTGTGCTTCAGCAAGTTGGGGGTTAGTGGATGACGCTGAGATCCATGTGCGTGCAACACACCTGTGGAAGGCAGTAGAGCAAGTAAGCAATCCAAGTAGCATGTACTAATTCAACTTGTGCATGCGAAGTTGCATTGTTATCCCCACGTGTGCATGGGGAGAGGGGGTGGGAGGGTCCTTGATAAATTGTCTTTTACCCTCACGTTAAATAAACAAACTAATTCCAGTGTTCAGGTCATCCCGAGCAAGACTCTTGAAACGGGTTCTTGATATTAATTGAGGGTTGGCAGTCAAGCCGGCACCGGTCAGAGTGGTGAAGCATAGTTGAACAACAACCACCACCCCCACACACACACACATTGACTGTGACGGCATGGTATCTTGCAATCTGGGAGTGGATTTAAACCAGTGGTAGTCGTGGTAATGAAGAGTTTGTGTTGCGGTGTAATGATTCGACCACGGGGCGCCACGGTGGCGAGATGTTAACTACCTCGCCTGGTATACACGAGGTTGTGGGTTCGATCCAGACCCTAACACCTGTATATTTGAATTTTGCATATTCTCTCTATTTTTTACGATCAGATGAAACAAGAAGATGCTCGGTGTAGTCGTTACTTTGCTTCGTTCATCATTTTTTTTTCGATGCGTTGCTTTGTGTGCCCCCCCCCCCCCCCTTTGAAATGAAATATTTCACAAAATATTTCATGCTCTGCTCTCCTCTTTCTTACCCCTTCCCTCTCTCTTTACCCCCTCTCTCTCTACCTCCCCTCCCTCTCTACCCCCTCTCTCCCTACTCTATGTTATGTTCTCTCTCTATATCTCCCCTGTGAAGGCCAGATTTTTCTCCGGGTCCTCCGGTTTCTCCCTCTACATTTAAAATCAACAGCACGCATTTCGCGTATGTGTGCTTGCTATAAATGTCAACGACATGAGTTGCTTTGCTGAGCTATTTGTTTCGAGGTCGCTTCTGAAAAAGAGCAATATAGCTCAGTTCGCCTTAGCTGGTAATATTAAAATAGTTAGTTAGGTTAGAGAGTTAGATTACCAGCCGGACTCTGGCTTGCAATTTAGAAGTCGCCAGATCTATTCTCCCGCACTTTGTCAAACCAGCGGTATAAATGGGCACCTACAGGGCGCGCGTGGTGGGGTAAAGTGTGGGTACTACTTTCACCTGATCCACCCAACGTGGAAGATTAGACCAATGTCTTCTAGCGGAGGCGCCAGCGGTGGAGTGAACGAGCTCGCACGCGTTGGTGAGTCGCGATCGAGAACAAATGCGGGTTGAGACACAGCGGCACACAACAACAACAACAACAAAACCCCACGACAACAACAAAGCGTTTATTGAACACGACGCTCGCGAAGCGCGTTTGTCGATTTGCTGACACGTGGAAGATGCAGCGCGACCCGCGCGACTCGATCAGAGGCGGGTAAAGCACACGGCACTAATTGCTGCTAATACAGATGGATGGGTTGCTGAGCGCGTGCAGCGCGTGCGTGTGTGTGAGCAGCGGTCTGTCTGTGTGGTCTGAACCGGTCACGGGCCTCACCTAGGTCGACTCAGCCTCAAATTAGTACCTGGTTCAACATGTAAACATCGCTTCTAGCGGACATACGCGGGTCGGGCGTGGTGCTGGCCACCCACTCCCTCGTGTGCCGTGTCGGCCGTCATAGGTGCTGCTCGCTAACAGCACTTGCCCCTACAGTCTGTTGAGGCTATACGGGGGATCTTTGTTTTTATTTTGTCCGTGTGGTGGTGGTGGTGGTGGTCGGGCGTGGTGCTGGCCACCCACTCCCTCGTGTGCCGTGTCGGCCTTCATAGGTGCTGCTCGCTAACAGCACTTGCCCCTACAGTTTGTTGAGGCTATACGGGGGATCTTTTTCTTTATCGTTGTCCGTGTGGTCGTGGTGGTGGTGGTGGTCGGGCGTGGTGCTGGCCACCCACTCCTTCGTGTGCCGTGCCGGCCTTCATAGGTGCTGCTCGCTAACAGCACTTGCCCCTATAGTCTGTTGAGGCTATACGGGGGATCTTTTTCTTTATCTTTGTCCGTGTGGTGGTGGTGGTGGTGGTGGTCGGGCGTGGTGCTGGCCACCCACTCCTTCGTGTGCCGTGCCGGCCTTCATAGGTGCTGCTCGCTAACAGCACTTGCCCCTACAGTCTGTTGAGGCTATACGGGGGATCTTTTTCTTTATCTTTGTCCGTGTGGTGGTGGTGGTGGTGGTGGTGGTCGGGCGTGGTGCTAGCCACCCACTCCCTCGTGTGCCGTGCCGGCCTTCATAGGTGCTGCTCGCTAACAACACTTGCTCCTACACTCTGTTGAGGCTATACGGGGGATCTTTGTCTTTATATTTGTCCGGGTGGTGGTGGTAGTGGTGGTCGGGCGTGGTGCTAGCCACCCACTCCCTCGCGTGCGTACCGGCCTTCATAGGTCCTGCTCGCTAACAGCACTTGCCCCTACAGTCTGTTGAGGCTATACGGGGATCTTTTCTATATTTTTGTCCGTGTGGTGGTGGTCGGGCGTGGTGCTAGCCACCAACTCCCTCCTGTGCCGTGCCGGCCTTCATAGGCGCTTGCCAAAAGTACTTGATCCAACAGCATTTTAAGGCTATACGGGAGATCTTTGTCTTTGTAGCGGCAACAGCACTGCTCCACGAACCCGGTGATACGAGTTCGATTCACGCCCACAGCCAACACCTTTGGCGACTATCTGAACCGGTCCTGGGCCTCTCCCCCTAGGTCAACTCAGCCCCAAACGAGTTGCGTGTTATGTGTAAAGATCGCACTTGCCAAAAACAGTATGTTAAGCCTTTCCGGGGAATTTTGTCTTCGTCATTTGGGGGGGGGGGGGGGGGGGGCGCGGGGGGGCGGGGGGGGGGGGCGGCCCGGGGGGAGGGAGGGGAGGCAGAGTTGTGCTCAATTGAAGGATGAGATAATTTTCCTCGCCTCCTCCGGCCAGTGGCGAGGTCTGTGAAGTAGGTGGTTTCATCTGTCAAGTGGCACCTTCCGAGGGCGCTCAAGTGGCGGCCGCGTCTTCATCGGCACGGGACGTACATCAGGGTGGAGGAGAGTGGGGGGGGGGG
>CM025663.2:2118104-2130679 GCA_014621495.2 Entosphenus tridentatus
GTGATACCAGCTTGTAGTGATACCAGTTTGTAGCGGTACCAGCTTGTAGTGATACCAGCTTGTGCAATGCTATTTCTGTTCTCGATTCCATAATGTCAAGAGCAGCAAAATGTTCGGGAGCTCTATGGCAATGTCGAGGTCTGCTCGTCACGACGAGAGGGCTTCAGAGATTTGATCGAGTAAGGGTAGATTTGCTCTTCATGCTGCTCCTCCTCCGTTGAAGGATCACAGACCACAGTTTGTTCCTGTACGGTCCATTGTTGTGGTTGCATGGCCACGATCACACTTTGCTCGCACCTCCGATGAGCACGATTGGCTACGTACGGTGCGAAAGAAGCCCAACATACATGTCTTTAATATATCTCTATGTATCTATATCGGTGTCTATATATACATCTATGTGTCTATACGTCGCTGTTTAAGCTATGTCTTCTTGTTGCGTACGCCAATGCATTCAGGTGCTAGATGCCAAATGTCGAGGTTTCAGGGAGTTGAAAAAGTCCACGTGGCATTATTCATCCTCCTGCATTTAAGGAGCGCATTTCACGGTGGGGTTACTGCACGGTCCATAGTTTGCGCCATGAAGTCGGATCATGGGACGACATGGACACTGCAAGAGGTGATGGCACAATTCGCTTCTGTTCGAGACTTAAAGTCCGTCGGCTCAACTCAACTCTTCAGTCGGCGCTGCTGCCACCGAGGGACATGTGACAGTTGTATGACCCACGTGGTGGTCGGGTCACGTGATGCGGGTCTTGAAATGTGGGTTGGTGGAGGTGGCGGTCCTGGGCCTCCCCTAGGTCGATTTAGCCTGAAATGAGTACCCAGTACGATGTTTTAAACATCGCCACTGGGGAGACAAAGGCGGGCGGGCGTGGTTTCTGTCCACCTACCCCCTCGGTTGTGCCGTACCGGCCTTCATAGGTGCTGCTCGCGTTACAGCTCTTGCCCCAACAGTCTGTTACAGGCTATATGGGGGCTCGTTGTCTTGCGTATATGCAATGTATTATAATCAGCCCATGAACTCTAAAAGTGTATAGGGTTGACTGCTGCGCGATGTTCTCTGTGGGGACCCCCCGTGTTGCGCTAATGTAATTAGAGGCGGTTAGAGTGCGTGTTGGCTTCCTACAGCCGCACAATCTGCATAATAACCTCATTAGAGGAGTCTGCGACTGGGCGCGTTTATTGCTCGGCGTTAAAAAATGATCTTCTCTTCAGACTCTGCACCTCCCATTCATTTGCGCGCACAGGTTCTGTAATGCACAACCCGCGGCTGCTAATGAAGGTGAAACTGCGCACGTGCCGGGCGCCGCGGTGGTGAGATGTTGGTCTACGTTGCCTGGTGTCCGGAAGGTCGGCGTGTCTCCCTCTCGCCATGGTCGCGTGGAATTTTTCTCCGGGTCCTCCAGTTTTTTTTTTCTCCTCTACATGGAGAATCAACGTCACGCGTTTAGGGTATTTGGCTGCTATGAATGTCCACGTGATGATAATCCACTTCGAGGAGCTATCATTTGTGGCCAGCTCGCTTCTTAGAAATTGAAAATATTTTTGATGCTGGTATTGAAATGTGGGTGGTGGTGGTGGTGGTGGTGGCGATCCTGGGCTTTCTCTAGGTCGACTCAGCCTCAAATGAGTACCTAGTGCGCTGTTTGAACAGCACGTGGCTGGCTGTGATCCAGCGCTGTTGCGGATGTCGCAAAGCGGGGTTGGAGGATCACCGCACACACATGTATTGTACGCAACTTCGTTCCGCGTGAATGTTGAAGGGGAATCCTACCCCCCTCTGGCTCGCCAGGAGAAGGCGGTACGCGGCAAAGTGTGTGGTCTATAGCTCCATCTGTCCCTTCTGTACGGGGGATAGAGTGTTTCCCCCTCGCGCAAGGCGGGTTCTCCAGTTTCCTCCCGTGCATTCATCACTAAACATCTCAAGATAATAATACAAATATGTGGTTCTCATGGGGGGGGAAAATAACTACAGGCCGTAACAAGAGGACTTCTTCACAATTCTAGCTAATCGCCTGATGAAGCTGGTTGTTTTTGTCACCGGCGAAACGTCGTACTCTAAATGTAAATGTTGCGTGTTTACTCTCAAACACGCCGGTGTGCTGAAGTAATACATAATTGGCGTTGTTTTGTTTGTGGGACGAACCTTACTAATTGGCTGTGTCGGGTGGTGGAGGGTTTAACGACACATTTATATTTCCACGATAATAAAAACACTATTATTACGGATAATATTACTCGCGAAAGTCTACGACGTGTTAAAACAAGTACATATATTATTCATGCGTCTCTTGTCCCCCCGCACCCCTCGGCCAACCCCTCCCCCGAACTCGGGTCGCCAGGTTCGTAGCGGAGCGCGCTAACCGCTCCTCCATCGCTCCCCACTTGAATGCACACGTACACACATTGTCTGGCTACTCACCTTCGTGAAAAAATAAATGCAAAAATACGTTAAAGGCAACGTGAGCACTTTCTCAATTAAGCATCGAATCATCGGTGCTCGTCACGATCATCGTCATTTGTTTACCGCCCCGAACCACTTGTGGAAATTTTACATTCCTACGACGAGGTCGAGTGTATCCCATAAATTGGACAACGACTGTTGCGGACTTTATTTTTTTTTAAGTAGCCCCCACTTTGTCGACCGCGGAAGGATGATGCGCTGAGTCAACCCCCAACGAGAATTTGAATTCACAATTTTCCATTTGCGAGCTACCCGTTCTACCACTGGATACTATCTATATGTGTGTGTGTGTGTCCCTATCCTATATATTAACTAAAGCTGGTAAATGGTGCCGGCATAACATTATCCTCGAGGTAAAACGGCTCAAATTGCGCGAGGCTATCGCGAAGCGCGCAATTGTACCGGCGACGCTAATTGGCCGCATTAATGGAATGGCTGTCACAACCAAGGGACACGTGCAGGCGAGTGGTGGGTGTGGGGGAGCAGGGGGAGGGTTGGTGGGGGGTGTGGGGGAATATGGGGAGCTGATGAGAGGGGGGGGGTGCAGGTGAAAGGGGGTTACGCTGTGTGCCTCCGTGTCTCTCTGTCTCTTAACCCCCGGTGCTTAATTTTGAGTCGGGAACAATTGGCAAAAGGCCCTTCGGGACTGAAATGATTTTTGTTCACTCCATATTCAGTCACCTCGCCTTCGTTATAAAAAAAAAATCATAAACCTGTTCTGTTAACGTGGGGTTGTAGGAATGCAGGCAGTTACAATGGTAGAAGGATATTATGGATCGACGTAGCTTGTAATCAATATAGTGGTAGTGCCTTACACCAATAGTCGCTACTCGAAGCCAGTCGCTAATATAAGCGTTCCGCAAAACATCGAGTGGCAATTTAAGGCGTCGTTCACAGCCCCCCCCCCCAGCCCCTCCCTCCCGCAACATGCGCACCGGGGAGACAAAGGCGGACGGGTGTGGCGGTGACCAACAGTATTTTAAATATCCTTGTGTTTTGTCTGCACATGGTTGTATGTATTTCCGTGTGTGTGGGAGAACGGTAGTGTAGGGGGAGCGGTAGTGTAGAGGTTAGCCCGCTGCGAACCTGGCGACCCGAGTTCGATTCCCGCTCACGACCAACACCAGTGACGATTATCTAAACGGTCCTGGGCATCCCCTAGATCGACTCAGCCCCACATGAGTACCTGGTGCGGTGCATACAAACATCGCCACTGGTGAGACAAAGGCGGCCGGGGGTGGTGCTGGCCACCCACCCCCCTCGCGTGCCGTTCTGGCCTTCATAGGTGCTCGCCAACAACACTTGCCCTAACAGTCTGTTAAGGCTATACGGGGGATCTTTGTCCATGTGTGTGTGTGTGTGTCTTCCCGTGTGTATGTATTGTTGGCTACACTCCCTCCTTGTCTCCTGCACCGTGACGGCCTTAACAGGTGCTCGCTAATAGCGGCGATCTGTTGAATGCTGCACGGGTTGATCTGTGCCCACGCGTGTCGCCGTGTGGGTGTATTCCGTGACAAGGCGCAGCTCTTGCCAGCGCGATCATCGAAACAGCAAACCACTCACGGTGTGAACGACGCTGCTCAGACTGGGCTGTTGCTGCTGCTGCTGTTGTTGTTTCTGCTGTTGTTGTTGTTGTTGTTGCAATTATTGCTGCTGCTGTGCATCGGTGTGTACAATTGCTATGTGTGTGTGTGCTGTGTGTACTGTGTGTGTGTGTGCTATGTGTGTGTGCTATCTTTGTGTTATGTGTGTATGTGCGGTGTGTGTGTGTGCAGTTAGCGCGCTGCACCGCTCTCACGGCCAACA
This sequence comes from Entosphenus tridentatus, assembly GCA_014621495.2. Lineage (NCBI taxonomy): Eukaryota > Metazoa > Chordata > Hyperoartia > Petromyzontiformes > Petromyzontidae > Entosphenus > Entosphenus tridentatus. Next base: position 2,122,378 of record CM025663.2, read on the forward strand.
CCGGTGACGATTATCTGAACCGGTCCTGCGCCTCCCCTAGGTCGAATCAGCCTCAAATGAGTACCTGGTGCATTGTGTGTAAACATCACCACTGGGGAGACAAAGGCGGCCGGGCGTGGTACTGGCCACCCACCCTCTCGTGTCCAGTTCCGGCCTTCGTAGACGCTCACTAAGAGTACTTGCCCCAACAGTCTGTTTAAGGCTATACGGGCGATCTTTGTCTTAGATTCTGAGCCGTCGAGCATTGGACATTCCCATTGCTCAGCGGTTGTGCTGTTTGTTGCGAGCCGCGTGGCGTCTTGGGCCTTCGGGGGCCCTGTTGTTCAGCAGCCGTGATGTGTGTTCCTGTTTGTTTGTCTCTTAACAAGATCGCCCACATACCTTGGCCATGCTCACCTTCGTGCCAAGGTCGAGGTTAATGCTTGTGATAGATCGCCTCTGCTGCGCGTACCCAGTGTCACGTGAACCCCATCTGCCCCTCTCCCCCGGCGGCCCCCCCCCGCCCCTCTATGTCAGCGAAACCTGGAGGGGAGAGGTGGGGGGAGAAGGTGGATGTGGAGGGGGGAGGGGCTATAGGCTGCGGGGGGTCCCGCGTGACGTATGAGGCTGGATGTAACTAATGGGAAGTGATGTTGAGCCGACTGCCACTCGCGTTGTTTGTGTGTCAGTGTGCGCGCGTGCCTGTGCTAAGAGCCCCCCCCCCCCCCCCGTTCACGGCCACTATCACCAGTGACGATTGTCTGAATCGGTCATGGGCCTCCCCTAGGTCGACTCAGCCTCAAACGAGTGCGGTGTGTAAACGTCGACACTTGGGGAGACAAAGGCGGCCGGGCGTGGTGTTGCCCACCGACCACCTCACGTGCCGTGCCGGCCTTCATAGGTGCTCGCTAACAGCGCTTGCCCCAACAGTCTGTTAGAGGCAACGCGGGGTGATCCGTGTCTCCGTGTGCGTGTGTGCTAGGTAAGAACCCCCTAAAGTTCGATTCCTGCGTACAGGCCACTAAGAACCGGTGAGAGAGACAAAGGCGCGCGTGCACGGCGCTTGTCTACGACCAGCGCGAGGAGCGCGCATGCTCATCGCACGCGCAATTTGGTGCACGGAATTCTGGTGGGACATCGGGAGGCGATTAGGCGGGTAATTGAAGATAATAAACGGAGTCTCCAGGGAGCTCAGTCCTCTTCTGAGTGTGTGAGAGATTCGCGCTCTCGACCTATCACCGTTCATCTGTGTCACCGTGCCGCCGTGCCGTCGCCGGAACTCTGATCTCACATTAGCACGGTTGGCTACGTACGGCGCGAAAGAAGTTCAACGTACGCACGTTGAAAAAAATGTTGGCGCGCCGTTTTCGTTCGCCGATTGTGCTTGGAATGAAAGCCCATCATCATTCGTTCGGGGTCGATAAAAAAATAAGTAGAGCTATTTTTTTGGGTCGGTATTAGAGGTTGTACAGTAAACTATCTCCCACTGCCCATCATAGGAATGGATAATTTTCACCACTGGCTCGGCTGAATTGTAAGAGAGAGATGAGCACCCATTCCCACAATGCTAATCTTAGCAGGAAATCGCTTTACGTTTTTTTTAAACAATGTTTTATTCTAAATAATGTTTCGTTTTATAAATAGCGGCGTTCTTCGTGCAAATGTCATCGCTCACAATCGCCGAGACACCACAGGCACGAGCTTGCAAGGCATCAAAAGTCAGGCGGCGAGCTTGTGCTACCAACTATTGGCCAAGCTCTGCGGCCCTCTATATATTAAGATGTTTTGAGCCAATAAATGAATACACACGTGGAAGGAAACCGAAGCAACCTGGCGGTGATCAAGATGGTAGTGGTGATTGATAATGATGATGGTAGTGATGTGTACGCACAAAGACAAAGATCACCCGTATAGCCTTTAACAGACTGTTGGGGCAAGTGCTGTCAGCGAGCACCTATGAAGGTCGGCACGGCACACGAGGGCGTGGGTGGCCAGCGCCACGCGCGGCCGCCTTTGTCTTTCCCAGTGCTGCTGTTTACATCCCGCACCAGGTACTCATTTAAGGCTGAGTTGACCTTTAGGGGAGAGCCAGAACCCGCTCAGATAACCGTCAACGATGTTGGCTGTGAGTGAAAAATCGAACTCGGGTCTATGGGTTTTGTAGCGCAGTGCCCTAACCACTGCGCCACCCCTCCCCTACATGTACATGTATGCACACGCACACACGGACGCAACAACAACAACAACAAACAATAAAAGCCCACGGCTCCTTCCAACACCAGCAGAGTTTGGGCGCAATTGCAGGGCTGCGCTTTGACATGTATTTATTTAGTTATATATTAGTTTAGATATTTTTTTAGTTTATATATATTTTACACATTTCAGTTACGCCAGTCGGGGGCACACATCTATTTATAAAGTTATTTATTTATTTTATCGAGCCCTATTCTGACCTCAACCAATTAGTGCTCCCCACAGCACAGCAAACCCCTGCCAAGAAACGTCGTAGCCCACACACCCCACCCACCCCACCCCACACACCCCACCCCCTTCGCGAACCCCCGCGTGGCTGCCCCCCGAGGGGGGGGGGGGCGGAGGGGTGGGAACTTCCAAGAGACGAACCGAGGCCCGGGCCCTCATTAGCTCCGTGCCGAAATGTCGCGTGGCCTCATCCTCTTCTCCCCTTGCTCGCGCCGCGCTTAGCAGAGTCACAATAAAGAGAGACAGAATAAAAGCCGCGCACGTGCGTGCGTGTGCGTGTGTGTGTCAGTGTGTGTGTGTGTGTATCAGTGTGTCTGTCTGTTGTGGGTGGGGAGCGGTGGTGCAGCGGTTAGCGCGCTGGTTGCTAGACACCCATCGCCTCGTGTGCCGTGCCGGCCTTCATAGGTGCTCGCTAGCAGCACTTGGCATGTGGCGTGTGTTGAGGCTTTACTGGGAATCTTTGTCTTGTGTGTTGTAGGGTGGGTGGGTGGGTGAGGAGCGGTGGCGCAGCGGTTAGTGCTGCGCTGCGCTACGAACCCCTGCGATCCGAGTTTAATTCCCGGTGACGACCAATAAAGCTGAACCAGTGCTGGGCCCTCTCCGCTTACACCCACTCGGCCTTCAATGAGCCCTCGGTGCGGAGCGTGGTAGAGCATCAGCCCTGGCGAGGCAAAGGTGGTCATGCTTGGCGCTGGCCATCCACCCACGTGGTTTACCGTTCAGGCCTTCGAATGTGCTTCGCTCAGAGCACATTCCCTAACGGTCTGTTAAATGCTACACGGGGTCTCTGCGTCTCTGCCTGAGTGTGAGTGAGTGATGGTAGCTGCGCCTCTGCGTGTGACGATGTCTACGTAAGCATTACACATTCATGTCTACGGGCGTGCGTGCGTGTGTGTGCAGATCTTTGTAATGTATAGGTGCGTGTGAGTGTTACTCTTTTATTGATATTTAGCACAGAAAATATATTGAATTATTTATTATTTTATTCGAGACAGACTACCCCCCCTCCCCCACTCCCTTGGGAATTTGTATTTTATATCCGCCTCTGTGTATGCGTGCGTGGTCGTCAGTATGTGTGTAGGTGTGTATAGTTGAGCGTATATGCGCGTGTGTGTGTGGGTGCATGTGCCTGTGTGGCTGTGTGTGAACGTGTATGCGTGTCGGGGAGTGTGCAAATGTATTTGCATGTGTGTGTCATTGTGAGAGAGACACAAGAAATACAGATGGAATCAAAGACATGCGTGTGTCCGTGTGTCTATGTGTGAATGTCTGTGTGTGTGTGTGACGACTGGACTTGCCGACGACTGGTACCAGCATTGTCAAGATCGGCCTCTGTGGAGGAGGCTCCTGAAGGACGCTGCTGTTACTGGGCAGTTGAAGGCAGTCGCCCTCCAGCAACAACAGAGGGCAGATGAGCGACGCTCACAACAACGAGTGGATCGCCGGGCAGCTAAAGTGCAGCAACTTGGCACAATAGGCGGTACAGCTGGTGCATCTACCACTCATCTCAGTCAGCCAACCCATGGCACCCGGGTCTGTCCCGAGACCTCCTGTCAGCGAGCCTTCAACACTTCACGTGGCCTCAAAGTGCACCTGGCCTGGTACAGGCGCCGTGGTGACCTCACCGTCACTTAGTGGCGAATGGCAGGGGTATTGGGCGGGGAGCGGTGGCGCAGTGGTTAGCTCACTGCGCTACAAACCCAGCAACCCGAATTAGGCAGCAAATATTTGAACCTGTTCTGGGCCTCCTCTGGGTTTATTCAGCCTTAAATTATTACCTGGTGCAGTGTAGTTGTGGGTAGGTGTGGATGGTGCGTTGCTAGGTGGTAGTGAAACGTTCAAAGTCTGCTTGCCTCTGTATAATGATTGTTTTACGATGCGACATGCAAATGCAACATCTTGTGCGATAGACAATTATCTCCGCTTGATGATTATCGCGATATTAGTTTCGCACAACTTGGCAAAACTGAATTCATCATTGCTGTATGCGTCTCGTTCATTGCTCCAATGCCACATTGAACGCAGTGCTGCTGCCAGTAGCATTCAACACACCGTCTGCAAGGTGAATTATGATGACGTGACTGTCGCGTTGATGCGTTGACGAAGAAGGGTCATTGCCTGAAACGTCGCCTATCTACGTGCTTCCTTTTGGGACAAAAAGACGCCAGTTTTTTGTTGGTTTTGTCGCGTCTTCGGGCCATTAATGCGTGGTAATTTTTTTAGTTGAGACGAAGGGGTCTGAAATAGGGGGGGGGGGGGGTAAGGGGTAGGGGAGGAGGGGGGGGGTTGGAGGGCGGGGGGGGATAGGGTGGGGGGTGGGGCGCATGGGTGGACGTTGCAATGATAAGAAATGTCATGAGCGAAGCTTTCAGCCGACTGTCACCAATCAATGGGTGCGCGCGCACCACACCCGCCCGATATTAAACTGAAGCGCTCGTGTCTGGGGTCACGCGGCGGGGGGGGGGAGGCAGTTCTGTGTAAGGAACGGGACCCGTGGGGGGGGGGGGGGGGGCCGGGTGGGTTCTGGGCGCGTTTGTGGGGGCGGGGTGGGGGTTGATATTCACCGGGGATTGGTGATGGTGGTGTGGTTGTGGGGGAGCGGTCTTGTCGCGGTTAGCGCGCTGAGCTACGAACCCCGGCGACTCGAGATCGATTGCCGGACACGGACGGCATCGGTGACGGATATCTCACCTGGGTCCTGTGCTTCCCCTAGGTAGACTCAACCTCAAATGAGTACCTGGTGCGGGATGTAGAGAGCAGCACTGGTGGGAGACAAAGGCGACGGTGCTTGGGGCGGCCCACCCACCCCTTCGTGTGCCGTACCGGCCTTCATAGGTGCTCGCTGACAGCACTTGCCCCAACAGTCTGATAAAGGCTACACGGGGGATCTTTGTCTTTTGTTTGTTTGTGGTAGCAGAATGAGTCTGCAGCCGTGGATTCCCGACAGCTCTCTCACGCGTGTCCAGGTATTATCGGAGTCCGAGAAATGTCGTAGGCCAGAGATGGGCCCGACTCACGACGCCAGATGCAATTGTTTGGTTTCATTGTGAATGTGGCGGTGGTGTTCCTGAACACTCTCGTGCAATTTATTTTTTTCACTCTCACAAAAGGCAAAGATCCCCCGTATAGCCCGAAACGGACTTAGGGGGCACGTGCTGCGAGCGAGTAGCACCTATGGAGGCCCGGCACGGCACATTAATTGGAGATACTGTAGCCTCTCGGCGTTCCCCTCGTTTGCTGTGACTGTCAGTCATCTGCCCTCCGCTGTTGTTGGAGGGCGACTGCTTCCAACTGCCCAGCAGCGTCCTTCACGATCCTTCTCCACACAGGGCGATGCTGACACCGCTGGCACCGGTCATCGGCAAATCCACTCAGCTCCACATCCTTCTGTACCGCATTAGCCTGTAAAGCGTCCATTTAGCCCCTCTCTGACCGGCCAAACAGAAGCTGCTTGGAGCATGCGGGCTACGTGAGCCAACGCAGCTTTGCCTGCCGGAGGAGGAGCTCACGGATGGGACCTATGCAGATTTTGCAAGAATCTCTGAGCTCCTCGCACGTAAATGAGTTTTGGCCGGGATACGTCTCAAACATCTTGCCCCTCCAACACGAGCACACTCTTAATTGGGTGTTTAAACCATGCTTTTGGTAAATCAATACAAGGTGGAGAGGTTACCAGCCGCACACAAAACACATGACGAAGACAAAGATCCCCCGTGCAGCCTTAACAGGCTGTTGGGGGCAAGTGTTGTTAGTGAGGACCTGTGAAAGCTGGCACGGCGTGTGAGATTGGCAGCCACCACGCCCGGCCGCCTTTGTCTCCCTGGTGGCGATGTTCACGCACCGCAGCAGATACTCATTGAAGGCTGAGTCGACCTCAGGGAGGCCCACGAATGGTTCACATATTTGTCGCTGGTGTTGAGTGAGCGGTCAATCGAACTCGAGTTGCTGAGTTCGTAGCACAGAGCGCTAACCGCTACACTACCGCTCCCCATAACACACAAAGACAAAGATCACCCATGTACACTTGATCAGACCGTTGGGGCAAGTGCTGTCAGCGAACAGCACTTATGAAGCCTGTCAAGGCACACGAGGGGGTGGGTGGCCAGCATCACGCTCGGCCTGATTTCTCTCCCCAGTGGCGATGTTTTACACACCACGCCAGGTACTCAATTGAGGCTGAGTCGACCTACACACACACACACACATCACACACGCATCTTGCTCCCACGTTTTCCCTCCTGGGTGTACACCAACTCCCTCTCCCCCTGTCCAGCCGCTGCTCTTGCTGCTGTTGTTGTTGTTATTATTGTTCTTGTTGTTGTGTCTCGCTGTTACTTTTTCGCGGATCTTATTTCCCCAGAGAAACTCTGAACGTCGCTCGCTCTTTAGACCCAGAAACCCTCGACTCGGATATTGTTCTTAACTCGTCGCCCCTCCTCCCCCCTTTAGGGGGGAGGGGGGGCGTTGGGAGGGGGGTGACGAACAAAGACACAAACAAACACACACATCCACACATACACAAAAACAAAGATCCCCCGTTTAGCCTTAATAGACTGTTGGGGCAAGTGCTGTTAGCGAGCACCTATGAAGGCCAGAACGGTACACGAGGGGTGGGTGGCCAGCACCACGTCCGGCCGCCTTTGTCTCCCCAGTGGCGATGTTTACTACACACCGCACCAGGTACTCATTTGAGGCTGAGTCGAACTAGGGGAGGCCCAGGACCGGTTTAGATAATCGTCACTGGTGTTGGTTCATAGCGCAGCGCACTAATTGCGACACTATCGCTCCCCACACACAATAACAACAACCGCCATTCGCCACTAAGTGGGGGTGACGTCACCACGACGCTTGTGCCAGGCCATGTGCACCTTGAGGCCACGTGAAGTGTCGAACGCCCGCTGGCAGGAGGTCACGGGGCAGACCCAGCAGGTGCCACGGGTCGACTGACTGAGATGACTGGTTGATGCACCACCTGTGCCCCCTACTGTGCCAACATACATACACACATACACACATACATACACACATACATACACACATACAGACATAAACACATACATACACACATACACACACATACATACACACATACACACATACATACACACATACATACATACACACAAACATACACACATACACGTATATAAACACACAACAATAAAAAAACATTTTACTCGTAATAATATTTTACACATTCCTCGGTAGGTAACATGTATTTTACAAGGCGTTTTTTTGCCGATGGTTTTGTTTGTTTGTATCATAAACACGTTCGGCGACGGGAGCTGTGTTTTTGTTGTTGTTTTGGCCTCTCTGTCGTGTCTGGCCTGTGTTATTTTCGAGGTTGTTTATTGAACAAAATATTAATATTTAGGTAACTTGGTGATGTTAGACAAACTTGACTCCCATTACCGCCTCTGTTCACTTTGGGGCTGTGTGCAGTTCCAACTCGCCGCTGTTGCGACAACCGCACCCCGACAGTAATGACAAATATCCCCCGTGTAGCCTTCAACAGATCGTTGGGGCAAGTGCTGTAAGCCAGCACATTTGAAGGCCGGCACGGCACACGAGGGGCTGGGTGGCCAACACCACGCCCGGCCGCCTTTGTCTCTCTAGTGGCGATGTTTACACATCGCACCGGGTACTCATTTGAGGCTTAGTCGACCTAGCGGAGGCCCACGACCGGTTCAGATAATAATCGCCACCGATGTTGGCTGTGAGCGAGAATCGAACCCGGGTTGCCTGGTTAGTAGCGCAGCGTAGCGCTAACCACTACACCCACCGCTCCCGGCCGGCACATCCAGACACATACAGACACATACAGACATACAGACACATACAT
>CM025663.2:2130689-2146332 GCA_014621495.2 Entosphenus tridentatus
CAGACATACAGACACATACATACACATACATACATACACATACAGACCGTTGGGGCAAGTGCTGTAAGCACATTTGAAGGCCGGCACGGCACACTTGGGGATGGCTTTCCAGCATCACGCCCGACCGCCTTTGTTTCCCGAGTGGCGATGACTCAGCATAGGTATTACCACCGCAGTTGTGAAATTGGCATGTGGCGTGTGGTGGGTTAACATGCAGGCATCTTGCGAGACCTCCGGCTAGGGTGGAAGAGTAGACCAAAATACCCTGTAGTTGCATGTAATTGGAGGCCCTTTCGCCAGCGGTGGTGTGAGGGAGCAATTGCAGCGCTGCGCCTTTAGCTTTTACACGACAACCCACGTCACTGAGGCACTCGCCTCCCTAGTAACGCGGTGCAAATCGCCTCTCTTCACGATCTCTCTGCACGCTGAAGAAGGGGCATTGCCCGAAACGTCCCCGAAGAAATAATCGTTTTCCTTTTGTAGGGCCGTTTAATTGACGAGTGTGTTCCATTTGTTCTTTGTGCCTTTTGAATGGGTTCAGTCCTCGCCTAGGTCAGCTCGACCTGAAACCTCTCCCAGACGCTCCCAGCCAAAGCGTCTTGTCGCGTAACGAGCGGAAAGAGATTACTCAGTCGTAAAGTCGATCATTTTCACCGAGTTAACGCCAGAAGCAGTTAGCTGGGGCATCGCTGATATGGCCGAGCAGTAGTTTGCGTGTGTCGCTTGTTCCAGAGATTATTTTTTTGCGATTCGAATTGAGCGGCCTTCATAGTTAATACTGAGGGCGTCACGGTGGCGAGATGTTAACTACCTCGCCTGGTATACGGGATGTCGCGGGTTCGATCACGACCCTGACGCCTGTATATTTGGAGTTTGCGTGTCTCTCTCTCGCCGTGGAATTGTCTCCCGGCCCTCCGTTTTTTTAAATTTCCTTCCACATTTATAATCAATGTGCGTTAAAAGTGTTTGGCTGCTATAAATTTCCACGCGATAAGCCACTTCGTTGAGCTATCATTTGTGGGCAGTTCGCTTCCGAACAGGAGCTATATAACTCAGTGGACCTTACTTGGTGAAATAAAATGCATCGTTTAGTTCATACCATTGGAACCTCCTTTGCCAGTAGCAAAATATGATAATTGTTTTTTTACCCTTTAATTTGGCAACAAACCTGACACCTTTTTTACAAGGAGTCATGTGTGCATAGACCACAATACCTGCAGTCGGAATGCAAACAAAAAACACAACTCTGATAATGTATGCACTGTCTTTGAAGTTGATTGGCCCACACCCGAGACAGCTTTCCTTAGAGCCTAGTCTCACATGGTGTTGGACCAGATGACGCCAAAAGGCGCACAACTCATAGTTTAGTTTATGTATTATATGCACTGCCTACTTCAGTCGAAAAAGAGTAGCGTAGGCTACTGAGTTCAAGCGTTATGTTGACAAAAACATTTTTTTAGCAATTCGATTTTTTTAAATACGTATTTTTTTTTACCCTATTTGAAGAACAAAAAATGCCCAAAATGTTACTCAAAGGAGGAAGAAACCCAAAGCAACATTATCCAGCTGTGGATTGACCAAGGCTGATGATGAATTGGTATTAGAAGTTGGGTTGGTGGTCGCCCGATATTGAGTTATTGGGATTAAGGTTGCAATTGTGCAATCGAATTTGTACTTTTGTAGGTATTGCAATTACCATTCTTTATGGTTATGATTGTTCTTGTATTTTTGTAGGTGTTTAAAAAGTTCGAATCAGTTAATTGTCGTTGTTTCTTGTCTGATGTTGTTTATTGTTAATATTATTCATTTCTCATTTTAAATAGGACAGTTGCAAAGTTCACTATTTTAATTACATTGTTGTTCGTAAGAAAAAGCGTTTATAATTATTTTGTTAGCTTTTGTTGATTTGCTCATACCATGAAACCTTGCTTTGTGGTGGCGGAAATGTTTTTGTATTATAAATAAATAAATTCCAAACTTTTTGCTACTCAAATGATAAATAGTTTACAAATTAAATTCCACGTGGAAGCTCGTGCCAGCGAGCAGTGCATCACCCTGCGTCAGAGGACAGTCCCGGAAGATGACGTCACAAAACGACTGCTCCGGGTTGCGCTGCACGTGGCAATGCACGTGGCCGCCTGTAATCCAGCACTCGAGGCAGCGAGGGTTGGTGGACCACACACAGATGGGGTGCCGTTAACTCTGGCTCTCCAGGACAATGCAATGCAGCAAAGTGGACTAATCACCATCTGTTAACAACAACAACAACAGAGCATCGCCCTCTCGCACGTGCGGGTATTTCTCGGGGTGCTTTGGTTTCCCGAGCACGTGAAAACCCTCATGAATTGACCGGTAACCCCTTTGTATACGTAGAGAACCGCAGAGCTTCGGTAACTATTGGTCGCGACGACTCGCTCGCGCTGCTGCTGCTGCTGCCTTCATGCCGGTCTGTGGTTTATCGTAAAGTAGACGACTCACGAACGTACGTGCCCATGTATGTTGAACTTCTTTCGCATCGCACCTAGCCAACCGTGCTAGTCGGAGGTGCGTGGGAAAAACGATACGCACGTATCGACACAAAACAATAAAACCGTAAGTCGTCCTCAAGCTCGCTTCGATGCATGCATCGTGAGCGTGAATAACACATTTCAATCGTACTCTTTGGTTCTTTCGGTAAAGTCACATAGGTATAAAATAAAAACAACTTCAAATCTAGACATTGCAATCGATTGATCGACGTATGGTTACTTGGCGATCGATCTAAGCCGCCTCCGAACTCCAGCCACCCGACCGTCTCGTTTGTATTGTTTTTTTGTGAGGGCGGGTGGGGTGAGAAATGCACTCGTCTCTTGCTACTACCATGGACACTTGGCATTGGGGACCTCACAATTCTGCTGCTGCTGCTGCTGATCACGATGACGGCAATGATTACGATTTTCACAAACCGTGGGCGTGACCCACCAACCCTAGCGTCTCATATGTGTCTCGGCGGCAGTTGCAGAGGCGTTCACCGCCGCTACAACCACACACACCACCACCACCACCACCACGCCCGTCTTTCCGTCTTTGTATCCCCCCGGCCCCCAAGCCGGGCCCCCCCCCCCCCCAGCCGCCCCCCACATTGCCGCACCTCACACAGACGGTGACAATGATTTATGCGCTTAATCACTCGGCCGCTGCGCGCTGTTTTATTGTTCGCGTTTACTTTGCCCGCTCGCTCGCTCGCTCGCCCTCCCTCCCTCCATCTCTCTCTGACCCCACGAGCGCTCGCCTCTTGTAGCTCTTCACTCGAGCGGCGTGAAATAAAATAATAAACCGCGGGACGTGGACGCGTGCGAGTCACGATGACGATGACGACGACGAGGAGGACAATCACAACAACAACAACAACTGCATTAATGCGGCTCGTCCCCCCCCCCCCCCCCCATTCAAGCGGCACCGGCGGACAGGTACGGGACGGCGAGATGGGTGGGTCGGGGTAGTCGGCACCGTCTCGTCTCCTCTCACAATCCTCGTCTCCTCGCTCGCTCGCTCACTCTCTCTCACTCACTCTCTCTCACTCACTCTCACTCACTCTCTCACACTCTCTCACTCACTCTCTCTCACTCTCTCTCACTCTCTCTCACTCACTCTCTCACTCACTCTCTCTCACTCACTCACTGTCACTCTCTGTCTCACTCACTCTCTCTCACTCACTCACTCACTCACTCTCACTCACTCTCTCACTCACTCTCTCACTCACTCACTCACTCACTCACTCTCTCTCTCACCCTCTCACTCACTCACTCACTCTCACTCACTCACTCACTCTCACTCACTCACCCTCACTCTCTCACTCACTCTCTCACTCACTCTCTCACTCACTCTCTCACTCACTCTCTTGCTCATCTCTCGCTCCTCGCGAACTCGTCGCCCACACGCCGCCGCCCCAACGTTGACATCGCACGGGTCGCAGAGGACACGCTCCGTGACGGCTACGGCGGTGGTAGTTGAATCTCACAATAACAATAATAACAATAATAACAATAATAACAATAATAACAATAATAACAGCAGCGACCACGTTGACTCTTGACCGCGTCGCTGTAGGACGGCGATGGCCGAGAGATGTTCAGATTCTAAGACAAATCGTAAATACAAAGATGACATTTGGAAGGGCAGCGCTGCGTCCACGACGTGGGAGGTTCATATTAATACCGGTGGGGTTGTGGGGGGGTGAAGCCCTCCCCCCCACACACCCCCTCCCCCATTTGTTAACGAATTTTATTTATTTTTTACCAGGACGCTACCCTGAGATGGGACATCTCGATCGCAATCGTCGCCCAATGGTGTGTTTCGTGACTAGCGCGATCGCAAAGCAAAATAAAGAAAATTCGCAAACACGAAGGCATTGCCCGCGCAAAAGGGGCGCTGTTATTTGCTCTGTCGAGCGGGACAAAGGTGTGCGAATCTGCACGGTGTAGCAACGACAGGGCCGGGGAGTCGTGAACACCACCATGGCAACCACCCACCCCCCAACCCAACCCAACCCCGTGACCAATCCCACGAAACACCTCGTGCCCACCGAGCGTTCACATCTGTCTGTCTACTCTCGTCTCTTGTCGGCAGTGCCTGGCCAGTCAACCGCAGGATCAAGGTCGGCTTCCTCACGCCGTGTCTGAGTTGGTAGAAGAAGGAGAAGGGGGGGGTGGTGTGTTTGACCATACTTCACCTACGCTTGGGTCAGTGCGGGTTGTTGGGGAAGATCGACGGAGAGAGACGCTCGCCACGGAAGCTGTCGACTGCCCGCCGGTGTCATCCGTGGCCTGGGATCGACAGTCGCTTGCGTGGATGTACACGTGCGTTGAACTTCTTTCGCGCCGTACGTAGCCAACCGTGCCAATCGGAGTGGTGTTTCTTTTTACTAAATCTGATGAAAGATCGCGTTCGGCTGAGAGTGCTGGCGGCGACACTTTGAGGTCGTCGCGTGTTCGAGCAGCAGCAGCAGCAGCCCCGCTGGTTACTTACAACACCCAAGGCAAAGATCCCCCGTATAGCCGTAAATTACTCTTGGGGCAAGTGCCGTTAGCGAGTAGTACCTATAAAGGCAGGTCCGGCACACGCGGGGAGGGGGTGGGGAGTGACCAACAAAACGCCCGACCGCCTTTGTCTCCCTATTGACGATGTTTGCACATCACACGAGGTACCGGCTGAGTCGACCTAGCGGAGACCCAACACCGGTTAAGATAATCGTCGCTGGATGTCGGTGGCCGTGAGCGGGTTATCGAACTCCACGCAGCCGCGTTCATAGTCTGAGCGCGCTAACCGCTATGCCACCGCTACCTAGACCACCACCCACCTCAACACCCGCCCCCCCCCCCCACCCCCCCCCCCCCCCCCCCCCCGCACGAAAATGATTCGCGGCATCTGTTTCTGAAACTGCGTGCGTCAATTCGCCGGCATCGTCGCCGGCTCAGGGGCGCGCGCGCGCGCGCGTTCATTACTGCCTCGCGGGGGGTGTAAGGGGTGCGTCCTTGGGTGCATGACTCGGGTGTCTGTCCCGACACCCACTGAACGAGCAGAGTTGGTGTGGTGGGTTTGGGGGGGTGGGTGGTGGTGGGGGGGGGGGGTGGGGGGGGAGGGGGAGGAGCGTGGGGGGGGGGGTGGTTGTTGGAGCGCGGTACACGGGAGCGGGAGACCGCGCCCCGCGGCTGGTGATGCTGCCGCGGGGGGGGGGGCGGGGGTTGCGATAGAGATTTGAAAGTGCGAGTGTTGCGTGCACACGATGTGCTTTTGTTTGCGCGCGCCCTGTCGCAGAGATGGGTCGCGCCAGGGAGCGGTGGCGCAGCGGTTGGCGCACTGCGCTCCCGACACGGCGAGCCGAGTTCGATTTCTCGCACACGACCAAAAAACAGCCGAGGATATTTGAACCGGTCCCTCGGCCTCCCTTAGGTCGGCTCGGCTCGAAATTAATACCTGGTGCTGTGTGCAAACATCAGCGCTGGGGATAAAAAGGCGGCCGGGTGAGGTTGCCGGCCACGTCATCCCTCGTGTGGCGTACCGGCCTTCAGAAGTGCCCGCGAACAGCACTTGCCACAACAGTCTATTGAGGCTATACGGGGGATCTTTGGGTGTGTTTGTGTTGTGCGTTGTGTTGGATGGAGGGGGTATTGAAGTGTGTGAGTTGGTTGTCTTAGCATTGTCGGTTACCAAACATCCAGAACGTGCTGTTTGTTCACCCACTTAATTTGGATGAATTCAATGTTATCACTTCGAATGCTGTGCTACCAGAACACGTCCGTCCTGAGGCCGAGCCGGTGGTGAAAGCGCTGCTACGCCACCCCCCTTCTGTGTGAAACAGCGCGCCCACTTGAATTACAAGGCGCCTGGTATACGGGACGTCGTGGGTTCTATCCCGACCCTGACGCCTGTTGTATATTTTGAGTTTGCGTGTCTCTCTTTCTCTCTTTCCCCGTGCATTTTTCTCCGGGTCCTCCACATTTATAATCAACGTCACGTGTTAAGAGTGTTTGGCTGCAATAAATGTCCACGCTATAATCCACTTCGTTCTGTTATAATTTGTGGGCAGTTCGCTTCCGAAAATGAGCTGCATAGTTCAGTGTGCCTGAGCTGGTATTATATTTAAAAAAACACCTTTAGTTTATACGGGACATAGTCGGTTCGATCCCGACCCTGACGCCTGTTATATATTTTGAGTTGCATGTGTCTCTCTCTCTCTCCCGGCGGTTGTGTGAATTTTTCTCAGGGACCTCCGTTTTTTGTCCCATACACATTTAGAATGAACGTGCGTTGAGAATATTTGGCTTCTGCCTATAAATGTTCACACGATGATAAGCCACTTCGATGAGCTATCATTCGTGATCGGCAGGTCATTCCTGGAAGAAAAAAAACAGCTGTATAGCTCAGTGGGCCTAACCGGTTTTATATTTGTATTATTTTATTATTTCCCTTCTACGTGACTTTACCGAAAGAACCAAGAATAAAAAGAAAAGTAGTTAAAAGTCGCGTTAAACTGTTCGTCCTAAGGCGGGGCTGATGGCAATGCGCTGTTACACCAAGCCCTTCTCTACGTGATAAAGCGCCCACTTGAATTCGAGTGCATCTAAAATGTAGCTCAGTGGTGTCCTCTTCCGCGGTGCGAGCAGCACTCTCCACAACAGTCGGTTGAGGCAATACGCGGCGTATTTGTCGTTGAATATTGATACACGGCATTTGTCAGGAAACAACAGACAGATCAGAGTATTCACGTAGCTCTTTCACTCGTCTGTCTGTGTTCATTAAAATCACATTCTAGGGTACATCATAAAAGTTTTGTTTTGAGTATTTTGTGCAAATGATCACATTGACGCGCGCTAATTATGCACTATTGCTGTGGTAGTTTCGCTTTTAATTAGGCGAGTAACATTCACCAAGTGCGTTTTAAGTCGGATCCAATGCCACTCACTCGGAGCGACGCAGTGCGTCTCCCTCTCTCTCTTCATCTCTCCCTGTTTCTCTCTGTCTCTCCCTCTCTCATAAGCCGCCTTTTGGGGGACATCTTCAGGAAACTGGGGGTGCCCTTCTACAACAGCGGCTTCGTATATGGGGGGTGCCTTACCTGGCTAACAAGCGCCATGACCTCGCCAACTTCGCCTGTGCTCAGGCGAAGTTAGCGGTGTACAGAACGAGGAAAAAGATGCTGCAAGGTGCCACTGACGGCTGCTCTGTGCTGCTTCCAGTGTTCAGAGGCCTGCTTAAGGCGCAGCGCCGGCTGGAGCACGCCATGTACCACACACATGTCGGTGATGTGCACGTCTTCTTCGAACGCTGGGGGGCCGGAAAAGCCCCTCTCTGTACCAGCGTGGACGGCACCCTCGTGTTCACCTTCTGAGGCGCTCGCTCGTCACCGTGGCGTGCGCGATGACCACCACCACCACCACCACCACGTGGCTTTTCTTTCGTGTTGTGCGCGGTGCATTTAGCGCCACAGCGCGTGGATTTATAGCGTTTATTTGTTTGCTGGTGACTTTGTGTATTCATATCAGAATCGCCTCCAGTGCTGTTGCTGCTGGCGGCAATAAATGTTTTTTTAAAAGTCAAAGTCTGTGTCTCTCTTTCTCGCTCTGTTTCTCCCTATCTTTCTGTCTTCCCGTCTCACTCTGTCTCTCTCTTTCTGTCTCTCTCTCTCCCTGTCTTCCCCTCTCTCTCGTGGTAATGACATTTGGGGCGAGGTGAATAAGTTAGGCTCAGCGTATTTTTCAATCCAAGGTCTCTCGGCGAGTTGCGATGGTGCAAACGAAGCTTAAAAAAAACACAAACTTCTAACAAAATAAACTCATTATTTCGTGTTCCTTTATAGATGAAGAAAATTTACTCCCGCCCCCGCCTGCGCCCCCCACCCTTCCCCCTCGGCCCTCACGCCCCCAGTGAGCTTATAGCAACAAACATCGCACGCGGATATATTCAAGTGGAATGTTTTGGTTATATATCGTTACTTCTCTATCTACTGCTGGATGGAGCATAACAATGATTAGGCATGCTCTATCCACTGCTGGTTCAACGGACTATCATAATCATCATCAGCAGCATCATGATCGTTGGTGGTGTGTTTATCGCCCATTGCTTATTCACTGCTGGATGATAGATTGCGTGCGGTGCCGACCTTTATAGGTACTCGCTCACAGCACTTGTCCCAACAGTCGGTTCAGGCTATATGGGGGATATTTCTCTTTGGTGTGATTTAAAAGGTAGGGCGGTGGCTTAGTGGTTAGCACGCTGCGCAACGAATCCGACAACCCGTGTCCGATTGCAGCTCACGGTCAACACCAGCGACGATTATCTGAACCGGTCCCGGGACTCCCCTAGGTCGACTCAGCCTCCAACGAGTACCCGGTGCAAATGTGGTAAACATCGCCAGCAGGGAGACAAAAACGGCCGGGCATAGGGTGCTGGCTACACGACCTCTTCGTGCTTCGTGCCTGTCTTTATTGAGGATCGCTCACAGCACTTCACACAACAATCTGGTAAGGCTGTACGAGTGGGTGGGGGGGGGGAGGTATTTGTCTTTTGAAAAGGCAACGATGCTCTATCTGCGGATTACATGTCAATGCCCACAGCTTGCGGACGACTCGAAACGTTGACAGCTCTGGTCAGGGGGGGGTCTGTCCGTGTAATCGCCGCACTCGCCCTCACTCACTCACTCCCTTCCTACCTTCGTGCACGACACAATGTGACAGGTGTTTGCACAGGTACAAGCTTGGCCTTTGCCAAAGCAGTCTGGGTTCATTCGCTCTCGGCGTCGTCTGCCACCGACGGACACCGACCATCGACAGAGAATCGCTTCGTGCCCCGCCACGCTCCGACGTTCAATTAAAGTGCCCGTGAACACGCTTCGTGTTTCTGTTCCCCTGCCGACCCCGGCCGCCACGTGTTGATACATGTTGATTGTCTCACGTGATTGGCACGCACGCGAACAGACCCGATCGCGCGTGCGTGTGGTGTGGACGGATAGAGCGCTGCGCTACGAACCCGGCGAATCAAGTTTCAAGTTTTTTTCATTTATTTGGTATAGCATTGTGAGCCATGCGGCTCTTAAGTCAGGTGCAACCGCAACAAACTAAATATTAACACAGAACATCTTAAAGCGACGAAGCGTAACAGAAACATCCTGGAATAAACCAGCAAATATAAAAAAAAATCCCAATGTGGTGCAGGTCAACAATAAAAAAAATTTACCCATAAAAACAAAGTTTTTCACTATAATTCCTTTATATGCGTGGCGGCTACAGTCCTCTCGTCCTCTAGCTTGAGATGGCTGCCACCTATGGGTCAGATGATTGCCTGCCACCATTAAGCAATTGGTAATTAAATATAAAAAAAAATTGCCTAAAAAGTGTAAAATTTTGGAAAAAAAATTTCACGAAAATAAATTGTCACGCACAACGAGTCTGTGTGCAAAATGTCAGCTCGATTGGATCACGGGAAGTGGGTTAAAAAACGACCGAAAGATTTGCACGGTCGTAAGCGCGCAAGCAAGCAAGCAAGTGAACTTAATATAAAGGATTTTAAAAAACATGATTTCGGTTCCCACCACCAGAGACGATTATCTGAACCGGTTTCTGGGCCTCCTCTGGGTCGGCTCGGCCTCAAACGAGTACCCGTTGCGGAGCGTAAACATCGCCACTCGGGAGTCAAAGGCGGCCGTGCGTGGTGCCGGCCACCCACCCCTTCGTGGGCCGTGCCGGCCTTCATAGGTGCTACTCGATGACGGCACTTTCCCCAACAGTTTGTGAAGGCTACACGGGGGATCTTTGTCTTGTTTAAACCCATTGTGAAGGACCGTTGGCCGATACGTCGCCAATTATATTGTGCGTTCTTCCCGCTTCTTTCGCACCCTGCGTGTTGTTGGCGTTTGTGTTGAGCTACGGATGTAGGTATGTTGCCTCCGTCTCCACTGAGAAAATACAATTAGCAGAAATACCCTCCTCCTGCTGGGATCGTCCGCACGTGCTTTGTTACCTAAGGCAGTGAATAAACAACAACAAACATATCAGCAGCAGAAATAACAACAACAACAACACGACCTTATATTTTTTTACAATTTCTCCAAAGAAGGTGATACAGAGATCAGGACAACGACTCAGATCCCCGGTATAGCCTGTAACAGACTGTTGGGGCAAGTGCTGTTAGCGAGCACCTATGAAGGCCAGAACTGCACGCGAGGGGGTGGCTGGCCAGGACCGCGCCCGACCGCCTTTGTCTCCCTAGCGGCGATGTTTACACACTGCACCAAGTACCCATTTGAGGTTGAGTCGACCTAGGGGAGTCTCAAGACCGGTTCAGATAATCGTCACTGGTGTTGTCCGTGAACGGAAACCGAACTCGGGTTGGCGGGTTCGTAGGACAGTGCGCTAACCACTACACTACCGCTCCTCCCACACACACAAACACCCTTAAACACACACACACGCGTGTACACACAAGCACGAAAAAAACGAACACACAACCACACAAGCGCACAATTCAGGAGACCCAGAATCTCTGGGGATGACTTCAGTAGCGTGTCTCTTTCTCTCCCCCGTGGTCGCGTGGATTTTACTCCGGTTTGCACGGTTTTACACCTCCACATTTAGAATCGACATGCGTTCAGATTATTATTTTGGCTGCTCTGCATTTCCACGAGATGAGCCACTTCATTGGGGTATTTGTGGCCAGGTCGCTTCTGAAATAGAGCTATATAGGTCAGTGGGCCTTACGTGGTAAAATAAAAATATATAAATAGTTTAATAGTTTAAATGCGATAAAAACGATTTTAAAAATAAGATATGCCTTACCTACCCCCCCCCCCTCTCTCTCTCCGTGGACGGCACCCTCATGTTCACCTTCTGAAGCGCTCGCTCGTCACCGTGGCGTGCGCGATGACCACAACCACCACCACGTGGCTTTTATTTCGTGTTGTGCGCGGTGCTTTTCATTTGTTTGCCGTTGACTGTGTATTTCATATCGAAATCGCCTCCAGTGCTGTTGCTGCTGGCGGCAATAAAAGTTGTTTATGTGTAAAAAGTCTCCCACGCTCTCCCATTTGTATCTCTCTTTCCCAATCCCTCGGTGTCTTTCTGGCCCTGCCTGTTACTCTCGCGCCCTCTCTCCCTCTGGTTCCGGCTGGAGCACGCGTACCACACACATGTTGGTAATGTGCACGTCTTCTTCGAACGCTGGGGAGCCGGAAAAGCCCCTCTCTGTACCAGCGTGGACGGCACCCTCGTGTTCACCTTCTGAAGAGCTCGCTCGTCACCGTGGCGCGCGCGATGACCACCACCACCACCACCACGTGACTTTTTTTTCGTGTTGTGTGCTCTGCTTTTAGCGCCACAGCGCGTGGATTTGTAGCGTTTATTTTCATTTGTTTGCTGGTGACTTTGTGTATTTCATATCGAAATCGCCTCCAGTGCTTTTGCTGCTGGCGGTAATAAAAGTTGTTTAAAAGTCAAAAGTCTCTCTCTCTTCCTGTATGTCTGTCTTTCTCTCCCTGTAACCTACCACCTTCTTCCAATCCTTCAAATATGTGCGTGCGTATGTTGAAACTTCTTTCGCACCGTACGTAGCCAAACGTACTCATCGGAGGTGCGGGAAAAGGAGAACAAACGAAACGCAAAAAATATATACACGTGAATTTTCTCACATGCCTCCACGTGCAGTCAGCGGTGGAGTTGTCGTGTGTGCAGGCGGTGCAACTGCACAGGCGCATCACCAACCCGAAGGAACGTCGCGTCGGGGAGGGGAGGGGGGCTAGAAAACTGATGGACTGATGTGGAACGGGAGGATGTGGAGCTGATTGGACTTTCCAATGACCGGTACCAGCGGTGTCAAGATCGGCCTCTGTGGAGTAGGAGGCTATTGAAGAACGCTGCTGGCTCCTGGGGCAGTTGGGGGGCAGTCGCCCTCCAGCAACAACAGAGGGCAGCGGAACGACGCCCGCAACAAGTTTTCAAGTTTCAAGTTTCATTGATTAGGTATCGCCCTGTGAGCCATGCGGCTCTTGAGTCGCGTGCAACCGCAACAGACAAAATATGAACAGAGAACATCTTAAAGCGACGACGCGCAACAGAAACATCCTGGATAAACCAGCAAATCTTCCTGGAAATAAAACACCGTATTACAACACTGCAACGAGCGGAGCGCCGGGCGGATGAAACGCAGAGAGGGTTGGCACAGTAGGGGAGCACAGTTCGTGCATCTGCCAGTCATCCGAGTCAGTCAACCCGTGGCAGCTGGCTCTGTGCCGTGACCTCCGCACATCAGCGGGCTTTCGACGCTTCACGTTAAGGACCTCAAAAGTGCACCTAGCCTGGCACAAGCGCCGTGGTGACGTCACCGCCACTTAGTTGTGAACGGCGGTTGTTGTTGTTTTTCTTCTTCGCGGGAGAGGGGCGGGGGTCTGGTAGCGAGGCGCCGTGCTGCATGTTGGTTCGAGGGGGGCGGGCGTTGAACAGCCCCCCCCCCCCCCTTTCCGGTTCCTCCCCCCCCTTTGCCCCCCCCCCCCCCCCCCCACAAAAACCACGAGGGGCCACCGCGTCCACGTGGGGCCGCGCGCTTCTCTCTCCCTGGGTGGCACAGCGAACAGCGATCGCTCAGTGTCTCGCAACGCTACACACGGCGGGGTGGCGGGGAGGGGGGGTGGCTGGAAGGAGGTGGGGATAAACGGACCCCCTCAATTCAGCCCCCCTCCAATGAAATATAATAACTAAAGGATCGTAGTGTTGGCAATACCACGAAAAATTCGTGTTGATAGATGTATCTTTGTGTGTGTGTGGGTCTAGTAGTGCAACTCAGCATCGAAGGGGTACGTGGTGCGATGTGTAAACATCGCCACTGGGGAGACAAAGGCGGCAGGGCGTGGTGTTGGCCTACCGCCTCCTCGTGTGCTGTGCCGGCCTTCATAGGTGATCGCAAACAGCACTTGCCCCAACAGTCTGCTAAGGCTATCTGGCGGATCGATGGCTACGTGGTTTGCGCGCTGCGCTACGAACCCGGCGACCCAAGTTCGATTCCCACTCGCGGCCACCATTACCAGTGACGATTATCTCAACGGGTACTGGGCCTCCGCTAGGTCGACTCTGCCTAAAATGAGTATCTGCTGTGATGTGTAAACGTCGCCACTCGAGAAACAAAGGTGGCCGGGCGTGGGGTGCTGATTGCACCACTCCCTCGTGCCGGGCATAATAGGCGCTCGCTAAAAGCACTTGCCCCAGCAGTCTGTGTACGCTACACGGGGTACCTTTGTCTTTGTGTGTGGGGGGCGATGGTGGAGGGAGGGGGAGGGGGCTACATCCAGACAGCAGCGGCGATGCCTTCAAACACTACGACAGGCATCATAATAATAAAAAACGATTGAGTTAGATCGCGTAAATATACGCGTGTCGTTAATCCACCACCACCCGACACAGCCAAATTAGTGAGGTGTGTCACTTAGACAAAGTCGTTGTTACTTCAGCACGCCGGTGTGTTGGAGAGCAAACCCACAGCATGTACAATTGGAGCACCGTGACGTTTCGCTGGTGATTACATCAACCAGGTAAAGTCACGTAGGTGAAAAAATATATATAAAAAATATAAAATATATATGAAAATAAAAATTTAGAATAAAATAAAATAAAATCGTTTTTATTTTTATTCCCATTTTTAATTCTTTTTTTCACCTACGTGACTTTACCGAAAGAACCAAAGAGTATGGATCCTTCCAGTCACGAACACTTCAAATCTAGAATTACATCAACCAGCTTCATCAGGGGATGTGCCAGAATTGCGAACATAACCCACGATCTTTTTTTTGGGGGGTGGGGGGTGGGGGGGTTAAACAGATCCGTAACTTACGCTAACCGCGACGCGCGTGTCGTCTTCTCATCCACTCCCATCGCAATGTTTCAACCCCTTTAAACAGCACCCGTAATCGTCCCCGCTCCGAGCACGAACCTCCACAGCCCCCGTCGCCCCCCCCAATCCATTGCGCCCCTCTCTACCCACAGCCCCGCCCCTCCTCCCCCCCATTCAAAGCCACCGACTCCCTCGACAAGGGCTTTAATCGGCGTGAGCTACAGCTCAATAACAACACAAAACATTGAAGTAACGGAGTGGGGAGGGTGGGGGAGGGCACAACGGTGGGTATCACAACGTTCCGTAACAACGCAATTACAGCAACAACAACAACAGTAATGAGAGGAGAAGGGGGGGAGATAACGAAACGCAACCCCGAAGTTTATGCAAGATTTGTGGTGTCGTCCTGAAGCTCATTAAGAAGCTGCTTCGTGTTACGAGAAGTCGCGATACTTTCCAGTGAGGCGGCGGGAGAGGGGGGGGGTGGAAATAGTAAATAAATAAATAAGGGTTAATGAGTTCCCAGAGGTGCAGAACGAGAGGGGGGGGGGGGCTGATTTCCATCCACACGGCGCTAATGTCTCCTCTGCGCCTTAGAAGCTTGGAGCGCGCGCGCGTGAGTGGGACATCACAAAGACAAAGATCCCCCCCTCCCCGTGTAGCCTTCACAGACTGTTGGGGCAAGTGCTGTGAGCGAGCACCTTTGAAGGCCGGGAAAGGGGCACGATTTTCCGTCCAGCAGCGAGTAAACAACGTGCTGTAAACGACGACGACGATGATGACGATGAAGAGGTTCGTCCATTGAACCAGCAGTGGATAGAGCAGGGCTGGGCTATTGTTTCCTGGTGAGCAAACGGACGAACGCATGCAGGCACACGTGGGATACGTAAACATTCCGCCTGCAAACATAAAGATCCCCCGTATAGCCTTAACAGACTGTAGGGGCAAGTGCTGTTAGCGAGCACCTATGAAGGCCGGCACGGCACACGACGGGCTGGGTGGCCAACACCACGCCCGGCCCCCTTTGTCTCTCTAGTGGCGATGTTTGCACATCGCACCGGGTACTCATTTGAGGCTGAGTCGACCTAGCGGAGGCCCACGACCGGTTCAGTTAATAATCGCCACCGTTGTTGGCCGTGAGCGGGAATCGAACCCGGGTTGCCTGGTTAGTAGCGCAGCATAGCGCTAACCACTACACCCACCGCTCCCGGCCGGCACATCCAGACACATACAGACACATACATACACATACATACATCTACAGACACAGACATACATACACATACAGACA
>CM025663.2:2146342-2156927 GCA_014621495.2 Entosphenus tridentatus
ACATACACCTACAGACACATACATACATACACATACAGACACATACAGACACATACAGACACATACATACAGACACATACATACACATACAGACACATACAGACACATGCATACACAAACATTCATATACATACAGACACCTGCTCATAAACAAACAAAGATGAAGACCCCCTCCGCCCCCCCCCATATAGCCTTAACACGTTTGTTGGTGGTGGAGGTTATGGGGTGGGGAGAGGGGAGGTTGTGGCAAGATGTGGGGGAGATGGAGGAAGGGGGGGGGGGTGCAGCCCCCTGTCCCCCTTGTCAAGGACGGGAGTTCCACTGGTGGACACTCAACCTCGAGGGACGATACCATGTGTGTTGATTTCGATTTCAGTGTGGCTCTGCCTCCGTTGGCAGTGGTTCCGCACAGACGACGACACGGACGGCCCTACAAGAGAGGAAAACACCGTAGAAGGCCCATTGACCGAAACGTCTATGTTACATACGGATGTTATTCATCTGGAAATGGAATCTCCACTCGGGGCCGCAGTGCTGGTCGTACTCGCCTACAGACCTTGAGGTCGTGTTTATAGCGAGATGAAGGGGAAACCCGTTGCTCTTGAAGGCCGCCGGTTGCGGCGATCGGATCGAACGCCCCTCCCCCCCCATCTTCTTTGCATCTCTCTGTACTGCCTCCTCCTCCTCCTCCCCCTCCTCACACTCCTCTTCTCCGTACAAAGCTACGCGTGTGTCCGAGAGAGTGTGCGCGCCCGTGTGTGTGTGTCCGTGGGGTGAGTGTGCGTGTTGGTAGGTATGTCATGCTGGGTCTGTGTGTGTGTGTGTCTGTGGGGTGAGGGTGCGTGTTGGTAGGTATGTCATGCTGGATCTGTGTGTGTGTGTGTCTTGGGGAGCGGTGGTGTCGCGATTAGCGCGCTGCGCTACGAATCGCGGCGACCTCGAGTTCGTTTTCCCCCGCTCACGGCCAACACCACCCGTCTCAGCCTGAAATGAGTACATGATGCGATGTGTGAACATCGCCACTGGGGAGACAAAGGCGGCCGGCCGTGGTGTAGGTCACCCGCGTGCCGTTCTGGTCTTCATAGGTGCTCGCGAACTGCACTTGCACAGTCCGTTCAGGCTATGCGGGTGACCTTTGTCTTTGTATGAGAGTGGGTGGGAGGGAGTGTCAGACAGAGAAAGTGGCGTCTGTGAGAGAAAGAGAAAGTGTAATTCTGAGTGGACCCTGAGTGGACCCAAAGGGAGACCCAGGACCTCGTTCAGATGTTCGTCTGAAAGAACGCAGCGACACAGAACGGAAGCATTCGTCAACCTCCACACCTCCATGTACCCAGTCTCTTGATCTCCCGTCCATACAAAGTAAGACATATTGGGTTTAGAGTTATAGGGTTGTATTATTATTGCACGCGGTGGCCCAAACGTGAGGACAGATAGCCTTATTATATTTATTTTCACAAACCACATAGGGTTATTTCCTGTATATTAACAAATGTTCAAACTGACTTACATGAACACCGCACGCATTTTATTTTGGAATTACATCAGGATAAAACGCACATTTCAGATGCAATATTTGAACATCCATCAATTAAGTTTCGCCTCAATTAATGCAGGCCTTTTCGTGACAGACGTTTGGAAACGACAGATTTTGAGGTGACTCCCACAGGCGGAACAATAAAAAAACAGAGATATTAACAATGATGAGAGATCAAAAAAATAAAACTCCACCAACATAAATAATAAACAATTGAAACACGTGAATTCCAATGTTAAAATTAATTAAATGAGCCTGTGTCCTGACCTTTTGGGCCACCCTGTAACGTTGTGACCGCCCCTACTGGAGATCTGTTAAGAAGAGCACCAGAACGCAGTAGCAGCGCTTTCGCCATCAATATCATCCATAATAGGGGAGCGGCGTTCCAAGGTCTTTGGGCCGGACGATCCCAAAACTGCGCTGGCCGCATCGGTTTAAACGCGGCAGGTGCAGCGGATCGCAGTCGGGGTCGATTTGGGTCTGCTGAAGCTGGTAACGCACTGATCGGCGAGAGATAGGATGGAGCAGACTGACGGAGACTCTCGAAGGCGAGTAGGGAGAATTTAGATGTGATCCTAACCCCGGAGGGACGGGGAGGGGTAGTGATCCATTGCCCACCATCAACACAACTTGAACTTTCATAAGGACCCCCCCCCCACTCCCACCAGCAGCTGCGCTATCATTGCATAGTGAGCACACAGATGCACGCATGCATGCACACGCGGGATACGTAACCATTCCGTCTGCAAAGGCGAAGATCCCCCCCCCCCCCCCCCGTGGTCTGAACAGACTGTAGGGGCAAGTGCTGTTGTCGCGAGCAGCACCGATGAAGGCCGGCACGGCGCACGAGGGGGCAGGGTGACCAACACCACGCCCGGCCGCCTTTGTCTCCGCAGCGGCGATGTTCACTGCACACCGCAGCAGGTACTCATTTGAGGCTGAGTCGACCCAGGGGAGGCCCGGGAGCCGTTCAAATATTTGCCACTGTCACCGGGTTACTCGGGCAGTGCGCTAGCCCACAACACCAGCGCTCGCCAAACAAAGACAAACTCTCAACAACACACGCGCACACACACACGTCATACACTCCATCACACACACACACAACGCGACCACTCACCTCGACACAGCCATGCAAAAAACAAACCTCTCCCACCAACAGCAACAATATAATGATTGACATCTGCCTGATTTATCGAGAGCGCAGAAGCGCAACCGTCAATATCTGGGTAGCCAAGGGCGGACCTCGGGGTCAGTGACTCGCAAGAATTCTTGACCTCAATTTAACATCCACCGTCTCGACCGCTTCCCGCATATGAAGAGTGAAACGAATTTGATTGTTGAGTTTCATCCTCGTGGAATGCACCGCGATGCGTGGGATTCAGGATTCGCCGAGCGCTCGGTCACGTTGCCGCCCAGCCGCAGTGGCGACGCTTTGCACGACGCTGCGCCAGGTACTCGCTTGAGGCTGAGTCGACCTAGAGGGATGCCAACGACCCGTTCAAATAATCGTCACCGGTGTTGGTCGCCGTGAGCGGGAGAATCAAACCACGGGACGCAGGGTTCGCGGCACAGCGCGCTAACCGCTGCGCCACTGCTCCCCCACATGCAAAGATCCCCCGTAAAGGCTTGACAGAGCGTTGGGGTAAGTGTTGCTGGCCAGTAGCATCTACGAAGGCCGCAAGAGCTTCGAAGGGGTAGGGGGGATAGTGGGCAGCAACACGCCTGACTCATCTCGTCCCCCCGAGTGGCGATGTCTACTCCACACCGCACCAAAGTACTCATTTGAGGCTGAGTAGACCCTGATGGAGGCGCAGGACCGGTTCACCAAATCGCCGCTCGTGTTGGAGTCGAACTCGCGTCGCCGCATTCGCCTGGACCCCCACCCCCCCCCCCCTCTGCGCTCTCCAACCACTTGCGCCACCGCTCCCCAGCGCACGCGCACCGCACGGCACGATTCGATGGGCCTCTTCCACCGTCCTTGTTGCGCTGCTTTCGAGCTGCTGACTCGGCGCTTCGTCCGCACACACTTCTCCGCGTTACCTCCGCCGCGATGTCCCTCGCGGGGATTCCCTCTCGGGCAAGAGAGATTCCGCAAAGCGAAATCCTGGAGCACATCCTCGCGCTAAGTGCACACAGAATGTCATCATTACACTACGGGAGGTGCTCGTGTCTGGACGTGTGTGTGTGTGTGTGTATGTGCGTGTGGGGAGCGGCAGTGTAGTGGTTAGCGCGCTGCGCTATAATCCCGGCGAACCGGGTTCGATTCCCGCTCACGGCCAACATCGGTGACGATTATCTGAACCGGTCCCGGGCCTCCCCTAGGTCGACTCAGCCTCAAATGAGTACCTGGTGCGGTGGGTAGACATCGCCACTAGGGAGACAAAGGCGGTCGGGCGTGGTGCTGGCCACCCACCCCCTCGTGTACCGTTCTGGCCTTCATAGGTGCTCGCTAACAGCACCTGGCCCGACAGTGTATTGAGGCTATATGGGGGATCTTTGTATGTGCGTGTGCGTGTGTGTTTTACCTTTCCACGTTCGCCCAATTGCGATTCGACTGTTGCGAATAATCATCGCCCCCTACTGGCAGACTGATGACCCTGCTCGCAAGCCAGATGCTGAAGTCGCATGTTGCCACACAGGGAAAGCTGCCACTTGGGGAGGGGGGTGCCCTAGGCTAGACCACATAGCGATCATCGAGCCCTCACTGGTAGACTAATGCAGGCCAGGTGCTGACGGAGCAATGTGTCACACAGGGACAGCTGCCACTTGGGGAGGGGGTGGCCCTTCGATCTGTTGAGATGGTGACATGTAAGGCGCTTTGAGATACCCGAGGTATTCAAGCGAATGCCCTATAGATGCACCAATGATTACTGGTATTAACGCATCATTAATGTGCCTGTCCCTCTTGTTATCATCATCGCCGCTGTCTGTTTTGTGCGCACCTTCTCCACCCAAGCACGTTCCAGGCTCGATGGCCCTGCGTGGTTGGGAGATCGCAACGAATGAGTCCGTGGGTCTCCTTGAGTCACATCGATCTGCTGGCGGAGGGGTGGAAGGCGATGTCCGTGGTGGTGGTGGTGGTGGCGGTAGCATTGACGGCTACGTCTACGATGATGAAATCGTCATGATCTTGATTGAACTAATGGATTTTTTTCAAGTTAATGTTTTACTACCCACATTCTCACAATTATAAATTAAACTACACTATAAACTAAACAACGTGGGTTTTTTTTATTACCAGGTAAGGCCCACTGAGCTATTTAGCTCTTTTTCATAAGCGGCCTGGCCACAAATGATAGCTCATCGAAGTGGCCTCATTACGTGGACTTTTATAGCAGCCAAAAACTCCAAACGCACGTTCATTCCGTAAGTGGATAGAAAACTCGGAGGATAGGGACACGCAAGCTCAAAACATTTCTAGCTGTCGGGGTGGGGATCCAACCCACGACCTCCTGTATACCAGGCGAGGTAATTAACATCTCCTACCCCATAAATAATCCCCCTCCTTGCTGCCCCCCCCCCAGGGCCCCCACCCCCAAGCCCCCCCCCCACCACTTCATCGCCCCACGCCCCCGCCCCCCCGTCCTGTATCCACACCGTTCCACAATAAATCCTCGTCTCATTACGTGAGCCGGGCTAAATAGCTTCTTTGGAGGGCTCACCGTGGCGTGACGACCGTGAATTTGTGAGTCAATTAACTAAATGTCAATTGACTGTGTACACGCTAAAGTGTCCCCCGCTTTCTTTTCAATTTATTTTATTCTATAATTATATTTTTGTGCTGCTGCTGTTGTTGTTGTTGTTGTGTGTGTGTGTGCTAGCGCGCGCGAGCCCAATTATTTATGGCGAGCGGTGATCGCTAATTGTCACCGGGGTCTCGGTGTTATGCAAATTAGGGAGGTGGATTTAATTGATGCGGCGGTGGTGGTAGGTGGGGGGTGGGGGCATGGGTAGTGGGGGGTGGTGGGGGTGGTGGGGGGGGGGGGGGGGGGGGTGGGGGCCAGGAGAGCGAGGTGGGGTGAGCGAGGCGGTGAGTGGGAAAAAAAAAGAATGGATTTTATCGAGCAAGTATTAGGGCAAAGGCGCTATTATTGCCGACTAATTTATCCGTCGATGTATAACAATGTCGCCCTTATGAAGCGGAGGCGCGGCGCGTGATTTTAATGCGGTTTAAATTAACAGACGAATCGATTGGGGGGGGGGGGGGAAGTGGTGGCGCGCGAGTGGAGGTCTGCAACCCCTTCGCGCGGTGTCATTTAATTTGTATTTGATTGAGTTTGTAAAACGAATGTTTATTATTGTTTTTTTATTGATACCGGTTTGTTACGTATTTAATTCGTATTTTCCTTCGGCGATCGACTTGCCGGATGAAGGACCTCAAGCGCCGTGGGTAGGTCACGGGGATTAGGAGATGTTTGGCTATACTTCACCACACTGGTTCTACTTGGGCCGGTGTGGAGTGGTTTGGTCGGTCGTCGATATAATCTTCACTCGCAACTGTGATTATCACGGTGGTAATTTTCGGTCGTATGTTCATTTATTTCTTAAATATCCAAGTGAAACAGAATGCGTCGTAGGTCGTACAGAGTTCGTCATCATCACGACCATGGTGTCTCTGGGTTCTTCTCGTCGAGAAGATATCACTCGACTCTGCGCGACGTGGTGTGCTGAGAGCGGTCGGCATCACTCGTCACGAATGTTGGCCGTGGTCCCGGTCCACCGAGCATCTGAGCGACTGCACGATCGCGCGCAGCTCCACTGCTACGGTAGCGCGTCTTCAAGAGCAACGTGCCAACAGGGATCTCAGCATGCCGTGCATCTCAATGTGACGTCCACAAACCTTTGATTTTTTTTTTTTACATTTTTTAGGCAGCAGAAGAACGACTGAGAAACGCTCCCTGTTGGGCACGAGAAGACGCCAGCGGTGATGTTTAAATTCGGTGAGGGTGTTGTGCTCACAGCGCAGTGGATATCATCGAGATAAAGGCGCAGCCGTGCAATTGCTGGCCCACCGCCACTGCTGCCTGAAGATCTTGCGCTGAGCGCAAAACTTTAAAAGAGGTACTTTGCTCTCGTCTTCGACGTTGACCGGACGTGATCGGAGCCGCGAGGCGTTCCCACACTTTGCCCCACCAAACCCGTGGTGATAACATGGGAATCGAACCAGCGACCCTATGGATTGCAAGTGCAGCTGCGCTATCCGTGACATCGCCGCGGGTAGCTTCCGTATCGCACAGGGATAGACTTATTACATTAATGCACCTTAACCCCCACCCTCTCCTCCCCCCTCCCCCTTCCCCCTCCCTTATAGCCGCTCGCCCAAAGGCGACCCTAATTCAATAGCTGTACTGAAGATTAACCCCCACCTCGCATAGGACCGCCCGTTCGTATATTGTATTTCGTTTTGGGGGTCCCGTCTTTATATGTGTGTGTGTGTACACAGACGCCCACACCCCGTGTCAGAATGCCTCCGGATAATTTGGGGGTGGAGGCGAGGGTGGGAGTGTTATTCAGAGAAGAGACGGCGGCTCGTGCCCCCTGTGAGATTTCACGCTGGTTCATTGGGGAAGGCTCGGAGAGTGGTGGGTGGGTGGGGGGGTGGGGAGTTGTGTATCCTGTGTGGATATATTTGAGGTTTAAAAAAAAGAAAGCAATGGCTGGCGGACAAGTTGGGCAGTGGTGAGCGCGATGCGCTATGAATAGACGCAACGAATCGAGATCACGAAGCGCCCCTGGCTAAAAAAATAGACAAAGATCCCCCGTGTAGCCTTAATTGACTGATGGGGCAAGTGCTGTCAGCGAGCACTTAGGAAGGCCGGGACGGCACACGATGGGGTCGGTGGGTAGCACCACGTGCAGCCGCCTTCGTCTCCCTAGTGGCGATGGGTTTGTTTTACACACCGCACAAGGTATTCATTTTGAGGCTGAATCGACCTAGGAGAGGACCATGGTCGGTTCAGATAATCGTCACCGGTATTGGACGTGAGTGGGAGTCGAACTCGAGTGGCTGTGTTCGTTGCGCATCGTTCTTACCGTTGCACTACTGCTCCACACACGCACAAACATACAGCAAAGACAACGATCCCACGTATAGCCTCAACAGACTGTAAGGGCAAGTGCTGTTAGCTGGAACGATACAAGAGGGGGTGGGTGGCCAGCACCACACCCGATCGCCTTTATCTCCCCAGTGGCGATGTTTACACACCGCACCAGGTACTCATTTGAGGCCGAGTTGACCTAGGGGAGGCCCAGGACCGGTTCAGATAATCGTCACTGGTGTTGGCCGTGAGCAGGAATCGAACTCGGGTCGACGGGTTCGTAGCGCAGCGCGCTAACCGCTACACCACCGCTCCCATCACTGCTCCCACACACACGTGACCACACACACGCGCGTACCACTTTCACCAAACTCGGAATTGTCCATCGTGGTGAAGGATACGGTCAAAACAAAGATACACCTCCACTATCTACGGGGTGTGAAGAGAGGACGTCATCCAGCAGTGGATTGACACAGCACACGGTTGCTTGGACATTCTTCAAAGCGCCCGGGACGATGAGTTCCCGACGAGCTAAGCAGAGTTTTTTTTTAGTTTTTATCCTGGATAATTGCGTGCATGGCAAGGTGTTATAGACCGGGAAGGAGGAGCCTTTGTAATTTTCGTTTTTATTTTAATCTCGTGATTTAATTGCTCCGGCTTTCGTTGAAGTTGCGGCCGTCTGATGGGGTTAAGCTATCGATTTTGTTTAACGCCCCTTCCATTGTTGAGGTGGATCGATATTTTTTGGGGATTTTTTTCTTGTTGTTGTTGCAAAAATGCTGCAGTTCTTATTTGGAATTAGAATGTTTTTTTTTGTGATGTCGTCTCGAGACCCAGTCGATGCAGTTAGCTCGCGATATTATTATATATATATTTAAATATATCAGTCTATTGTTAACCACCTCTATAACATGTTGCGCAAAGTCGAGTTGTAATCCGGGAGGTCGCCGGTTCGATATCCCGATAGTTGACGAGGTTTTCCTTGCCTCGCTGTGTCGAATAGGAACCCAGGCCCCGCTCCGTGTCGGTGCGCACCCGAGTATCGGCTGTTCTGTCTGTATGTGTGTGCACGTGTGATTGTGTCCGTGTATGCCTGTTGTGGGGAGCGGTGGTGTAGCGGTTAGCGCGCTGCGCTATGAACCCGGCGACACGGGTTTGATTCCCGCTCACGACCAACACAAGTGACGATTATCTTAACCGCTCCTGAGCCTTTCCTAGGTCGACTCAGCCTCAAATGAGTACCTGGAGCGGTGTGCAAAACATCGCCACTCCGAAGACAAAGGCGGCCGGGCGTGATACTGGCCACCCATCCCCTCGTTCGTAGCGGGGGGCTTACTTTAATAGATGCTACATGGCCACCCACCCCCTCGTGTACAGCACTTGCCCTAACAGTCCGTTAAGGCTATAGGGGATGTTTTTGTCTTATGTGTAGACGATATATCTGGAAACTTACATGTACTGTTGACAATTATTCATATATCAATTTACAAACTGTTCACAAGAATGTTAATTTTTTTATGTAATGCTTTTCAGGCCCTATGATTTAAACACGTGCAGTCTCTCTATTCATGTGCCATGCAAAAGCGTCATTGCCCGAAACGTCGCCTATTACATATGTTTGTTTCCTTTAAAGGCCACACACACACACACGCAGTATTATTGACGTGAGAGTCAGTCCCCTCCTGCCAGCCAGCAAAACTTTTTATAGTTTCACATGTATGTTGAACTTTTGTCGCACCGTACGTACCCAACCGCGCGAAACAAACGGAGGTGCGGTGATGGTGTATAGCCGTGCCATAGCTGTGAACCTGCCCGTCTGAGTTCAATTCCGGCCCGCGGCTAACTAAACTCACCAACATCAGTGGCGATTTAATATGTGAGCAGGCTATGGGGCCACCCCTTCCAACACGAACGCGCACTGACCAGCACGGCGCAGTACACTCCTAGGACCGACGCAGCTTAGGTAGGCCTTCATCCAGCAGTGGATAGATAAATACATTGCTTCAAGTCGCATTCTAAACAGTGATGAATACGGGGTGCCCGTCATCAGTGGGGAGGGGGTGATTTCAGAAACCTGGCCCATTGTTTTCGACTGCCGCGCCGGCAAATGTAGCAGCAGTAGCAGCAGCAGCGGTAGCGGCAGCAGCAACCTCGGCAGCATCCCACAAAGCTGATCCCGTTACCTTCTTTAGGATGAGCCCTGGTTTATAAAATGTTGTTCGAACATCGTGGCTGAGTAGCGTCACTTCAATGCGTAGGGGAGAGGGGAGGGCGGCTGTAATCTGGATGTGGATGAGAGAGAGAGAGAAGGAGGAGTATGCGAATGGCTGGGGGAATGAGTAGGTATTCCCTGCGGGGAATTGGCATTTATGACGTTGCTGTTAATGCGATGCCACGACCCCATTCAACCGCTAAAGTAAAACGCGGCACGCACCGTAGAAAAGGGACCGTGCATCTCGCTTCGTTAACATTATGCTGTTGTTGTTGTATAATTCACAGATCAGAGATGCGTCTCGGCAAACTCCTTACGGCGGCCGATTAAGACGAAATACGCGGCGCTAATGCCCAGGGATTAGCCCATGCATGGTAATCCACACGTAAACTAATTTGGGGGAGGGGGAGTGGATGGAGTCTCTCTCTCTTGAGATGGCACGCTTTATTTATTTATTTACGTATTATATAATTAATACCCCCCCGCCCCCACCCACCCACGTCCCACCCACGGTGGCGTAGCGGTTAGCGCGCTGCGCTATGAACCTGGCGACCCGGGTTCGATTCCGCGCTCATCGGCCAACACCGGCGAGGATTATCTGAACCGGTCCCGGGCCCTCCCCTAGGTCGACTCAGCCTCAAATGAGTATCTGATGTGGTGTGTAAACATCGCCACTGGGGAGACAAAGGCGGTCGGGCGTGGCGCTGGTCACCCACCCCCTCGTGCACCGTTCCAGCGTTCATAGTTGCTCGCTAACAGCACTTGCCCCGTCAGTCTGTTAAGGTTATACGGGGGGGG
>CM025663.2:2187091-2221772 GCA_014621495.2 Entosphenus tridentatus
GGGGGGGGGGGGTCAAAAATCGTCCAAAATCGCGTGACGTCATTTATGGACGGCCCCTAATACAGTACTGACCACGCGAGGCTGAACACTTTGAAGGCAGCCCCCCTGCCACATCACAAATCGAACAGAGTTCCTTGCCATTGTTTATTTTCTTCCCCTCTTTGCTATGAACGTAACACGCCTGTCGCATTTAAACATCGTAGCGCGCCCTTTGGTAATGTCTAGGCGACGTTTTGTGGAACCAGCACCACGACCACCATCATCATCATCGTCGTCAGCCGTGGTAAATCCACTACTGGATGAGAGGCTTCGCGTTTGTAGAATTAAGACGCAGCATGTTCGCTGCGGCCTTGAGATGGAACTACGTGTGGTCGACGTTTCGGGCAATTACCCTTCTTCACAACACACGTGCCTTTATAACACTGGTCAACACACTTTTTCTGGCATAAGGTATTCCAATGGTGTTAAGGTAATTGTGGGGTGCTGATTCCAAATCTGGCATCAGTTTTTGTCTATCACATCAGGTTTTTTAGATATCAAATATTGCATTTCCAATAAAAACTGCAGAAGAAAAATATTAAATAAATGTGGATATCTACATAAAATTATATTATAAACACACTATCCTAAAAATACAGCACCCTATTTTAACACTAAAGCTGTCACTGACTCGCAACAACTTGCAATAATAAGTGACAGAGTTAATTTCGGGTAAAATCAATGAAAATGGGGTATGCCGATAGCATAAAAATGAGATGTGATAGAGCAAATCTGAGATCAGATTTGGAATCACCACCCTGAACTTAGTCTAAAACAGCTGCAAAAGTCCAGGCCAGAAAAAAACGTTTTTTGTTGTTGACCAGTGTAATGCGGCAGTACAGTACATGACTATTATACGGACCTGGTGTTTATCCGCCAGCAAATCCTCGGCCAAGGTCTCCACCTCCGTGAGGTACGTGATCAAGAACTGCGCGTCGGCGGTCATCCTCGTCGCCGTCAAAAGTTACCCACAAGCGCGGAAACTTCGAATCTCGAACAAGCACGGATCGATATTTGCTGCTTCGTGTCAAACGCGCACGTGGCCCGGTGACAATGACGCACCCCGCCAGACGTCGGTGAGGGGGGGTAGAGGAGGAACGTGCGGCTTATAATCCAGAGTACAACGACGTGGTCGTTATGATGATGATGAAGCTACTGCTGCTGAAAGCGAAAGTAAACAGATTAAAAAAAACAACGAGTGTTTTTAGCGAACAGGCAAACTGCAGGCCGCGATTGCCAGGGGCAGCTATGAGCTAGGACCCCCCACCCCCCCCGTGTGTTGAGTCGCGACGTCAGCGTTTCCATGACGTCATTTGTGAGAACGTTGAACGTGGGGGGGAAGGGGTTCTTGATAACGATGACGTCATTGAGTGTTTTTGTTGAACTTTCGCACTGCACGTGCACCTCATGAGAGGTGCAGCGGAAGGACACAATTCCATTAAGTGAACACGGTGTGGTTTTAGCGGTGCTCTGAAGAAGGATCATTGCCTCAAACGTCAGCTATGTTTTTTTTATTGAGGCAGCTTTATTGACCGGTTAGTTTGATATTTGTTTCGGGACGTCACAGTTTACGCACGGACATTCTGGTGGTTTGTATGATGACGTTTTCAAATGGGGAACGTCATTGCTGATAGCACTCTGGCCATTCGCTAGTTACATGACGTCATTAACACAGAGTGACGTTGCACATGCCCGGAAATGCCGTGACGTCAATGTGGTGAAGTGACGATTCCCAATACGAGAGACGAACCTGCGATGCTGGTATCGATTGGCACAGCCCACAGTGGAAACATCAATTGTTTAACTCTCTGTTATCATTTTTTTCATTTAATTATTTTATTGTTTTATATTTGTATTATTTTATTATTTCCCTTCTACGTGACTTTACCTAAAGAACCAAGAATATGAATCTGTTATCAGTTCTCCGCACCTCCGATTAGCATGGTTGGCTACGTACGGTACGAAAGAAGTTAAACATACATGCAAAAAAAACAATCTACCAAATGTACAAGTAGAAAAAAATTAAACGATTAAAAACAAATATTAATTTATATAAATCGTCATACGCTTGTTATTCAAAGTAAGATAATCGATTCTAAGCTTTGAATTGAAGAATCGCGAAAGTACGGATCGTTAGAATCTTTCGCCAACTGTCCACATTACCGTGAAGAATCGATTCCACAATAACGATTCTACCGGGAATCGATTCCGTGTCATGCAAAAAGTCGGTGGCAGATCTGGCAGCTACGAAATGGCCTTGCAGTGTCCCGTGTGTGGCGTCCCCATCGCTCCAGACCTCATCAACAACCACCTCGACAGCTGCCTTGAGCTCCCTCCCGAAGACAACGACGATGACGCCAATGTTGACGATCCACCACCAACAACACCACCGCCGCCATCACTACCACCACCACAGTCTTCACCATCCTCGTCACTGACCCCACAGTCCAAGAGACTTCGAACCGTGAGTCCTCGCCCCGGGTCCTGGACCTCACCCTCCTCTCAGTTGAGAGCCACCGCGGGCGCAGGCGCAGGTGATAGTGGTGCTGGTGGTGGTGCTGGTCCCGTGGCCTCATTTCCACTCTTCAGTCAGAAGCAAAGATCTCAGGAGACGCTGGGACGTAGTGGTCGGATCAGCGGTGGTGCGACCCGGGCAGGGCACGCGGTGAGGTCGGCTGCGTTTGGGACGACGAAGCCGGCCAGGGCTTCTGCGATGCGTTCGTCATCGGCAGCAGCATTCGCTGCTATAACATCATCAGGATCAGCAGCAGCAAATGTTAAAACACCAGCATCGCCATCACTGCAATCGGATGTTATTAATCCGTCAGGACATGCGTTTGCTTCCTCGCCTCCGTCAGCATTAAATAGCAATCCACCGTCATCACCACCACCATCACCGTCAAACTTCAACCCACGACCACCGCCGTCACCCTCGTGGTTCGCTAAGCCTGCAGCCTCGTTAACCGCGGGCTCCACGACCACCAAGTCAGCCCGACTCGACTGCCGACCTCTGGCGGAGAGGATGCGACCCGACACGCTGGAGGATCTGGTCGGGCAGGCCGAGGCGATCGGAGAGAAGACGCTCATGCGGACCCTGTTGGAGGCCAACGACGTCCCCTCCATCATCCTGTGGGGTCCGCCCGGCTGCGGCAAGGTGAGCCCCCCCCCCCCAGCACCCCCAGCACCTTCAGTTTCACTTATTTGGTAGAGCCCTGTGAGCCATTCGGCTCTTGAATCGGGTGCAAGCACAACAAACAACAAACAAAAACATGAACAAGAAAGCATCTTAAAGTGATTATGCGCAAACTGAAAAATCCAGGAAAAAACTGCAAAGTCTTCCAGAAAAAAGCACCGTGCACCACCAACGTGTTGACCCGGTGCGAGAGGGTCTGTGACGTCTGACCTGCGTGGAACTTCTTTCGCACCGTACGTAGGCAGCCAGTCGTGCTCTCGTCGGAGGTGCGAGGGGACAACACGTGTTGAGTGGGGACTGTGCGTGTGTGTGTGTGTAATACCTCTTTACACGATAGTCACCGCGTATTCGTTTAATGTAACTTAAATTGTACTTGTAATATTATCAGTGTTAACATGATGTGGCCCGAGTCGATTTTGGGCTATAGGGAATGCATTGCGCAAAAGTGTTTAGATTTAGTGCAATGTTTTCTATTGCTCATATTCCCTCAGCAGTTGCTTTTGCTCTGATTTCTATTCGCTTCATTGCTGTACGTTTATTGATGCTTTTTTTGCTTGTGGCATTTTCGGGACCTGGGTCGCTTTTGCAAATGACACTCGGTTGTTGCCCCTTAAGTTATCATCATCCGGGTAAACAATGAAACTGAACAAAATGTCATGGGGTCAACCCACAGTCAGGCCGCCACATTCAATGATACATTCTCAAGAGATGTGAAACGTAACGGGTAACTGCGATCTGCATTCTACGTTTGCAAATCAAGTCTCCGTTATGATGGTGTAGTAAGCGGATATCAAATGTACTCAACTGTCAAAAAAAACTTTTTCATTTTACCACCAGGTGAGGGCCACTGAGCTGTACAGCTCTTTTTCAGAAGCGACCAGGCCACATGATAGCCGAACGAAGTGGCTTATCACGTGGAAATGTATGGCAGCCAAATACTCTAAACGTACGATGATTCTAAATGTTTAGGGAAAAACCGGAGGACCCGGAGAAAAATCCACGCGACCAAGGGGAGAGAGAAAGACACGCAAACTACAAATACACAACAGGCGTCAGGGTCGGGATCGAACCCACGACCTCTTGTGTACCACGCGAGGCAGTTAACATCTTGCCACCACGGCGCCCCAATTGGCCCCCCCCCCACCGTGCCCCGCATCGACACGCAGACGTCGCTGGCGCACGTCATCGCGGCCTCTTCGCGCAGGAGCGGCCGCGCGCGCTTCGTGACGCTGTCGGCCACCAACGCCTCCACGGCGGACGTGCGGGAAGCCATCCGGCAGGCGCAGAACGACGTGCGGCTCGCGCAGAGACGGACCATCCTCTTCATCGACGAGATCCACCGCTTCAACAAGAGCCAGCAGGTGGGGAGGCGATGTATGGTGCGACCAACCCGCACGGACCAACGTGGTGAAGTATGATTATTAACAAAAAACCATGACCAACATGGCAATGGGGAAGGCCTTACTCCATTGGTGTATTTATGCCTGGAATGTTGAATTGGGGTGCTGTGGTGGCGAGATGTTAACTACCTCGCATGGTA
The DNA here is from genome assembly GCA_014621495.2 of Entosphenus tridentatus. Classification (NCBI taxonomy): domain Eukaryota; kingdom Metazoa; phylum Chordata; class Hyperoartia; order Petromyzontiformes; family Petromyzontidae; genus Entosphenus; species Entosphenus tridentatus. Next base: position 2,191,864 of record CM025663.2, read on the forward strand.
TACAGGAGGTCGTGGGTTCATTTCCTACCCTGATGGCTGCTGTATATTTGGAGTTTGCATGTTCTCCCAGTGGTTGTGTGAATTTTTATCTGGGTCCTCTGGTTTTTCCCTCCACATTTAGAATCAACATACGTTTTAGAGTATTAGGCTGCTATACATTTCCATGCAATAAGTCACTTAGTTGTGCTATCATTTGTGATGGCTTCTGAAAAATAACTATTCAGCTCAATGGGCCTTACCTGGTAAAATAACATTTCTTTTGTTCAGTATTAGTTTAACGTATACAACTTCAAACGGCGGTGTTGGCTCTTGATCGTCGTCCGTCGCGCGCCCTGTCCAGGACACGTTCCTGCCGCATGTGGAGAGCGGCGTCATCACCCTGATGGGCGCCACCACGGAGAACCCGTCCTTCCAGGTGAACGCGGCGCTGCTCAGCCGCTGCCGCGTGGTCGTGCTGCGCAAGCTCTCGCCCGAGCACCTGCGGCACATCCTGCTGCGTGCGCTGCCTCAACTTGGGGCCAGTGTCCTGCACGGGCAGCAGCAGCAACAGCAGCAGCAGCAGCAACAGCAGCAGCAGCAGCTCGCAGACGTGGGGCAGCCCGGTCTTCCCAACGGCGCCCAGTAAGGCGGGTTGTTTTTATTTTTTATTTTATTTTTATTTAATTTTTATAAAAAAATTATTTCATTTTTTACCTACGTGACTTTACCGAAAGAACTAAGAGTATGGGTTGTTAATGCTTCGCGGCTAATTTTGACGGCTTAGATTTGAATTTTCATCCAGCCCCCTTGATTAATATGTTTCATGTCAACTTCATTCGGGTGTGACTGCACGTGTCTAAACCGGACCGTTGGTGAACCAGTGGTGGCTTCTCAACATTGCTGCCATCATACAGTCTGCCAGCCGTTGCTAGTGTTGTCATGAATGTCGCTGTGCATGCTAGCTGCCGCTGCTGCTGTTGCTGAACATGCTACTTGGTCTACAGCAGAAAGCATTTTATACAGAGTTCTAATCGGAGACGAGATGTGTTGCAAGTCGCCCCGGCGTCAAGGGCGCCACATCAAAAACAAATCATGATTACAGTAATACCCAGATTTAAGTCTCCTTCTTTTTGGGTCGTTTCGCAAATACGTCATCACTTTATTACTACTACTACTACCTGATTTGCATCTCCTCAACCCACACTTACGCCGCTGACAGCATCATCTGTCCTTGTATCCGTCGCCTCTTGGCCTCGGCCTCTACCATACCCTCTACACAAACCACTTTGCGTACAATACATCATTTACGTACGGTATTTTGGTGATTTGAGAAAATTGCTGCGACGGACGTTTCGTTATTTGACGGTGCACCTTTCAGGAACACATCCTCCCCCGCCCCGATGTAAACCGGGGGGGGTATTGACGCGTTTGCGTTGTTAGGCCGGTAGCCGTGATGGTGGAGGAGAAGGCGCTGGACACTATCTCCTTGCTGGTGGACGGTGACGCCCGTGCGGCGCTCAACGGCCTGCAGATGGCCGTGCAGGCGGTGCTGGCATCGTCGGCGGCAGTGTCGTCGTCGCAGGGGGACGCTGCAGGAGGCCCCCTGCCCACCGTCACGGAGGCCCACATCAAGGAAGGCCTACAGCGCTCGCACCTGCTCTACGACCGAGCTGGTGATTATGGTGGTGGCGGCGGCGGCGACGATGATGATTGCGATAAGGGGTGGGGGAGGGGGGGTAACTCAGCTATATAGCTCATTTTCAGAAGCAACCTGGCCACACATTTATAGCAGCCACATACTCGAAAAGCATGTTTATAAATATGGAGGGATAAACTCTACGACCAGGATAAAAATCTACATGACCACGCGGAGAACACGCAAACTCCAAATATACAGATGTCAGGGTCGGGATCGAATCCACGACCTGCTGTATACCAGGCAACGTAGTTAACACCTCGCCATCATCTGTCTGCACGCTATCTGATCTGTCCCATCGCCCCCCAGGGGAGGAGCACTACAACTGCGTCTCGGCACTGCACAAGTCACTGCGCGGATCGGACGCCAGCGCCGGCCTCTACTGGCTGGCGCGCATGCTGGAGGGCGGCGAGGACCCGCTGTACGTGGCCAGGAGGCTTGTGCGTTTCGCCAGCGAGGACGTGGGTATGCATGGGGCACGGGTACACGCGAGACAAAGATCCTCCGTATAGTCTGAATAGACCTTTGGGGTGAGTGCTGCGCTCGAAGCAATTTGTTGGCGTGATGTGGCATGCGATATCACATTCTTGTGAGCCCCACGTTCCAGGACTCCCATCAACAAACACCTAGGCACGACGGTGTTACTTTATTTTCCGCCAAAAGAACCGTCACATTGTTGACTGTCGTGGTTAAATATTACATTTCTTTGGACAGTGTGGTTTTGCTTTATGTTGCTTGACTCTGCTGATCAGCATCGTGTCCTCCACCTTCCTTGCGCCCCCCCACCCACCCGTTCCGCCCTCCTTCATCCACCCTGCAACCCCCCACCCCTTCCGCCATCCTCCACCCACCCTGCGCCCCCTCCCAACCCCTAGGTCTGGCCGACCCACTTGCACTCCCCCAGGCGGTCGCTGCCTACCAGTCCTGCCACTTCATCGGGATGCCCGAGTGTGAGGTGGTTATTTTAATTCAACCTTTGCGCAGTGGGAGGTCGCTCAATCTCTTGTGCTGCCCCCTTGCCCACGCAATGCCCTACTAAAGAGTAATGTTTGTCACGTGGCAGGCGAACCAATATTCGACATCGCAAAAGCTACAATTTAGCCAAATTCAGTTAAAAACGAAACTTGATGTGTTTTTTTTTACGTACAATCATGAGTGACCAGGCTGAGACCGTGAACGCCACTACAAATGGGAACCAAGTTACATCACGGGGGGGGTTGGAGTTATAGTTCAGAATAAAACCCATTATCTCAGTGTTGCTGGTTCAGTGCCACCTGGCCACTTTTATGCTTGTAGTGGGCAGCCCTCTCCTACATCCCACTTGTATGAGGGGCTGCCCACTAAATTCGCTGGCCACTCGCATTACGCTCAACTCACCATCACCCTACATTGACCACTCGACTGACATGGCTTGCCAGCCACTGACTCACTGGACCTTTGGCATTAACCACTGAATATTGATGCGGTTATACAGTATAGTGGCAAGCCCACTGAGATTCAAATAGCAAAATAAAATGAGCAGACAATACATATCCTGAACGTATTCCTGTCTCTACATGAAAATTAAAAGTATTACTTATACAACCCGGCTTTCTGGCAGCGCATAATTAGAGATTCCAATGCTCCCCCACCCCATCCACTTCGAACATTCCTCCCCAATGGCACGCGGTTATCTATGGTATGATTCTTCTTCTTGGTTCTTTCGGTAAAGTCACGTAGAAGGGAAATAATAAAATAATAAAAATAAAACATAATAAAATATAAATTCTCACGACGTTTTGGCCACACACAAGCAACCGTCCTCAGGTGAAGAAACAGAGCTGTCGGAAAGACAGCGTCCTAATTAACACCGCCAAGCTTGACAGCGTATATTTAAGCTGGGTCGGGGGGAGGAGAGCGCCTTGACAAAAGAGTTTACATATCAACACCGGAATTTAGCATATTGATGGAAAATGGTATGATTAATAAATGGGGCCACATCACGCGGCAGACTGTTGTAAATTGTAGAGCGGGTAAGTAGCACCATGGTCCATAAGCTTGAATTATGACGTTAAAGGTAATTAATATATAATGAGCATTCTAACACCAATTTTGATTGCTGGAGTAGTTGAGCTCTGCAGATAGTTATGAATACATAAATGGATATTTTTACGTATTCACTGCCTCCCCTCCTGACCTCCACCCTCCCAACCGAAACTGAACTATTTTTTTTACCAGGTTAGCTCTTTTTCAGAGGTGACCTGGCCACACATTGAAGTGGATTTTCACACGTGGGAAAGTATAGTAGCAGCCGAATAACCTAAACGCACGTTGTTTCTAATTGTTGAGGAGGGGGGCAGAACTGGAAGGAACCCGGAGAATAATCCACACAACCATCACAGGGAGAGGGAGAGAGAGAACACACAATCTATATATTAACTAACTTTTTATCTTAGCTGGTAAGGACCACTGAGCTATATAGCACTTTTTCAGAAGTGACCTGGCTACAAATGATAGCTCAACGTAGTGGCTATTGTGGAAATTTATAGCAGCCAAATACTCTAAACCCACGGTTCTAAATGTGGAGGGGAAAAACCAGAAGACCCGGAGAAAAATCCACACGACCACGGGGGGATATACAACAGGCATCGGTCAGGGTCACAGGATCAAACCCACGACTTGCGCGTGTACACCAAGCGAGACGAGATAACATTTTCTCTCCAACCGTGACGCCCCTCCACCCCCCCTTCTCATCCCTGCCACAGGTGATCCTCGCGCAGTGCGCCACGTACCTGGCCCGCGCTCCCAAATCGGTGGAGGTGTACGCGGCCTACAACCGGGCCAAGACGAGCGTGAGGTGCCACCGTGGCCCGCTACCGTCGGTCCCTCTGCACCTGCGCAACGCCCCCACGGGGCTCATGCGCAACCTGGGTTACGGGAGCGGGTACAAGTACAACCCGGCCTTCGACGCGCCCGTTCAGCAGGAGTACTTACCAGAAGAGCTGCGAGGCACCGACTTTTTCAAGCCCTCCTGAGCACGGCGACGATCTAAAAACAATCTGAAAGCCGTCGCTGCAGCGGCGGTGGCAGTGTAGGGTTGTTTTCCGCTTCGATTGCTCGGCCAGAGGTGTGAAAGTGCTGCCCCCACCCCCCCCTACTGTGTGGGGGGGAGTGAAGGGATCTCGGAGGTAGCTCGGTGGTGTCCGCTTCTGTGGGCCGTTTGTTAACTGCTCTGCGAGAGCTCTACATGGGTTACTTCGTCTCGTGACGTGATGCCGATAGCACAATCGGGATTTAAATTGACGAGAAACATGCAAAGTGAGTCACGATCGTGAATATGTAGCACCTTTTTGGAAATGGTTCCGTTCAGAATTTGGTGGACAGTTGCTTTTTGCAAATGCACGAATTAGGCCCCAATGTATGTTGGGGCAAGGGGTGTTACGCTGAGGCTTTCAAACTAAGAATGTATGTGAAATATTAATACTGATTTGCCTTATAGGAACGTAATGGTTTGCCCCTCACGATTAAACAAGGTGTCACAATTCATGGTTCCCAACTCATCTGTCGGCTAAAGGAATAAAACCATCTCTTTATCCGACTATGGTGGATGTAGGATGTATATCAACGACAGGGTGCATAATATCACCGATGATATAGCCTCTGCTGGATGAAGGTTTTCTCAGGTCGACCCCATCTCTTGTGTTCTCACGCAATGCAACAATCCATCCAGCACCGGCGCTTGCGCTGATTCCATCACTCCCATCTCCGTGGGGGACTTCGCTTGGGCGTTGCTCACTTCTTTGGCTGCCATTCCATTCTCGGTCTCGATCGTCGGCCATCATCCCTTACAGCGGCATGTCCTGTCCAAGCTCACCTTTCTTCACTATGTAATTTTTCTAATATTTGTTTCCTGATTCACGCGCTCCTTTTTCTGTCTTCCAGTGTAATTCCACGCAGATTTCTCCCGACGCTGCATTTTGCACTTCTCAGCTGTTGTTCCCTTGTATTCGCCAATGTCCATGCTGCTTCGGATCCACACCTCCGATTAGCACGATAGACTACGTACGGTGCGAAATAAGTTCAACATACATGTTATACTATAAAACAGTTTTGCTGGCTGGCAGGAGGGAGGGACGGACGGACTCACAGTCTTATTCATTCGTCGTGTGTGTAAATTACAACAAAAGTATTCAATAACACTTTGTGTGTGGCCTTTAAAGGAAAAATATTTAAAGAGCAACATTTCGGGCAATAGCCCTTAACAGCACATAAATAGAGAGGCCAGAAAAGAAACATGACAATCATAATGTCCGCTACTGATTCAATTTGGCACTAATTGGTAGTCATCAGCGATTTTCTGCTCAATACATCAGAAGGTGGCTCAACAACTGAATAATACATCCCTGACCCAGTGATAGAAATTTCACATTTCTATGGAAGAGGTGAGTCTAAGTGCATTACACAACCACTGTTGACTTACCCACAATTAACCACTTTGTAGAACTTTGAGGGATGATGTATTGAGTCAACCCCCACAACCAGAATTTGAACTTGCAGTATTTATCTTGCGAGCCACTAAGCCACCTGGCCAGACTACATTCTAAAATGAGATTTTAAAAATACGTAATTAAATATTGTATACACGTTATACAATGTCTGCTGGGCTATGGACATGAGTTTAAAGCTTAATGAGAGAGATGTTAACGTTGGTCAAGTGTGTTATTATGGCACTTGTGATGTCGCTGGGACGATTCCTATTCGAGTAATGTCCCCTCTATGAATTACTCATTACACCGCAATCATCGCCCTAGACTTGCAGACGCAATACCTGCTTGCGGGTCAGATGCCGAAACACATTGTGCCACACAGGTGACAACTGCCACTCAACGGGACACATTTCATTAAAACATTTTTTTAGATGTTATGTAAGTTGCCTCATTGCATTGAAAATACCGAGATGTCCCGGTGTAAAGGGCGTTTCAATAACAATTACTCCAGAACCCAAGGGCTGGTGATGTGAAGGCTGTAGCCAGAGGTTACGTGATGGAGCAGCAATTGTTTTGCTTCATTCATCGTATTATGCAACTGCAGATTTGCACTTTGTTCAAATTTAGCAGCAATTATATGTAAGCTTGAGAATGCCGAATATTTCCCATTTTCACACATTACTTCTTTTGATACATTTCACCCCCAAAAAGTGTTATGAATGTTTAGAACTTGTATATTTTATGAATTGAAAAATGTTACTGTGTTGGTCCATTTTTTCTAAACGTGTTTATGTTTCATTTGACGCGTGACATTTCAACGGAGCAAAAAACACGATAATTACTGTTCGTTGATTGGGGTCATTAATCGCACGAGCATTACCAACTTTCTAAAATATGTACACTTGGCAGTAAAACTGTATTTTTGTATATATATCCTGTGCATTCCTTGTAAATTATATACCAAAGAAAACAACTTTCCCATTTTCAATGAAATGTTATTGTATTGGAGCAGTGTTGAGTGCATCAAATCAATATATGTAATGCTTTCCATCTTTGTTGCAAGGGATAGCTGATTTTCTTTTAAATTTTCTACCATAAGACAATCCAAAAAAAATCTGCGACGTGCGTCTGATTGTCTATTACTAGTTCCCAGATTTCAAACACAATTTTTATCAAAAGCATTTTTTATGTCGCTGCCCCAAACTTTTGGAACCAAGTCTCTTTTCGCCTCTTGGCATCTTCATTCTGTCATCTCTGTCATTATACCAACTACTGTATTAAACTCACAAAAGTTTAAGTGAAATAAAATTTTACGTAAATATTAGGTTTTTATCTTTAAGTGTGTAATGCTGTGATGTTTGCCACTGAGTCGCCCTTGAATAATGGCTTTTTGGCTCAATGGGCTTTCCTCAGGAAATGAACTTCTGATTCTGAATACTATTTTTTACTTTACCAAGGTAAGGCCCACTGAGCAATACAGCTATTTTTCAGAAATGTGACGTCACATCAAAATGCGCCACTTTAAATAGACAACACGTTCTACATAATTAGACTTTTAATAAATGTTTTCTACATCAGTGCAGCGCCACATTAAATACTACAATGACAATAGTTTAAAGCTATTTGAAGCATGTTTTTTTTGGGGGGGGCAGAGCTTTGTGACGTCATATTTGAGGGGGGGTCTGATTTTTTGTGACGGGGGGGGGGTCAAAAATCGTCCAAAATCGCGTGACGTCATATATGGACGGCCCCTAAGTTAATATGCCAAGTAAAAAAAGTGGTCATCACAAAACATGTTTTTTTTATGTTCTCATCGGGACCTGTGGTGTAAAATGCAATGTCCAACTCTTGTTCTCCACTCTGTCTCTGGCCTTGCTGTTGTCGAGTTGTGAAAGAAGGGCGGACGCATTGTTCTTGGCGTGCGCGATGGATGTTCTCGATGTTTGCGTGAAGACGTCACCACGTAGCTACGCATTCGAGCGTAACTTCGTTACGTAATTACGTCATTACCCGCGTGGGTGTGTGGGGGCAAGGGTGAAATGGTGGACATGCCGTCACCAGGCCGGGGCGGCTTCGATCACGCCCTCTCTCGGAAATACACGAAGGCGTTATTACGTCACGCGACAAAAACCTCAAGGTAAGTGCCGAGCGCGTTGACGTCGTTGCGATGACGTAGTCGAGAGCGGGCGAGTGGGGGTGGGGGTCTAAACCTGAGCTCTCGGCCAATAAGCGCGAAGCGCGATGACGTTGCCGAGAGAGGGCGAAAGGGGCGGTACTAAATCTGAGCTCTCGGCCAATTAGGGCGAGGCGCGATGACGTCACCGAGAGCGGGCGAGGTGGGGGTCTAAACCTGAGCTCTCGGCCAATAAGCGCGAGGCGCGATGACGTCTTCAAAACGAGGCGTGTCTTAAGCCGTTGGACGGAATCGCCCTCTGGCCCCTCCCTCCTCCCCGCCGCCGAGAGAGAGAGAGAGCGATCATGGCGTCTGTAGCGGACACTCGGTTGTACGATCTGCTCGGCGTGACGCCTACCGCCAACGAAGGCGACCTCAAGAAGGTGAGGAGGACTACAGTTATCCCCACGTTCGTTCGACCGGGCGGCGTCGCCGGATTCCCCTCGCCCGGCCGTCTTTTTTTTGTCTCCCGAGCGATGCGAGTCGCCGACTGTTCTAGTAAAAGTCCTTTCCTTTACCCCCCCCCCAACCCTTGTCGCTCTCCCGTCGGTGAGGGAATTCGCGCGTTGCCATTGGTCGGCGCGCGTCACGAGGGCGATATGCCTGTTCGCTATTGGCCGCGCCGCGTCACGTGACGGCGAGGTGGGGGTTTGGAGGCATTCCTCCCCCCTCTCCCCTTTTCAACATGGCGAATGCCCGGCATTTGACGACGGAAACTAGGCGAGGGCAGGCGCCTACGAGGAGATTAGGCCTCGCCGCGCTTGTGGTTTTAAAATTACGGATTTTTATTTAATCGAGAAATGGTTGAGTTGATTAATTGAGATACGAGTGTAAGACTTGGAGTTTGTCGCTGTTAGTGTTGTCTTGTGCCAGAATTAGGGGGGTTTTCCTCGCCCACCCAATGCGGTCTTTGTGTAAAATTCCGAGAATTTGTGATACAGTATTTTAAAAAAACGACTTGTAACGTATTCCGTTTTCAAATATGTCTAGTGTCCAACGTAATGTTTAATTAATGTAGTGTTACATGTGTATAGTGTCTCGACAATGTATTTAGAATCGCACGCTCTTGCAGAATTTTCAGAGTAACGCACGACCACACTTTGTCAATCCACTGCTGGATGAAGGCATCCAAGCGCCGTGGTTGGTAATGGTGATTGTTTGACCATACTTCACCGCCCTGGTCAATGTGGTTGGGGGGGGGGTATGCAGAACCGGTTCAGATATCACTCGCCACTGGACGGCACCATCACGATATAATTCACAACACATGTACAATATTTTATTTTATAGTAGGTTGCTTTTGCAATACCATGGTGATTGTATAGGGTGCTTAAACGGGAAATGAAAGTGTGTATTGTGACGCAAGTTAAATTTTCACCATCTCTTGAGGCAATGGGGGGGGGGGTGGGTTTATCTTGTTTTCCAGAATAACAAACTCGCGTTAAAACAAAAATGTGTATCTGTCATTGTACATGGTGTCCCTTGAATTGAGTGATTGAAAATGAGACATTAAGATATACCCCTGCCTTAATTTCTGTAGCCGCATGTCTCTTGTTCCGGCAATTGTAATGTTCTAACAATCTCCAGGCACACCGCGTTCCCAGTGTGGCATATACGTAACCGCAAGACAACCACAGCCAACGATGACTCATACGGAAGCTGAGAGCACAGAATACGAATGCTAAATGCAGCTGATTCCTCCAATAAAAAAATGGATAAGACTGCCGTGCCCCGCAGATTTGTTGTTTAGAAACAGCCTCATGTACCCAACTAGCTTAACCATAACCCAACATTTAAACCCAATCACCTAACCTTGAACCCTAAGACGATTAGCCCACACTCCTAACCCTGAAGCCTAAACCTATACAATCTTAAGACGAACCGTAAAAACCCCCTCACTGAATATTCACTCCGAAGCCCGGACCACTAAACCAGAATCCCATAACCATACTTGAAATTTAAATACTAGGCTTTCCTTTGTATTTCCATCGACTGAAACCCGAGGAAGGTCTGCGAATGGTCGAATTTATGGTCGATGGTTGGATAAATATATATTTAGGGGCGGTAGTCACTTGATTAAATAATACCCGTTTAGAACTGGTGAAGAATACGGATGGTTTTGCAACACAGTTTTCGGTCCATTGCCAAAGGGATACTTAATAACCTTACCATATTTTTTTGAGATTATACGGCAGTATATGAAGACTGAAAGGACGGGTGTACATGTGATATACGTGTACAACCATTTTGTAATACACAGCTGGATGAGAGGGCCTCCCCAACACTGGGTCGGGTTGGGGGGGGGACCGTACTTTGTTGGTGAAGGTGGAGAGAACATCGACGTGGGATCATCACAGTAAGGGTCAAACAACGAAACGTGATTTATTTTATTGTATACCTACGTGACTTTACCGAAAAAACCATAGAGAATGGAATGTGATTCACTACTCTCTGCTGCCCACCCCCATTGTTCTGCAGTACCCTATAGCAACCTGTTGTTATGCAGCCTCATACCTGCACAATGAGATCGGGTGCATCCCATGTGATTTTGCGATACATAAGCAATGTATTCATAATGTATGTAAAGAGCACAGTATATCATCTCAAGGATGGGTAGTGGGGGGGTAAAACCGGGTTAAAGATGAAATAAGGTATCGTTATATTTCTCAGTCTCCCACCAGTTTATGGGGTCTGAACAGCACATGTGCACCTCTGTCGGTGTTGCAATGCGTTTGCATTCCCCGTGTGCTCTGCGTTCCACGGCAAGTGAAATGCGCTCTTTGTTTGGCCTAGACCTGCCCTTACTGTTGCCGTGGTTTGATGAAGGGCCGTGGCATGGTTTTGTTGGCGTGGTTGTATTATTTCAGCGTGGGTGACTGACGTCTTCCTGGATACAATGCTTGCATTTTATCTAAAGTAACGTGTTTTTCTTTTTAAAATCACCCACCCCTGAGTACATTTCAGTCGTGGTATGTCATGCGATGGAGATTTCTCCATCGCCCTGTGTCATATAATGGCCCCGGAAGATGATGTTCCAAACGTAATTTTAAGATCACTTTTAACTTGGCCTCGTCAGGTCATGTTTTGTATATGCCCTGATGGAAAATGTTAATTGCATATCACTGAAACCAAACTTGTGAAGTTCGTGACTGGGCAGTGAACATCAATTCAAAACCTAGTTTAACCATAATTCAGTCTACGAGAGTCTGTGTGTCTCTGCGAGACTTGGCTGAGACAATGAAATCACCTGCACTAAGGGGCCCAGATTAATCATTGGTTTCTTCCTGGATTTTAACCAAGTGTTCTAAGCTCATTACTCTGAATTTGAGCCCTCAGGTTACCTTAACTTGAGCAGAGGCCACAACACAAAAGGTAGATTTTGTCCTCAAACAGGAGAATGTCGTCAAGGGTTGGATGAACAGGGGATATGTTAGGGCACTGTTCTTCATTAATTTTCAGATGGGGGCTACTTTCGCCAATAACACATCAGTGTGAGGGCCATCACATTTTAAACCATTGGGTTTGACAGCATTTCGTATTTTTGGGGACTGCACGTCAGGGGCCACACTAAAGTAATACCAGGGCCCGCCAGTTGCCCGCGGGGTTTGCAATGAAGAACATTTTGTTAGGGTGAATGTTTTGTTAAGAATGCAAGAGGTGAGGAAATGTGGAGCCACAGGCTGAATGTAAAGCGGTATCAATTTGGTCTCCCACGCAAATGAGAATGGAACAGTGCTCATCTGTTTACATTGCTGATCCAGTGGTGGAATCTATTCATAGTCTAACCATTTCCCTTTCCATTTCCTTATCACATGTTATTGCGAACTTGTTTCGAACGTCCAGTGAAGCTCATGTTGCGTGCATATGTTTAGCATAATGCAAAACATACCGAGTCTAAATACTCTGAGGGTCCTGCATTTGGTTATTTGGCCAATTCTTTCGTAAGAAACCAGGTTTTCCAGAGTAAACCGACACAGTTGAGAGGGTAAACAATCCTTATTGTTAGGTCCTGGTGGCTAATACTTCAGTGCAGTGGTTAATTTTACTTATTCTTATTTACATTGGTAGCTTAGTTGAATAGACAATGTATATACTTTTCACAACATTCACTGGACGCTATTGATTCTAATTATGTCAATGAGATAGTCTTTGTTTGAATCACTATGATGTGAACACTAACCCAAATTTTAAGCCAGTTCTGGCTCTTGGATCAGTAATCAGAAATGTAAGTCTATCTCTAGATTGAGAACTGGTGTTAATGGGAAGCTTTGCCATTGGTTGATTGTGGACATGTTAGTCCATGTTCCTCAGTCCTTTATAAATCCAGGAAGTTATCATTGAGCCTCAAGACCCTTTAGAAGGATCCTGCATTGGAATGTTTGGCCAAATTCACCCCCATTTTAAAGGAGTTGATACTTGAGGGAGGAAACTGGACTACCTTGATAAAAACGTGCCACGCATGTGACGCCTTCACGACCCATGTACTGCACGCACTTTTGAGTGCTCTTCACTTGTAGGAGAAAGTGTCAGTTGGTTTACTGTTGCCCTTAGGCCAAAGCCAGGGTGTCCTCGCAGGGATTAGGAAGGACTTGTCCAAATAAAGTGTCTGGGACACAATCCAGCAGTAGGTAACGATGACTATTTTGTACTGATGATTCCAAACAAGCATGAAATTGGTGTACAGTTCTATTTTTATATGGACGCTTCTGTTTTAAGAGGCCACAACTTGTACTCGTTTTTGTGTGGGTGGTTATAAATGCAGTGAGGCAATTGTCACGTGGCAACGCAAGGCATGATGGGAGGACTGGTCCTGCACACTTTTCTATGGGACGTGTTTCCCATCTTTTGCAGATTGCAAGAATTAGATTATTGTCCACCAATCCTGGCCTTGACAGCACTGTATAGTAGTGCAGGTGTGTGTTTGTGTGAAACCACCGATGAGGTAGCTGGATTTTTCCGTAGAAAAAAATAAAATCACCAGTTCCGACCGCTGTGTGCTTCTTTGTTTCGTTGGCAAATAAACCTAAACCGTGGCAGATTTAAAAGCACAGTATTAAACCCACAAAGCTTAATTAACAGTGTGGACATACGTAACCAAGGCACCTAAAATGTCTGCTTTGTTTAACGTGTAAAACACTGCTTCAAATAGCAAAGCAAGTTTCCTTGTGTTTAGATCCTTGCGCAATGCATATTTGCAGATCGGCATGTCTCACTGGTCTCTGCTTGTAATTCTGACAGGCGTACAGAAAGCTCGCCAAAGAATACCATCCGGACAAGAATCCTGAAGCTGGGGACAAGGTAAGATTTTTTTTTACTTCTTGGAAGGAACCTAAAAAGCAAAGAAGCGCTTTCATAATGCTTTCAAACTCTGATTTAAAGCATAAAAAATATACAAACTCTATTTGTCCATAGCAGGGGTCGTGAAAGTTTTTGTAAAGATAATCCATTATACAGTAAACTTGAGGTTACAGTTGTGTTGCTGTAAGGGTTTGACTAGACAAAGAACTGCTCAAATTGATGAAAATGTTGGCCGGAATTTGGCTATTAAAACGAGCGCTAAAAATATAAGCCTTATTGACCAGGGCGATGAAGTGACATGTCATTTTGCCATGTGACATCTCATTGTTAAGCTTGGTTCGTACGTTATCGCTAATTGAACACTTCTGAGAATTACCCCATGTTTGAAAGTGTGACAAGCCATGCACATACCTGAATTTTCTTGCTTGGTTATTTTAATATCAAAGCAGCGTTGACCCTCGTCACTGCGCCCATACATCTGCTCCTGTAAATTAAACTGCAAATCAAAAAAACCTGATGGTTGTGACGTCGAAAATTCCTAGTATCGCTTAGATTTTGGTTTGCTTCGTATGGCTGGCTCTCATAATCCGCTGAGTCGCGGCATCGCTGTAGTACCGGCTCCCACAATCATGAGAATAATTTGGATTTGTGTAACTTAAGACTATAAGCTCTCTGGACTTTGTCCAACAACAACGATATTTATTCCATCAAATAATACCAACGAAACATCAAGTATTGCAGCTTGCCAGTGACCTGGCACACATGAGAACAGTAACATTAATTCGAATGAAAGTTTTGATTAAATGGCCAAACCAAAACACACTATCCACGTGTCATGATGACATAGCAGTGTTGCCAAGTTGAGTGGTGCCCTGAAAAATAAATACTTGGTAATTGGTGCTGGCTTCACTTGACAGTCCACAATTTTGTTGAATAATTTCTCCCAGCTGGGCCAACAAGAGATTAATAATAACTCTTAATTTAGGTAAATCACCTATCCAGTTTTTCCAGGAACCCCCCCCACCTCCTTTCTCAGCTTTGTATAAAAATAAACACCGGGTCATACCTTCATTGTTTCAACTAGAGGACACTATCCAGAGTCATGTGATGTTGACTTTGAGTTCTCATTTTATCATTAATGAAGCGGCAAGCTCACTGACAGTCCAGAACAAACAGTGGGAGCTGTTTGCCTTTTAGATTGTATCTTAAGTCAATGGTAATTTGAGGAAGAAAGTTATTCATCTTGTGTTCAGTTTGTAGCTTCTAGGTTGTCCGAATTGTTTGCCTTGTTTATATTAAAATGCAACATACAAAAGCACTAAGGCTTATCTTGTAGCTGGACACCCTAGGCTTTGCATCCTGACAGCAGTGGATAGATTACGGCTGATGATTAATTATTATGATACATGCTTAACAATTAATCATTTAGTGTGTTCCATATTCGCAACATTCTTTTGCACAAGGCACTTTCACAGACAGGTGTAACCTGCCAGTAGGGGGTGATGTTACAAAGTTATTTTTCCCAAATAAGTATTTGGTGGTTCATTCTCCACACGTGGAAAATTGTAACCGTAACACCAAGTGGCTTGTAGCCAACTAGTTTTTTCCCCATGGGTTATTTAACATACAAAGAAAATATGCTTAATACACGCCCAGCATTAACCTGGTCGGCCATATGGCTCGAACCACGAAGCTCTGCAACGCGCCGCAAGCACGTGCTAACACTGAGGCCATCGTCTTCCCGGTTTGCGTTTCTTAATGTTCACGTTCTTCCTGACTAATTTGTCACTTAATCTTTTCATCCCTCCCCATGTGTCTTGCCCACCGGGCATCGATCCCCTACGTAAACCAGTTCAAGGAAATCAGCTTCGCATACGAGGTGCTCTCGAACCCGGAGAAGCGGGACCTGTACGACCGGCATGGCGAGAAGGGACTGCGCGAGGGTGGCGGGGGCCCTGGCATGGACGACATTTTCTCGCACATATTCGGCGGCGGCCTCTTCGGCGGATTCATGGGGGGTGGCGGCGGCCGCGGGGGCCACCCGGGCGCGGGTCGCAGGAGGCGTGGGGAAGACATGATGCACCCGCTCAAGTAATCCTCGATGCCAATGCGCGACGAATGTGTTTCCCGTTCAACTAACGACGTCGTGGTTAATTCGTTCCCGAGTAACGTGTCACCTGCGACGCCGCCGTGTCGTTTGTTTAGCCGTGTCGCTTGTTTAACCGCGCGGTGTTGAACGTTCTCAGTTGTTTAAAAAAAAAAATGCGGCGCGCGGCATCCTGTTATTTAAACACGTTGTAGTTGAATGCGCGCAAGTAATTTTAGCCTGCTGTGCTTTATCATTTATTTAATCGTGCCGGGTAGAATTTACTGAATTCTGTTCTCTGACAAGCGAAAGTTATCCGGATCTCTCGCAGAGCATATGAACCCTTCGTGTTAGAGAACGATCCGTGGAAGCGGATATCCGAGAGCTACTTCATTAATTCCTTCAATTGACCACCTCTGTTCAGCATAGAGCGCAGCACTCGCCTACCCACTCAGTGGTGTGAGCTCAGTGCTCCAAGCCACTTGGCCACCTGGCAAAACACTGCCTTATCTTGCAAAGTACATCACAGGTTCTATTACATCCCATTTCACACAGTGGAAGGCTTAATTTGTACAGTACATCACCTATTCACCATGAACAATAATAACTGACATTTATGAAGTGCAATTCATCCAGGGATCTCGGTGCGCCATGAATAAAGTTAGGAAATATGAATACTACACTGCCCACACCCAGTGCACTATTTGTACATGGTTGTTATTTTGAATAAAAATTCACACGTCCAACCTTTTCACTTATCTGCCGATACCCCAGGTAGTCGGACACGTGTCATTGTACCGTAATTACACGCCATGGAAATTGTAGGGCACTGGCGAATTGGCTACGTTCATTGAAAAAAAGAACAGCGCTCGGTAAGATGCAGTCGCCACCCATTTGTTTGTGTTAAGCTTCTCGTATCTTTTCTTCCCTTCCCCCTGGTATCCACACAGGGTGTCCCTGGAGGATCTCTACAATGGGAAGACAACCAAACTCCAGCTGAGCAAAAACGTCATCTGCAGCGGCTGCAGCGGGTTAGTTTGTGCCCCACGCTGTGAGGTTTTGAGTTCGCGGTGCCGCGTAGAGCTTTGCGCTACGTGGCAGCGAGCCACATGCCTGCGTATGTATGTACGTTGAACTTTCGCACCGCCGCACGTAGCCAACCGTGCTTCGTCAGGGGTGGGGGGGAAGGACATTGAACTAAACACAAATAGCAGTTCTAAAGAAATGTTTTTTTTAATGAAGATTATTTAAAAGTGCATAGCCCCAGTGGCGTCCTAATATGGGAAGGAAGAGCGTTCCAGACGGCCGCAGAAGCGCATCTGAAAGGGCACGATTCGGTGACTGTCTTTGTTCGATGGTTAGCCAAAAGCCTTTGCAAGGGTGACCGGAGTTTGCGTGAAAGTTTATGCTCCTTGACGAGATCAGCAAGGTATTGCGGTTCATTTGCTGCAAGAACTTTGTAATGAGTGCGACTTTACAATGTATTTGTTCGGTAACCTGAAGCCAATGCAGCTCGGTGAGTACAGGTCTCGTATGCGAAAAACACTGCTGTGGAGGTCTAGCTGTGGCGCATGGGTGTGTGAGTGTTGGTTTTTTTGAATTGTACAGATAAGGATTGGACAGATAGATTTTTTGCAGCAGTGCCCACTGCTTGCCCATTATGTAGCCCCGTGGTGTTTAGCCCACACTCGGCACAGTGGTTGCCAATCCGTGTATTACCAGGGTTCAAGCTGCTTAGCTTCTGCGATCTGGTGAGATTGGACGCCTTATGCGTGTATTGAGCAAAGGCCTCAACGTATACCAGACGGTGGTAGGAAAATGCCTGTAATTCGGCACAATTTAACTTCTTTCGCACCGTACGTAGCCAACTATGAGGGCGAGAGTTAGTGCCATCACACTAATGTTGTGAAATTCCTTTTCCGTGGGCTTCAAGGTCCATACCCTAGCCTGCCAGGCGGTCCAGCAAGTGTGGACTAATCTCCATCTGTTCACTCTATACGAGATGTTGTTACCCCCTTACTATGTGTGGGTTTTTGCCGAGTGCTCCCGATTTTCTCCTGCGTGTATAAATACTCATTAATTGGCTGAAAAAATCTGAATGCATAGAGGACTGTAGAGCTTGGGTCATTGTTTGTCGGCTCACCGCTTGGCTGCTGCCTTTTGCTTGTCTGTGGCTCCTGGTGCCTCCGAGTCGTTCTGTCTTGGACAGCGAGTAAATACTGTGCGCACTACAAGTTGATGTTTTTTTATTGTATACTCGGCTATTGTTGGACCTGAACTTACCAGTTACCACTAGTGCAGTATTGCCAAGAACTATGCAGTTACACTCCACACCGCTATCTCAGACTGCACAAATCTGTGCACTTGAAAACATCCAGGCCATGCCAAGTATAGTACATTATTTATAAACCAGGGAAATATTTTGGCGTTCCCACCACGTGTCACGCACTCGCCCGTGAGTGCATCTACCGTCCTTGGTTAAAGGAAACATTTATCTACAACCTGCACGTTTGGAAAGTGTTCGGTGGGATTACTGAATTTAATAATTTTTGTCATTTAGAGAATATAAATGGCAAAAGAAATAAGTAGACGAAAACATAAACGTTGGTTTACACAACCCATCACCCGTGTAGACTTATGGCAGTGCATAATTTAAGCAGCTTTGTCTGAAGTCAAGCAAACGTAATCGGTGCTCATCAACTGCAGATCGTACAGACAAGCACCCCTCTCCTTACGAGATATAAGGTCTCTGTTTGACGCTCAGTTGTATGAAACATAACACCGAATAATATTTATCGTTGCGGAGCATATGTATAAAATAAATAAGCAAAGTCTCCCTCGCATATCTGTCTCTACGCATAATAATTTTTTCTAGTACAACCCATCAGCGCCCACAGCCGTCTGTGAGAGTACATGATTTCTGCAAGACAAACTATTGTATTACTGTGCTAGTAACGCTTAAGGTGTGTGTGCCTCCCATATATATTATATCCAATCATAGTTATTAACATGAACCAACACAGATGATGTTTGCTGCTGAGAGGGTCAGTTCGGATGATTCGAGGTAGCAGATATATTGTACGCGGATGGATGTCAAACAAAATTTTCACCAGTTTTTTCACACACCTCTACCTAAC
Source organism: Entosphenus tridentatus (assembly GCA_014621495.2). Classification (NCBI taxonomy): domain Eukaryota; kingdom Metazoa; phylum Chordata; class Hyperoartia; order Petromyzontiformes; family Petromyzontidae; genus Entosphenus; species Entosphenus tridentatus. The sequence goes on from CM025663.2 coordinate 2,210,699, forward strand.
CATTTGTTTGGGTAAATTTCCAAAGCGTAGTGATTCTCGTGTAGAATTAGTGCATTGGTTAACGTGTCACAGTGCAGTGTAAAGGTATGCTGATGGCCAAATCATCCGGAACGAAGCCTGCTCTCATCAGATCTCGGAAGCTAAGCGCGGCTGAGCCCTGCAAAGTGCTTGGGTGGCCTGCTATCATGCATCAAGGTTGTGTAGGCTGCTCTCACCACCTTCAGCTCTCGCTCATCATCGTCCTGGTTAAGTGTGGTCAACAAACCTCCACGACCCGCACGGCATAGAGGCCTTCATCCCGCAGCCGATTGACAAAGCAGGGGCTGTACACTTAGACGGTTTAAACCATTTTTGTCTTGCTTCTAACGGGACAGATTTGTTCGTGTGTCACAACTGTTCCGAAGCTAACTCGCACGCTGGTATTTGACACGCGGTACCCTTGTCACCAGAATGGCTGGCGGGTTAAGCCGCAGTACATACATAGGTTGACATGACTTGCCGTGCTCTCTCCTTACACTGATCACGATGTGGCGTGTGAGCGTTTGGGGTTGGCAGGGGGTATCAACATGAGGCCGTTAAAAGACCCGAGGCGCAGTATTATCAAGCGTTTTGTAGTCCTCGCCTCGCAGTCAACATATACGCGATTGTTTGGAGTGCTGTTTGACGTGGGCAGTATGAGAAGAGTGAGCGATGGACTGATGCATCGCGGTACAGCGGGAGATTGCTACGGTTTTGGGAGGCCTTTGTTACGGCGTTGTTATTGATCATGACTGGTGATGATGAAAGCTGTGAAGGTCACTGCACGTAGAAAACCGTATCCGCCTATACATCTCTGGTGATGCTTTAATTTGTTTATTCACGACTATTATTGCTGTGCTTAGGAATTGTAGCATTCATTATTTCATTTTGCTGTCTATCCGAGAGACCTTGACATACCAAACACCTAAACAAAACGGCTACAAAATGTATTTTACCTTTCTCCAATACCATTGTTCAAATATGAGTAGTTCTTGGGCAAGGTTGTGAATTGAAAGTGTTCAAGAGCAAAATGGTACGCTGCGTACCAGCGTGACTGCCGCTACAACGCAAGTGTGTGGGTGTGAAGCTTGTGCGCCTAATGGGTGCGTTCTTTTGTACTTGTGTTGGTGATTTGTTTCCATTGTACATGGAGACTTCCATAATAAGCAGGTTAAATATGATTAGACAAAATAATTTTCATTACTTATCCAGGAAAGTCGAATTCAGTCTCAAGACTTTTTCAGGAGGGTCCTGCTACATATGACATTTGGCCAATTCCGTGTGAAACCAGATAACCTGCTAATAAAACTACTGTTTATCTTGCGATCTTGAGTCTACAATTGACTGAATAATCCACTGCTATCTTGTCATCGTGTGGCCACCCTGCAGCACAGACATACTACTTTTGTTATTTCCAGGCAGTTTCTCATCCCAAGTAGTGACCAAGCACAACTGCTGGAGATTTGGCCATAGGCTCATTAACTTGTTTTTAACATTTTGCAACGGAGGTTGAAATTCATTTCTACATTGTCTGTCAGTCTATTTCGTAATGGGGTGGTCACTGCTGGTAATGATGATGCAATGAGTGAACTTGCAGTATAATATTGTGTTGCTATTCGGGACGTAACCTATAAGAAACCTGCCAAATTGATCTGTCAGGTTGCCGAAAAATATTGGAGAGACGAACCAAAGTAAAATAATCTATTTGCAGTTGTCTAATTCACAATTTGCCTTGGCAGCAACTGCAGAAAAAAATGCATATATGAAAGTGTTACATAATCCATGTGCATGCACGATTTTTTCCCCCCAACTTATCTTTTTGTCTTAACCTCCATTTCTCATCACCGTCTCCCTACCACCTCCACCATCTTACGCACGCACATACAGCAAAGGCGGCAAGGCTGGTGCTGTGGAGGTCTGCTCCAGCTGCAAGGGCCGAGGGATCCGCGTGATGGTGCGGCAGCTGGCGCCCGGGATGGTGCAGCAAATGCAGACCATGTGCCACGACTGCCACGGGGAGGGTGAGGCCTCCACTACCCGGCACATTCTTGGCGCTCTTTTTTTCCACTGCCGCAACAGAGCCGCGCCGTGCCCGTGCCGAGCGAGCCCCCGCACGGCTGAGAGACGTGTCGGGTTTATCCACCTGCAGAAGCCGAGCCGTGCATGCTGACATGGCACACACATGATACGACACGGTTTGAAATGTATCAGAATTTGTATTTAGACTGGAGGAATCTGAGCTTTGAAGCTTTTTTTCCATAGATGTCCATTATGGGTGGGTCAGCATGTATGTATTTAAATTGAACTACTTTTGCACCGTACGGAGCCAACTGTGCTTATCGGACGTGTGGGGGAAGGACAACAAACTCGACACAAAAAGCAGTTATAAAGAAACGAGTTTTCAATCCAAATTTAAAGTGCATAGCACCAGTGGTTCTGTAATATTGGTTTTGGTTCTGGCTCTGCTTGGCCCGGTAAATTGCCAGTGGAAAACCAGCTACACCGGCTGGAGGTTGTGTGCTTCTATAAATGAGGGACCTTTGTCGCGTGCATTTGTGCACGGGGGCACTCGTTGCGCGCGTTCTTCCTGACCGTACGTCGCCATCCCCTTACAGGCCAGGTAATAAACGAACGCGACCGGTGCAAGGCGTGCGAGGGCAAGAAGGTGGTGAAGGAGGTGAAGATCCTGGAGGTGCACGTGGACAAGGGCATGCGACACGGCCAGAAGATCGCCTTCCGGGGCGAGGGTGACCAGGCGCCGGACCTGGAGCCCGGCGACATCGTGCTGGTGCTGCAGGAGAAGGACCACGAGGTGAAAGGGCGCACAGGCTGCCAGGGGCAACGGTGTTGCCGTGGGGCGACCCTGCTGCCGTGGCAACCACGTCACCATCCTCAACTGTGTTACCGTGAGGCTAGCAACAGGGGTTGGCAACCAGAATAACAATTCGGTGTAATAAAAACTTATTTCAAGTGCCGCAATGCGTGTGCGTAACGTCATGAAGCAGTTCTCGAAGACCCGCATGTGGCTCCAGAGCCGAAGGTTGCCGACTCCTGGGCTAGCAGTTACCGGTGGTGGTGGAAGTGTGCTGATGGAAGATGTTTGTGAACAAAATTACCATTCATGCCCAGTGTAAAACCTTGCGGGAGTGTGTAAAAAGAGTGGGACATCTTTAGTGGGTGTGGGGGGGGGGTTGTACGTCAGTGGTCGGGAACCTAAGGGGCAAGAAGAGGACTTGGAGATACTTTTGGCCTACAACCACACATTGTAACTCGCACATACCCAGTCATTTCTGTATGCATGTATGCACGTTGAACTTCTTTCGCACCGTACGTAGCCAACCGTTCTAATCGGAGGTTACTAGCGGGAGGGCCCTTGCAACGAGCAAAGTGACTTTAGCGCGTTAAAATTAGAAACGAGTGCCCGATTAGTGCCGCTAAGATGCTTAGCAATGGATACAAATAGTTTGTGGGTCTTGGGCCGTGTGAAGTCAAGTCACGGGTCGTACCTGGCCCGTGGGCCTTTGGTTACCCACCCCTATCAGAGAGCAGAGCAGGAAGGTATTGTACGTGGGTGTGAACAGGGAAGGCAATCGGCATTACTGCGAGACATTCGGAGAAAGCACCGTTTTATTTCAAGGCCTCTATCTCCACATCTACCAATTTCAGTATACATTTAGTTATTTATAAATATGGGGGTCAGTATTGATCTTCAACTTACCGGTCAGCTTTAAGCAATGACACTAGGGCACGTTATACGATTGAATGGGTGGCAGTTTGATTGGTTCAGCTGTGTCAGTTGGTGGAGGATCTTGCGACAAGAATCTGGCCAGATCATTGCTTGGCCTAACCCAAAATGTATTACGAATCATGGTATTGGCTGTGAAAGCCTACTACGTGTTAACTTCATGAAATAAGTTAACACTCCTCTGAAACGTGGAGCTATCAAATGGTCACCCTGTATAATATCGATGATTAAACTCTAAAATTCCTAAGGTTTGATTCGGTCTATGGTAAAGAAAAAGTATTTCTCGGTGGCTGTTCCCTCATTGAGGAATCTCTTTCATCGCGTTAGATTTGGGATTTAAATCGTTGCGGCCTATTATAAACCTCCGTTCACTCCTGCAACTCTTACATATGGCCGGCGGTGTGTCATAGATGCCAAGATGAATCATTAGCCGCCTGTTTTTAACACTTTCTAACCAAGGTTGCCAATCCATTACTTCTGCTCATCTTGTAAAGATGACCCAACAAGAACCGATCTGTAGTTTACAATTGTGTAGATATTAGGTACTTGCCCGATTTGAAAACGAGGCGAATTTATGAAGGCATTGCCCAAAATTTTGGAGATGTCCCTCCCTCACTCTACATGGCGATAACATAACTATTTGCAAATATGCAACGGTGGTTTAACCCAAACCGCTACCCGCATCGGCTTGCGTGTCGTTAATTAAAATAATCAGAAGACGGACAAGTGTCGGGTGAGCGTGAACGCGTGTAAAATATCTTTCCCAACGTATATTTTTCGTATTTTTTTATGCTTGTTTTGACGACGACGACGATGTTTTGTCGCCACACAAAGGTGTTCCAGAGAGACGGCAACGACCTGCACATGATGAAGAAGATCGGTCTTGCAGAGGCGCTGTGCGGGGTGCGCTTCACGCTGGCGCACCTCGACGGGCGGCAGATCCTCGTCACCTACCCCCCGGGAAACGTCATCCAGCCAGGTGAGGCACCTGGTGATAGCGCATGCTGTCGCTCACCGTTCGCTCGTTCACCCAGCAAGAGCCTCGCAAGACTTGTAGGTTTGTTTTAGGAGGGTGTGTGTGTGTGTGTATGCACGTTGAACTTCTTTCGCACCGTACGTGGCCAACTGCTCATTGGAACAGTAACAGCGGTAGCAGTGATGGGACAGTGCTATGGAGGCAACTGTCGGCTGATTAGACTGTTGAATGAGTGAGTGCCGGAACGTAATTAATCCCTTCTTAAAGATGATCTCAATGAAGGTAAAATGTAATATTTGTCCATAAATGAACGCGTTAATTTGAGACCGAGTGTGTTTGCGTTGGCTAATTGTAATCGACTTGGGTTAAGATTATTATTAAATGGGCTTGGCGGGGACATGTCACCGCAAGGATTAATGGACGACAATCAAGAAAAAATGCCACGAAGGAGTGGATTGCATCCCGAGAGGACGTTCTGCAGATGAGATGGAGGGAAGACATTGGCTAGCGTTCAAGTGCTGGATGGATCATTAACACATCGCAGCTTAACGAGAGATGTGACAACTCTCGGATGCGTTCTTCCAGCAGTGCATGGGATGGTGGCCGATGACACTGGTTTTGGTGGTGACGTGTGTGTGTGTGTGCAGGCTGCATTCGTGGAATCGTTGGGGAGGGAATGCCCCACTACCGCAACCCTTTCGAGAAGGGAAACCTTTACATAAAGTTTGACGTGGAGTTCCCCGACAAGAATTGGATCGATGGCGAAAAACTGGAGGTGAGGCTGTTGGTCGGCTTGGCGAATGCGCTGGTGCTGTGCCAACTAGAAAAAATGTTTTCGGATTAATAAAAAAATATTTTGTAACCATCATCTGGCATTGTGTATCTAGGGCAGTTAAAATCTTTTTCTTTTTTCCCAAAAATTGCAGTGCCCATTTTTTTATTGGAATGTAAAATTCAAACGGAACGCAGTTAAGCGGTGGCAAAGCGTAACCATGCACCGCCATTCTCACTCCCTCTCACCCTCCCTCCATCACTCTCCATCACCCCCCCCCTTGGCCCCCCCGGCGCCATCACCCTCCCTTTGCCCCCCCCCCTTGCCTTCTCGCTCTCCCACCACCAGCTCCTGGAGAAGCTGCTGCCCGAGCGACCGACGCTGCCACGCCCCACGAGTGGCGACTTCGAGGAGGTGGACCTCCACGAGCTGGAGGCGACGCGCGGAGGGGCCGGCGCCGGGGGCCCCGGCGGCCGGCGGGAGGCCTACGAGGACGGCTCGGACGACGAGGGCGGCTACCAGCAGGGCCCCGGCGTGCAGTGCGCGCACCAGTGACGGGCCTCGCGTGCGCGCGCCTTGAGCGGTTGCGTGCGCTTTGATGATTGTCACCCATGTGCGCGCGTGAATGCTTTGGCGCTCGTTGCCCCCGCGCGTGTGTGCGCGCGTGTGTGCGCGCGTGTGTGCGCGGTTGCACACGCGCGCACAGCTTTGTTGGTGCGTTCCTACTGCTAGGCCCATATGCATTTTGTCGCTCGGGTCCACCGCATTCTGTCGCGCATGGACGTGGAGGTACGCGCAGGCACGCGCGCGTTTGAGCCGGTTTTGTTTTTTTTGTCTCGTGTGAAGTTTTTTTTCTGTTTTGTCCAGGCAATGGCGCTCGGGGGAGCCCTCCTAACCGCGAAGCGTGTACGCACGCGCACGCAAGTGCGGTAGCAGTGAAATATCGACCCGCTCGTGTAGCTAATGCTCCCCCACCCCCCTCTTCACCCCACACCCCCTTTCCTCAATAAGTACACTTGCTTGTTATTAATTTTGTTAAATCCCTAAAAGCATCGTCGCAGCCCAGTTTTCTCTGCATTGTTTTGTTCGACTCGGCCAAGTCCCCTTTCGTTTGATTCTGTATGTGTGTGTGCGCACGCGTGTTCGTTGCAGTGATATGTACAGTGTTAAGGAGCCTTGCTTAACCAGCCCCCCGCGGCTTGCACGATTGGTAAACTAAGTTGGGTGCGTCACTCTCCATGGGATGGCCACCAAGACGCCCTTCACGACTCCCCCCCCCAAATTATCCGCAAGCGACCGTTCAGGTCTGTCATCTTCACAGATGGTCTCAACGCGAGTACATTCAACACCCGTTATCTTGTGGCGGCAGTGTGTATCCTTGCCTGCCTTGGGTGCAAATTGTTTCTGTTTCGCCACACGCCTGTTTTTGTGTGTTGTGTGTTGGACTTGTACGCGTTGATTTGGCTCAGCTGTGATTTTAGTTGTTGGCGCAGCCTTGTCGTTGGTATACGTGCTGTGGGTTAAAGATTAACGGACGAGCGGACCGGGGGAAAAACTCCCGTGCGCTGAAGAACTGTTGAGAAAGGTCGTTGGCGTCACTTTGCATCTCACTGCGCCGTCGGTACGTTGAAAAGGTGGTAACCTGCCACCCCCCCCCCGCCGCGGTTTGCGCGTGTGATGCGGCGTGGAAACGGGATCACTCTTCTTGGGGTGGTAGGGGTGGCGCGCGGGAGCAGCTTGTACGTGATGGAAGCAGAAACTAAATTGTACAAAATTGCAAGTGGAGATGCCGCGTGCACTCGCGGTCGTTTTATTTGTTAGTCATTGGTCAGCAACTTGTCGTAATTTATCATGCTTGCTTGGACCCATGGGGATAGCGAATAGTTGGCCTCCCTCTCCACTGCTTACTAGTTTATTGCTTTTATCATCGTGTAATCGCATGTTAATAATTTAATTATTTCACGCTAAGTTGCGTAAGTGGTGTAAAAACAAAACGTTGAGTATAGGCAAGTGTGCTTTGGCGGTAACGAGACCCACGTACAGTCGCGCGGCAAGCACCGGTGAGGTTTAAATAGTGCCACGAACATTACCCATACCCCCCAAAGTGCGTGTAACCCCTAATCAGTCCTAATTTATTACTGTCGTATCTCAGCTAACATGAATAGGCAACGCCGCTTCGGGTCCTCTCCCCCCACCTCCCCCCAGCATTTTCTGCTCCACATTTATTTTGGAGTGTAACCGGTCAGCAATTTGGCTTGGCGAACAGCTGTGCTTGCTATTGCGCGCCAGCGTCCGGGATGTTCTGTCCCAGCGAACGACGGATCGTGAAGAAAACCTGACCAATGCATCCGGGCCTTGTGGTGTCGTTTGGGTTAGTGATGTGTGAGAGTTTGACACTGATGTGATGACAATGGTATTGGTGGCGAGGAGGGCCACCTCTGTCCTCTCTAACCCCCCCCCCCCCCTCCGTTTCTGTCGCCAATGCTTTGCGTTTAACGTCTAATCATAAATACATTTTGTCGTGCCTATTTAACACGCACGGTATGCGTTTGGCTGCACCTCTAAGACGGACCCATTTCATTTAGGGTGGCACCCTGTCAAAATAAAGGCCCCCACCCCTTCGTGAATGTCACAACAGTGTCAACAAATTCGAGTTTCCTGCCACTAACCCAAAGGTTTATTCCTGTTGTATCTCATCTACAGTCGTTAAAGTCTGATTGGCAGTTGCAATATTTTCATGTAGTTCTCTAATAAGTTTATGCTATAGTATATATTGTTTTGCCATTCTTTCCCTACCCAGGACGGTTCTCCACAGGTAATGAGTATGGTCACGGGAACTCCTATTTTTGACAGTGAAGCCTTGTAGCATCGTGCGTGGTCTGTATCCGATTGAGCCCAATTGTATATGCTCCATCGTGCCCATGGTTTTTCTTTTGTTCACACTGTGATGGAAAACAAGATGGTTTTTCTTTCTTTCTCAATAAACACGTAACTGAACATTACCCATGACAACCCCAAGTCGTGTGCGTTCCTTGATATGCTTGCTGTAACACATGCGCGCACCGCCTTCGATGCAGTGTTTTGAAACGCAAGGTGTTGGTTGAAGAGCACGCAGATTTGCGAAAACTCACAAACTCGATGGGACTTGCAGGGTGGCTCGGAGGTAGCGGTACAGCAAGTGGGTTTGTGAACAAGTCTGAGAAGCTTTTACTGGTAGGAACCCACTGGTTCCACCAGCCCACGGGATTATTGTGTCCGTCCGTCGTGCAGTGAGGGGCTGGGTGGGGAGGGGAGGGGAGGGTGGGGCTGGGTGGGGAGGGGCTAGTCACCCCGTGGTGACCTTATAAAACTCAACGTTTAACCTACTCACGCCAGCTTGTGCCCGCCCTCAGTCGGGCATATTTGCGGAATACACCACGCCGCCGTTGACCCTGGACATTGACCGAGCAACCCAACGTTCCTACCAGCTCCCTTCGCAGGAATGTGTTTGTGTATGTATCTTGAACTTCATTCGCACCGTACGTAGCCAATCGTGCTCATCGGAGGTGTGGGCTCAGGACAACAAAGCATGGGAGGACAACTAATTTTTATGCGCCAAATCAAGTCTAAAATAAAGCAAAACTTTTTTTTTTTAAGGAATTTGCCTTGATCCCTCTAAGTCATTTGCCCGAGCCGACTTGCGGTCTGGGGGAATTATTGAACGTTTCCAAATAATTTTGATTTGTCACGTGGCGATGACGCAATTGTGCTTGCCCTGTTTCCTATTTGCTTCATTGCTCTACTCTTAGTTTATTTGTCATTTGTGGAGACCCAGGTCACACTCCCAAATGAGACTAGAATACCCTGGTCCTCTTGGGTTATTACCTGGTTCATATTTTTTTTTACTTGACTTGATAATCGGCCTCTTGTTTCTTGAGTTTAACGATACGGTTTTCTGGTGAATTCTAAATTAGACACGATCACGGCATTGCTTCTTTCTGATCTGGCTGATTTTTTTTTTTAATACAGGAAAACTTCTTGAAGACGGGACCGAGTGATGCGGATAGCGTTTCCAGATCTGTCCACGTCTGGCATACCATAAATGTCTTAATGTATACGTTACGTGTTCTCGTCCTTGTCCGCTGGGTTGGCTATTTGCTGTGCAAGATAATTTCAACAGAATCACGAGAGGTGGCGGTGGATTGGAGAAGCCTTCATCCATCAGTGGATTGATCATGTCCGATAATGACTAATTATCACGCGTGTTTTCCCACAAGTCTTGTCGAATCTCGTGACTATGTTCAGGAAGGTGTCCTGCCAATATTTCACAATAGGGCGGGGGAGGGGGTCAATGCTTGCCCTGCACAGGATTCCAATTTAGTAATTCGCCGGTAATATAGACAGCCTATTTCTATAATTTTAATCAGGGCTTGTCGCTGGTTTACAACCGCGAACCTCTGCAATAAGGCCATGTCACCAACAAGTGATATTTCGTTATTTGTCAAATGATATTGTTACAATACGTATAACCGTAGACATTTAATTATAGTACGCCGCACATTAATATTACCGAAAATGCTATCCGCACCAATCAATCCGGCTTCGAGGGGGTTTTCCTGTAAGATACATTTTTCCTGACCGGATCAGAAAGCATCGGGAATCGGTATATTTATATTGGAGGAATCCTATGAGCTACAAAGCTATTTTGTTCACATGTCAAGAAGAAGCAAAGCAGTGTCCACCACATTCACATTAAGTGTCGAACGCCCGCTGGCAGGAGGTCACGGGACAGACCCAGCAGGTGCCATGGGTCGACTGACCGATGACTTGCCGATGCAGCACCTGTGCCACACATCCTCCAAAGACAAAGAACCCCCGTATAGCCTTAGCAGACTGTAGGGGCAAGTATTGTTAGCGAGCACCTATAAAAGCCGGCACGGCACACGAGGGGGTGGGTGGCCAACACCACGCCCGGCCGCCTTTGTCTCCCTAGTGGCGATTTTTACACCACACGAGGTACTCATTTGAGGCTGAGTCGACCTAGGGGAAGCCCAGAACCGGGTCAAATAATCGTTACCGGTGTTTGCCGTGAGAAGGAATCGAACCCGGTTCGCCAGGTTCGTAGCGCAGCGCGCTAACCGCTACACTACCGCTCCCAACTTCCACCACACACCTGTCAAAGCCCTCCCTCCCCCCAACTAAGTTATAGAGAAATGTGACCTTGAAGAGGGGGGCCTATGCAATTTACCAATTATAGTCACGCATCCACCAGCTAATGAGATTGATTTGCACCGCATGCATCGAGACCCTGGGTACACGCACGCCTGCACGGGTATCATTTGTCCCCTCCAAACAAACCGAGTGCTATTGCGTGCTGCTCGTTAGAATTCGTGTCTGTTATCCACTTATTATGATTACAATTATCAATTTGTGTAGCCGGCTGTGACTGCGTGGATTGAATACAATAATCCGTTGCTGTGATATTTATTTACCAAATTAGACCTCCTCGGCCTCTCTTAGGTCGACTCAGCCTTAAATATGGGGCCGTCCATAAATGACGCCACGCGATTTTGGACGATTTTTG
>CM025663.2:2237378-2259059 GCA_014621495.2 Entosphenus tridentatus
GGCGCGGAAAATGAAATTCTGAGACAACGTTGCACGTTTCTTAAGCCCCCACCCCCCCCCCCAAACCTCCCCTCTGTACCACTCAGCAGTATGAAGGTTAGTCCATCGGCAGCTTCCGTCTGTGGTGGGGACAGGACGTGGCCCAGCATTATGTATACGTTGAACTTCTTTCGCACCGTACGTAGCCAAACCGTGCTAATCGGAGGTGCGACGGTGGGGCGAGGAAAGAACAAACAGGTCTGTCGACAGACCTGTTCTTCACCTGAGGACGGCTGCTTGCGTTGTGGCCGAAACGTCGTGAGAATTATTTTATGTTTTATTTTTATTATTGTATTATTTCCATTCTACGTGACTTTACCGAAAGAACCAAGAAGATGAAGACAAAACAACCAGCATGGCAGTGTCGGCCAAAAACACCACTCAAGAAGAGCTCCTCAGTGGAGACCTTTCCGCCAGCAGTGTCGCGTGGCGAGCAACTGCAGGGGCTGCACCTCCGACCCTCGTGCGCCGTCGTCTTGCAAGCGCTGCGACGCGTCTTCTTGCGCCTTCCGCGGATTTCCGCGGCGTCGGAGTTTGACGATTACAGCAGCAGCAGCAGTGGCTGGCGACGACAAGGAGGATGACACGGGGGAAGCATGCGAGTTTTATGAGCGTGTGGTTTGTTTTGATGAGCTTGCCGGCTGTGAGCGTGCAAGCGTGCGCGTGTGTGCAGAGTGTGAGGAAGAGACGGACTGATGTGGTACAGAATGAGGGATGTGTTTGCAATTGCCGGTGGCGGTACCAACGGTGTCAAGGTCGTGCCTCCTGTAGAGGAGGAGGTTCGTGAAGGGCACCGCTTGGGAGTTGGAAGGCAAGTCGCCTTCCAGAGGAGCCGACGCTCACAACAACGAGCGGAGCACCGGGCGGCTAAAACTCAGAAAGTTGGCACCTTGGGGAGTACAAGTAGTGAGTGCATCGGTCAGTCAACCCGTGGGGCCTGGGTCTGTTCCGTGACCTCCTGCCAACGGGCTTTCAACACTTCACGTGGCCTCAATGTGCACCTAGCCTGGCACAAATGCTGTGGTAACGTCACCGCCACTTAGCAATGAATAGTGGTTGTTGTTGTTTTTGGAAGCTCGTCCTCGAGGAATGTATCTCTACTCGTATGGCCTGACTAATTGGAACTCTCCGATGTTTCATTTCACTTCTCCTTCCCCCCCCACTGCACCATCGTCATTTGATTTGTATTTTTTTGTAAATTCTATTTTATCCCGCAAAATTCGCTTGGGAGGATTTTCTTTCTTCAGCTGCCCGATGTCACGCGGTACACGGTTGTTCGTGATGCAACAATACGGCCGCGTGTTTTAATAATGTAAATAATTGAGGCTCGATGGTTCCCGTTCCCACTGAACCCAGCATGGGTGTGCACGGGGGCCGGGGGGAGGGGGACAGAGACTCAGTACACAAATACAAAGAGCCCCGGTATAGCCTTCACAGACTGGAGGGGCAAGTGCTGTGAGCGAGCACCGCGACCAGGGACTCGTTTAATGCCGAGTCGATCTAGCGGAAGGCCAAGATCGACCCAGGACCCGGTATTCATTGCCGACGGTGGCCGTGGGCGGGAATCGAACTCGGCTCGCCGGTTTCCGAGCGCGGCGAGCTAACCGCTGCACCACCGCTCCCCGCACGCACAGACGACAAAGCTCCCCCGTATAGCCTTGATAGACTGTTGGGGCAAGCGCTGGTAGCGAGTAGCACCTATGAATTCTAGATTTGAAGCTTTCATGACTGCAATAATTCATACTCTTAGTTATTTCGGTAAAGTCACGTAGGTAAAAAATGAAATTAAAATTAATAATGTTTTATTTTTATTAATTTTAATTAAATGTTTTACCTACGTGACTTTACCGAAAGAACTAAGAGTAAGCACCTATGAAGGCCGGCACGGCACACGAGGAAGGGGGGGGCGGGTGGCCAACACCACGCCCGGCCGCCTTTGTCTCCCCAACGCGATGATGGGGTGTTTTGACGACGCTTATGTAATTGTCGGTGGCCGCACCGAAGGCCACCAGGGACCTCCGGTGGCCCGCAGGCCCTGCGATGAATGACGCCGCTCGACGGCGTCATCACCAGCCGTGCGACGAGGGAGAAGCGGAGGAGACGAGCGGTAGCTCGACTCGCCAAGAGGGTAGCGAGGTCGGGTGATCACGAGAGACGTGGGCGCACGTGAAGACTTAGGAAGCAACGTTGGAAGCAAAAAAAACTAATATGAAAAAAAAATAACCCGTAAAAACAAAGTTTTTGACTATAAATCCTTTATATGCGTGGCTGCTAGAGTCCTCTCGTCCTCTGGCTTGAGATGGCTGCCACCTATGGGTCAGATGATTGCATGGCAGCATTAAGCAATTGGTAATTAAATATCATATTTTTGTCCTAAAAAGTGTAAAATTTTGGAAAATAATTTCAGGAACATTAATTGTCACGCACAACGAGTCTGTGTGGAAAATGTCAGCTCGATTGGATCACGGGAAGTGGGTTAAAAAACGACCGAAAGATTTGCACGGTCGTAAGCGCGCAAGCAAGCACGCAAGTGAACTTAATATAAAGGATTTAACAAACGATTCAATCGGTTCCCCCCCCCACCCACCACCGCCCCCCCCGCCCCAACGTCAACGGTACGTTCGGATGAGGAATGCGCTCGTCCGCTAAAGTGGTGCCACTGGGTTCTCAATCGCGCGCGGGTGGTGGTGGTGGGGGGCGTGGGGGGGTTTCGGGGGGGATCGCGTAGGACGACGTGGAGCGAGCTGTGTGCGTGCGTGTTGAAGCGCACAAAGATAAAGATCCCCTGTATAGCCTGTAACAGACTGTAGGGGCAAGTGCTGTTAGCGAGCACCTATAAAAATAAAATTGAATTTCGATTTAAAGCTTTCGTGACTGCAGGAATTCATCTTCTTGGTTCTTTCGGTAAAGTCACGTAGAAGGGAAGTAATAAAATAATAAAAATAATAAAACATATTATTTATTATTTTATTACTTCCCTTCTACGTGACTTTACCGAAAGAACCAAGAAAATAAAATTGAAATTAATAAAAGTAAAATCCGAAACGTCGTGATTTTTATTTTACTTTTATTAATTTTCATTTTATATTTTACCTACGTGACTTTACCGAAAAAACCTAAGAGTATGAATCCTTGCAGTCAACGAAAGCTTCAAATCTAGAATTAGCACCTATAAAGGCTGGCGCGGCACACGAGGCCAACACAACGCCCGGCCGCCTTTGTCTCCCTAGCGGCGATGTTTACACATCGCACCACAGGCAGAGACGACTTAGGGGAGGCCCAGCACCGGTTTCAGATAATCGTCACACACATACACGTGTGCATGTGTGCGTGCGCGCTTGAACACACACGCACGTGTGCGCACGGAGCCGTTACTTATGACAGTCCGGAGGCCCGGTCGTTGTAAATTGTGTGTGCAGGCGGGGTCTGACACTCTCCCGACATTACTGCCCCTCACTCCCAGCCCCGAAACCGTGCCAAGAGTTCTGACACTTTACAAACTAACTCAACACTCGTCAAATCGCTGAGTGTACAAGTAGGAGGTTGGCTGCTGCTGCTGCTGCCCACTTTGCAAACTGTCACCGAGATCGTGATAATTGTTTTTTTTACCCTTTAATCTGGCAACAAAACTGGCACCTTTTTTTTACGAGGAGTCATGTTTGCATAGACAACAATACCTGTAGTCATAATGCAAACAAAAAACAACTCTGATAATGTATGCACTGTCCTTGAAGTTGATTGGTCCACACCCGAGACAACAAAAAAAGGTGTCAGTTTTGTTGCCAGATTAAAGGGTAAAAAAACAATTATCATATTTTCTACTGGCAAATGAGGTACCAATGGTGTCACCGAGATCGCTAACGGCACATGCCATCATCACCCAACATTTACAACTTTTAAGTGTTTTTTTTTCCATTGAATAAAAACAATCACCATACTTCGCCACGAGGAGGGAAGAGCGACCCAGCACTGATGGTTGTTGGTTTGCCATCAGTGGCGGATGACATCAAACTCTGGATGCCACGCCGATTACTGCGTCACCGCATTTGCGAAATATACACGAAGACAAAGATCCCCCGTATAGCCTTAACAGACTGTTGGAACAAGTGCTGTTGGCGAGCACCTAATGAAAGCCGAAACGGCACACCGGATCAAGTATTGCACACAGCGTTGGTGTACGGTGTTTTTTCTGCAATATTTTGCTGTCTTTTCTTGGATTTTCTGTTTGCACTTAGTCACATAGTCACTTTAAGATGTTTTCTTGTTCATGTTTTTGTTGTTTGTTTGTTGCGGTTGCACCCGATTCAAGAGCCGAATGGCTCACAGGGCTGTACCTAATTAATTAACTTGAACTTGAACTTGAGGAGGTGGGTGACCAGCACCACGCCCGTTCGCCTTTGTCTCGCAAGTGGCGATGTTTACGCACCGAATCAGGTACTGATTTGAGGATGGGTCGACCTCGGTGAGGACCACGACTGGTTCAGATAATCGTCACTGGTGTTGGCCGTGAGTGCGCTAACCACTGGGCCACCGCTCCCAAAAAATGCAGTCCAATGTAATGTACGCGAACAATAAATAAATGTGAAATGAAAGCCTCTTGGCCGAATAATTGCGAGGAATGTTCGCGATGGCAGCGCGCGTGCTGGGGGCGGCGTGGCCGGACTCTGAAGGGGGGTGGGGGCGGGGGGGCGCGTGAACGCGAGACGCGTGTCTGCCTCCTCGCGACGAGAGGTTCTGCCGAGACCCATCTGGGCCACATTTGAAGGAAAATGAAAAGGTCTTCCTACGCACACGCGCTCCGTCCTTCTGTCCAGCCTCCAGCCCCCATCGCGCCCCCGCCCCCCCCCCCCCCCCCGGGATTTTTTTTTTTTTGGGGGGGGGGGCGCGGGGGGGAGATGGAGTGGGTGGGAGGGAGAGATGGAGTGGGTGGGAGGGAGGGATTGAGTGGGTGGGAGGGATGGAGTGGGTGGAAGGGAGGGATTGAGTGGGAGGGATGGAGTGGGTGGAAGGGAGGGCTGCATGTTCACCTCGACTCCCTCTGAATCTCTCCAGTCCACCATCACCCATTCTCCAGCTCTTCTATACGATCCGAGAGTGGCCGATCTAGAAACTGCTCAACTTAGGGGGGGGGGCTTCGGGGCGTGGGGTGGAGAAATCTCACCCCCCCCCCTCCCGACCCTCCTCGGTTCCATCAGTCGTGAACATCGACTTCTCGCCTTTGCACTGGAACACCACGACAGCCGAGTGACATTGCCCCTGAACTATGGTGCTGGACAAACACACGTGCTTCGTGTTATTATCGTGAAGTTTCGCAGACGGGCATGCGTTGTCGTTTTCTCGAAGTGCCTTGCGAGGACTTAAAGAACGTTGACAATTATTGCGAAAAACGGCCTCCCACATGATCGAAAGACATCATGTGCACTCTGACTTCCACCGTGAGGCAAGCTAGACCCGTACGTATTGTGGTTGATACACTCCGCAGTATTAACCAGGGGCTGTCCGCTGGGTTCGAACCGCGAACCTCCGCAACGAACGAACGGCGGAGAATGCCGCCCGCCACCCCCTAACGAGCCGCTTCGCTCAATCTGCAACGAACTTTTATGCTCAAAAAAGGCATTATGCTAATAATCTCCCAAATAAGCAATTGAATACAATCGCCAGCTTCGAACTGAATGAGTCGGAGGCAATTTTATGTTTATCGGCTTAAACATTCCCAATCAGAGCCGCGCAATCTAACTCCGGGGCCATTTCCGCGTCGCGTCTGATGGGGAAATTGACGCAAATCTTCTCAAATGAAGCTGCCATGTTACATGTTGTTTTTTTTTTATTTCTGCTGCATAAGCCGATAGCCCTCCGGTTGTGCGGGTTCAAGCGTTGTGCGATGGATGTTGGTGGTCGCGAAAGCCTACGTGTTGAACTTAACTCCCGTGTCTGATATAACCACTCGCCTACTTCAGCGTTTTCTTGCCGTGCTTGTTCCACCTGATGAAGATCGCTTGCGTTGCGATCGAAACGTCGTGATTTTTTTATTTTATTTTATTTCCAACCTACGCGGCTTACCGAAAGAACCACAGAGTATGGATTCCTGCAAGTGACGAAAGCTTCAAATCGAGATTGAACCACCCGGGCGTTCATTCGACGGATGTTCCCGGTCCGCTTCTTCGAAAGGCGGCAGCGTGAGCGAAAGTGGCTGGGCGGATGAGAAAAAGAGAGGCGCCCTTTGACGCTTGGCATTTGACGTCTGAGAGGACAAACACGCTTCGTGGACGTTACGGGGTAGGGGGGGGGACGGAGAAGATTTGAGAGGTTAAGTCCAAGGTGGAGCGTTGCGAGGGAATGGACGGAGCTGTAAGCGAGCGCTCAAAGCGTGAGCACACTTCGATAAACGTTGCGAGTACACAGTGAGCCCATGGATGTGCGTATGTACGCTGAACTTCTTTCGCACCGTACGTAGCCAATTGTGCTAATTGGAGGGCTGGGGGGGGGTGGGGTAATGATAACTCACGTGGTGAGACTCGAGCAGCGTCATTCATTGCAAGGCCCCTGTCGGTCCCTGACGGTCTTCATTGCGGCCACTGACGAGACACGAGGAGGGAAAACATCACCCCATCGTCGTACTGCTGTCAAGCCCCCCACTGCTTTCAAAATGTGTGGCCGCCCTCGCGTTAAGGATATCTGATCGGCGAAAGCCACCGAATATTAGTGGAGAACACCGGACCCTCGTTTTCGGCGAGCAGTGCTGCTACCTCGTGTGCGAGGCAGAACGCTCTCGGGAAGATGGATTCGCAGGCCGCGTGCCGTTCGCTCGACTCGCCCTGTCTTCCGTAACCCACTGCTACCGCATGGCCACGAAGCTTCCAAACATCGTGCTTCAGCCGCACCGAACCTCACAAAAATAATATTCAGGGACTACCTTGGCTCCTCCCACCCTCAACCAGTATATCTACAAGGACTGTTTTCTTGGAATTTATCTCACTTGATACAGCTATCGTGCTGTGACGGTTCCACCTGAAGACGGAAGCTTGTGTTGCCTCCGAAACGTCGTGATGTTTATTTAATTTTTTATTTTACTGTTATTAATTTATTTATTTTTTCCTACGTGACTTTACCGAAAAAACCGAAGAATAAAAAAAACGAAGCTTCGCTTTGCAAATCCTGAACCCACGAGAGTTTCTGCCGGAATCGACCAGGCGAATGTTTTTTTTTCGCTCCAAAATAGGGGGCAAAAGGAGTGAGGCGGGGGGTGTGGGGGGGTGCGCAAAATACTTGGAGCAATAACAACAACAACAACCAGACCCCATCTGAGCTGCTCCCTCCTTTACGACGCACGAGGGGTGTATAACTTACAGCAACCAGAGTCATCGCAGGCCACGACCGTTAAACTCCTAATCCATTTGGAGCCAGCCACACGTGTGCACGTGTATATATACAAAGATCCCCCGTATAGCCTTAACAGAATGTAGGGGCAAGTGCTGTTAGCGAGCACCTATGAAGGCTGGAACGGTACACGAGGGGGTGGGTGGGTGGCCAGCACCACGCCCGACCGCCTTTGTCTCCCCAGTGGCGATGTTTACACACCGCACAAGGTACTAATTTGATGCTGAGTCGACCTAGGGGAGGCCCAGGACCAGTTCAGATAATCAAACCCGGGTCGCCAGGTTGGTAGCACAGCGCGCTAACCGCTAAAATACTGCTGCCCACTAACACACAACAGCAACCGTCATTCGCCACTAAGTGGCGGTGACATCACCACGACGCTTGTTCCAGGCTATGTGCACGTTGAGGCCACGTGAAGTGTCGAACGCGCGCTGGCAGGAGGTCACGGGGCAGACCCAGGTGCCACGGGTCGACTGACTGAGATGACTGGCTGATGCACCAGCTGTGTCCACTACTGTGCCAACTTGCTGTGCTTTAGCCACTCGGCGATCCAATTGTTGTTGTGAGCGTCGCTCCTCCCCCCTCCGATGTTGTTGGAGGGCGATTGCCAATAGCGTCCTTCACGAACCTCCTCCACAGAGGCCGATCTTGACACCGCTGTTACTAGTCATCGGCAAGTCCACTCAGCTCCACATCCTCCTGTACCACATCACTCCATCTCTTCTCTAACCCGTGCAGCGCCCGTTGGCCGAACAAAAGCTGTTTAGGCATGCTGTGGCTGGGCATGCGGGCTACATGACACAGCCAACGCTGCCTTGCCTGCCAGAGGAGCTCACCGATGGGACTTTGTGGTTAAACCCAGGATGGATCGTCGGCAGGCCGGCCTAAATATATTTAACCGGCGAAGATGTTTCATTAGGGGGGTCCACGTTTGGCAAGCGTAGAGAAGGGATGGAATGACTGTGGCCGAGAAGACCTGAAGCTTCGTGCGGAGCGACAGACCAGGTAGCTTCCACACCGCGTTATGCAACCGATGAAAATATAATTCCGCTCGACTGATTTGGAGTGAGACCTCTGCTGTCAAACCGGATCTGGTCATGAGCACACTGCCCAGGTAGGAGAAACTCTCCACTCTCTCCACAACTGCCCTATCACCAATTGGGAGTTGTGGGGGTGGAGTGTCCGAAATGCTCAGCAAATCTGCAAACCTCTTCCTGGAGGTCGAGATTGGATCACCGTTCTTTTCCCTAATGATGGTAATAATGTGTGGTGCTGCAGGTTACTCTTTTTGATGGAGTTTAATAGCGATTTGTGATCGTTCTCCGAACCTCCGAGCGAAGGCTGCGGTAAGCCTCCTCATTCTCTGACGTGGGATGCTGTAGACGATGAGAGTGGGCCTGTCGTTTTTTCTCAGCCAGCCCTAACACCTCCTATGTCAGCCAGGGTCTCTGGGGAGGTCTGGACTGTGTACCCAAAGCAAGTCATTGCAGCTGCATGAGCCACAGTCCTAAACATCCCCCATTTCCCCTCGACATCTGGAGAGGTGGGGGACAGTGCCAACCCCAGCCGCAAGCGATGATGAAATTTTCGCTTGCAACTTTCATCAGCTAGCTGAGACCATGCCACTATGGGTTTGAATGGGATCCTGGGTGTACACCCACCACCGGAGTGGAAGAATGGCAGGCGCATCTTACAGATGACAAGTCGATGGTCAGTGGGCACATCAGCTCCTCGGCAGGTCCTGGTGTCAAAGACATGGACCCGCATCCGCTGCTCCGTCACTATGTAATCCAGCAGATGTCCTTGCTTGTACTCATCATGCATCCATGATGTTTAGTAATTACAAACACAAAATCTAGCAGCGGCCTACCGTTGTTGTTGAGCTGATCTGGCCCATGTCTTTCAACTACTCCAGACCAGGTGCCAGCATCATTTCAAACTCGAGCATTAACACGATGACTCTATCCCGAGGGGGCACTTTAGCTAGCACCTGTGACAGGAGGTCATGGAAGGCATCTGACTCATCCGCCTTGCCTGCATCTCTCCTCGGATGTTCGTCTTCGGTGGGGGCATAAGTAACAACGACCACCACTCCTCGCCTCTGGTTGATGGGAAGGCGAGCCCAAAGTATCCTGGGGCTTACAGCTTCCCACACCTCACCGCCACGCTCCCACGCCCCCTTCATTATTTTGTTCAGAAGAAGAGCCACTCCCTGTTGTTTGGCAGTCTCCTGCCCCGAGTAGAGGACTGTCCACCCCTCATGGTGGCAGGAACCAGAGCCGGTCCACCGGACCTCCTGAATACCTCAGAGATCCAGGCAGTACCTGTCCAGCTTCCGACAGAGGAGTGGCAGCCTCTCCTCCACAGTGAGCGTTCGAACATTCCATGTGGCCACCCGCAGTGTTTTTTTCTTGTTTGTGGAGGAGCCCCGAGGGTAAGGATTCAGTCTCCTGGCTCTGCCAAATGGGATTTGGCCAGGAGATGTCATAGACGCCTGTCCCCCCGGGGCCTACGGCACAAGCTCAACACACACACACACGCACACACAGACAACGCGCTCGCACTTGCACGCTCCTGCACCCTACAGCACCACCACTGGCTAGAGGGGGGGGGGCGAGGTTGGGGGGGATTGGGCTGACTGCAGGTGCCATGCGGATTGTGTTTTTGGCTTTAATTTCGATGTAATTTTAGTGCCGTGCGCTCTGGATGGCAGCTGCGAGCCACATGTTGTCAACGGGTCCGGCTGAGGCCGGGGCTGGCAGCGCGAGTCGGGACTTGGGGGTTGGGGAATTTCTTTTGTTTAATGTCGTGGGGAGGGGGTTGTGGGTTTGGGGGGGGGGCGTGCAGCTGCCAAATAGAGACCGACAGACAGACAATGCGTGGGGCAAGGTGTAGGAGCTGTCGCCGGCTGGCTGGCTGGCTAGGGTTAGAGGTGAGTCGATGGGTTGATGGCTAGGTGAGTGAGTTATTGGGTGGGCGAGTGGGCGAGTGGCTGGTTGGCTGGGTGAGTGGCCGGGTGAGGGGGAAGTGACTGAGTGGATCGGTGGGTGGGTGAGTGGTTGGTTGAATCAGTTGCGTAAATGGGAAAGTGGATAGGCGAGTGACTGGTTCCTTAAGTGGGCGGCTGTGTGACTAAATGGGTGTATATTGGGATAGGTGGATAAGTGGGTGCATGAGTGAGTAGTGTAGTGGTTAGCGCGCTGCGCTACGAACCTAGCGACCCGGGTTCGTTTCCCGCTCACTGCCAAAACCAGTAACGATTATCTGAACCGGTGTCTGGGACTCCCCTAGGTCGACTCGGCCTCTAATGAGTACCTGGTGCGGTACTTAAAAACATCGCCACTAGGGAGACAAAGACGGCCGGGCGTGGTGCTGGCCACCCACCCCCTCGTGTGATGTGCCGGCCTTCATAGGTGCTACTCGCTATAACAGCACTTGCCCCAACAGTCTGTTACAGGATATACGGGGGACCTTTTTTTTGTTTTGTGTAGTGTTCGGGTTAGCACGCCACGCCACGAACCCGGGCCACGAACCTGGGCCACCCAAGATCGATTCCCGGTCACGGCCAACGCCAGTGACGATTATCTGAACCGGTCCTGGGGTTCTCCCCTAGGTCGACTCGGCCTCAAATGAGTGACCTCGTGCGGTGTGCAGTAAATATCGCCGGCTGTGGTGCTGTCAATCCAACACCGCCCTCCCCCCACCCCTCCCTCATGCGGCGTGCTCAGAGCACTTGCCCCAACGGTCTGTTGAGGCTGAAAAAGTGGAGCTTTGTCTTTGTGTGTGTGGGGGTTGCAAGGAGGCAAGATTGGGCATGTGTCGTCTACGGCTACAAAGGAGGCAAGGAGGGGTGGGAGGGATGGGGGGGGGTAAGAAAATAAGTAGAATTGTAGAGCCAAAAACCACAGGGAGTCGTCCAAAGTAAGCATTTTCCTGATGCACAGAGTAGGTGTGTGCGTGATTTATATTTTTCTCTTTGACATTTGGGCTGATATTCCTTCATCAGAGGGCTGATGAAGACCTGTTCTCGGAAACGGCGGTGCGGAATTACTACTATTATTATTACGTAAATATATATGAGAAAAAAAAATCTAGGCGTGATTTAAATTCCTGTGCATTTGTAAGTTAATAAGAGGGGGAGGGAGGGAGAGAGAGAGAGAGAGAACAGCTCGGTGCTCAATATAAATCAAAGAATAACTGTTCCAAATGTAGTTTCTGCTTCGCATTCTGTTCTGAATTCGAAATGTCAACTATCTGACCGAGTATGCATGAGCTCGTGAGTTCGATCCCGACTCTGAAGAAGCCTGCGGTCTATTTGTAGCTCGGAGTTGTCGTATCTCTCTCTTTCTCTTCGTGCTCGCGTGGATTTCTCTCCGGTCCTCCGGTTTATCTCCACCACATTTAGAAACACGCGTTTTTGAGCATTTCGCTGCCGTACATTGTCACGGGACGACAAGCCAACGTCGTTGAGCTCTCGTTTGTGATAGCCAGGTCGCTTCTGAAAACAAATAACTATACAGCTCCGTGGGCTTTACATGGTGACGTGAACAAGTTAAGTTCACGGTCTCTTCCAATAAACGACAACGCATCTCCTTAAGGTTTTGTTACGCGTCTGTGTCCGTGTCGTTACGGGTGCCGTGCCGCGTGCGTCACGTGGTCGCGTTGTGAACGGCCCCGCGGAAGTGGCTCTCACAGAGCTATCTAAGTGATTTGCAATGATCGCGGCTGTGGGACTCAAACTGATAGATCTTTTTGTTGTTGTTGTTGTTGTTGTGTTGGTGTACGGTGCTTTTTCTGCAATATTTTGCTGTCTTTTCTTGGATTTTCTGTTTGCACATAGTTACTTTAAGATGTTTTCTTGTTCATGTTTTTTTGTTTGTTGCGGTTGCACCCGATTCAAGAGCCGAATGGCTCACAGGGCTATGCCTAATAAATGAAACTTGAAAACTTGAAACTTGAAAACTTGTATTCTCAGAGTTGGGATTTTGTCACGTTAAGCGCGTAACCAAATTGTATGTGGATTGTCTGTCGTGAGGTCATTCCGGGTTAGGACCATCAACTCTTGCGAACTTGAGAACCGGGCTTAATCAGACGGCTGTCCCGCACCTCCGATTAGCACGGCTGGCTACGTACGGTGCGAAAGAAGTTCAACATACACGTATATATACACACACGCATATAAATGCAAGTAAGTTCCACATACGTACAAATGTGTCCGGAACATTCCACCCTGCCATATTAAACTCTGCGTGTTCTCCATGCTCGAACGGATTTGCGTAACGTCGCACGCCAATTTTGTTTTGCCCGTTTAGGTGACCGCAAAACGCACACTCACTAAAAAAATACATTTACCCAGGCTCCCGATGCCGGGATCCAACACCAAAAAAACAGTCCAGGATATTTTACGGGGTAAATAAACAACGCGATTCTTTTTCTTTCGGCGGACGGCGATCCGTAACTTTGGAAACGTAGAGGGTTTGTGAAATGTGAACGTGTGTACGTTCAACTTCTTTCGCGCACCGTATGTAGCCAACCGTGCTAATCGGAGGTGCTGGGAAAGGACAACAAACGAAACACAACAAGTGGTTCTCGACAAATTAGTTTTCAATCTAGCTGTGAAAGTGCATAGCTCAAGCGGCTTCCTAATATCGCAAGGAAGAGCGTTCCAGACGGCCGCAGATGCGCATCCCAACGCACGCGGTGCGGTGACCGCCGTCTTTGTCCGATGGCCATCCAAAAGCCGCTGCGTGTATGGACCGGAGATCGCGCGATTAGGTTTTATGTTCCTTGACTAGATCGGCAAGTTGTTGTGGTGCATTGGGAAGTTTTCTCGCAGTGTAAATTGGTCGCGTCGCGCCATTTGGAATCCGAAAGGCGACCAGCTCTGGATTGCAAGCTGCAGCGAGGCTCCACCATTGCACTGGCGTGGCAGCAACCCCACGAAGCCGTGATTGTAACCACGCTGCTAACACGCGCGAGGTCCGAACGTTAATTACCACGTCCACAGCGGGAGATGATTGAAGGTATTAATCCGGGGAGGGAGGTGTGGGCGGGGGCAATGGAAGTGGGGGGGGGGGAAGGGGGGGAGCTGGAGGGGGGCAACTGGAGACCTCGCGATCGAGTGCAGTTCGTTGTGGCGCAGTCAATAGTCTCTTAAGGTGTGAGCCCTCTCTGTGTTCAGTAGGAGGATTGGTGCACGCATTTGTAGCGTGACCTGTACGACCGCCCTGGGGTTTTGATTTACGTTCAAGAGAAGGGAAGAAAAAGCATGCGAACGCATGGGTTCGGACGGGCAGACGATGGAGCGAACGCATTAAAGGTTTCAGACTCAAAGTGTTTGGGTATTGTTCTATCTTGGCCGAAGACTGCAGCCATCGTGCGGGTGAGCTGTGTGGCGAGGCGTGATCTATCCGCTGCTGATTGAAGACCGCTTTGATCCATCGCCATCCCCGATGCAA
Source organism: Entosphenus tridentatus (assembly GCA_014621495.2). NCBI lineage: Eukaryota > Metazoa > Chordata > Hyperoartia > Petromyzontiformes > Petromyzontidae > Entosphenus > Entosphenus tridentatus. Next base: position 2,251,253 of record CM025663.2, read on the forward strand.
CCAACAAATCGATAAAAAAAGTAATTCCACATTCTTATGGCGGGATCCAGTCTATTTCTAGCAGACCCACTGGGGGTGTACTCCATGATTGGATAAGGGAAAGGGGTCAGATTATATGGAGGAATGGAGAGAAAGAGAGAGAAAAAAGAACACCGGGGGAGTGGATGGGAGGTTGAAGAGGCAAAAGAAGAGATCGTGATAGCTTTAGTGACAATACTGCGTGATGGATTTTGATGGGCCATGGCGGAGGGAGGGAGAGGGGGGGGGTCGGTTGGGTGGTGGGGGCGAGGTGTATAGCCTCGTGCTCCTTTTTTCCCCGGGAAGAGCCTCCAAAGGGGAAAAGCGAGCGGAGTGCGCGACAGAAAGCCAGCCGGACTACACCTCGCGAGTCCATTCTGATGGACTCTGCAGCCGTGTGGCTCACCTCCGAGCAGCCCTCATCCTGCACATCCTGAGCTCTTACCTCTTCCACCTGCACCCACAACTCACCTGCTCCCTCCTGCCATTCCCTCCCATCCAACCCTCCCTCCGGAACTCGCTCCCCCATTCAAATATTACTACGGCACCACCCAGCCCGTGCCCACCCTGTCCACCCCCTCCCCCTCCTCTTCAAGCTTCCCTCCCCTCCCCCTACCCAGCTCTCCCCCGTAGAGCCCACTTCATCCCCCAACGCCCTCCCCCCGTCGCCCATTGCTTGGGGGGGGGGGGTCGGGTGGTGGCGGTACAGGTCAACATAATTTTCTTCAGAGCCAAATGCGATTAGAAAGAAATTGTCCTTGACTGTAATTTCATCACGGCGCTGGGTGAGGGTGGCGAGGGGGGGGGGCGGGGGAGGGAAGGAGGGGGGGGGGGAAGGGGGGGGGGGGGCATGGTGCTGGGGAAATCCGTACGAGGTGGGTATATAATCACGGCTTTCGGCGGCCATGCCAGGTGCCGCCCGAGTCGAGGTGCCTGGGCACCTCGCGGAACGCCGCTTGTGGTGGGGAAGAGCAGTGGAGAGGGGGGGGGGAAATCAAAACCCCCCCCCCCAAACCCCACCAATTGTGAAGCATTCATTAACGGGGCACCCCTACCACGGTGGCGAGATGTTAACGACCTTGCCTGGTATACAGGAGGTCGTGGGTTCGATCCTGACCCTGATGCCTGTTGTGTATTTGGAGTTTGAGTGTCTCTCTCTCTCTCCCCGTAGTCGCGTGGAATTGTCTCCGGGTCTTTCGGGTTTCCCCTCCGAATTTAGAAACATGCCTTGAGAATATTCTGCTGCTATCAATATTCCGCTGCAATAAATTTCCACGCGATAAGCCACTTCGCTGAGCCTACCATTTGTGATAGCCAGGTCTCTTCTGTAAAAAAAGTAAGAAAGTACTATACAATTCAGCGGGCCCTACCTTGTAAAATAATAATAATGATAGCTTCATCTTCTTGCTTCTTTCGGTAAAGTCACGTAAAATGGAAATAATAAAATAATAATAAAACATAATAAAAAAACATACTAGTGCATATCATTATCATCAGAGTTGTTTTATTTTTATAATTTTATTATTTCCATTCTACGTGACTTTACCGAACGAACCAATAAGATGAATCCCTGCAGTCACGAAAGCTTTAAATCGAAATTTAATGATAGCTTCGTTTAATAGTTCAGTTTTATAGCGGGTGAAGGAACTCGGCTCTTGATGCGAACGGGAGATTTGCGGATTCGTGTCGAGCCTCGCGAAGGACGTTCCGCTTCCCGAAATCGACCCACGCGTTCACACGCGCAGAGGAAGTGCACGAAGACGTCCTCGTGATGCCATTGCTGCCGGGGGAGGGGGGTGCGCTGTCGATGGCTGCAGATTCCTCGCTTGACAATCATCGCCCGAGTGTGTAGGGTCGTGTGCGCAAGCGATGGTAGAGTCGCACATCGCAAGGATCACTGCCACCAATTGTGTGCAGGCGGTGTAACTGCGCCAGCAGGGCTAGCGGAGACCCGGGAGGGGCGCAGAGGGGATGGTGGGGGAGAGGGGGGCGGGTGCAGATGATTCTTTGTACCAGGGCTCATTCCCCAACCACGTTAATGGTAAGAATATATCATCCTTGTAACGCTAACTCGAGACGTGGGACGACTCGGAGGCGCGAGGAGGAACCACAGGAACAGCTGGGGGAAGGCATCAGAGCCGGCGCTACCAAGCAATTGCCCAAGCTCTGCGGTCCTCCATATATCAAGATGTTTTCGGACAACGAAGGAGCGTTGACAGTGTTCGTGGGGACGTGAAGCCGGAGAAAACGCACGCGCGTTCCACGAGTGGCATCTCCGCACGCTGGTGGCACGGGTTGACGTCCACGTTCGCTGTACCGCCGTCTCCTGGCGAACCCGGGCATAGCACGGCGACTCCCGCGGGGAGTTTCACAACATTTGTGTGTGATCCACCCAACCCTGGAGGGAACAGCTCAGTTTCTAGGAGCTACACACCTAGGGTGACCGTGGCATCAATCCCAAACTTTCAAATCTTGCCTGTTCAAATAATCTTCGGTGTCGTGATAGGTTTTTACCCTTTCAACTGGTACAGAAACTGACACCTTGATACAAGGCATCTGCACTAGTGCATATCATTATCATCAGAGTTGTTTCTTTTTGTTTGCATTTTGACTGCTTGTGTTGTGGTTATGGCAAACATGATGCCTTGTATAAAGGTGTCAGTTTTGTACCAGTTGAAAGGGTAAAAACCTATCAATATATTTTGCCACTGGTAAAGGAGGTCTCATAGTGAATCTTCGGTGTCGTTGGTAAATAAAACGACAACATCAACAAGCCTGCAAATATCCTTCCTCCCGTTTCACCTCCCCTGCAATAAAAAAGACACTAAATGTGCTGCTAATATAAGTCCCCACGTGTCGTGATTGAGACAAGCCACTCCGATTATTATGAGCGAGCTATCGTCACGCGTGGCCAGGTCGCCTCTGAACAACAACAAAAATTTACCCGTAAAAAAAGTTTTTCACTATAAATCCTTTATATGCGTGGCGGATAGAGTCCTCTCGTCCTCTGGCTTGAGATGGCTGCCACCTATGGGTCAGATGATTGTCTGGCAGCATTAAGCAATTGGTAATTAAATATTTTAAAAAAATTCCCTAAACAGTGTAAAATTTTGGAAAAAAAAATTTCACGAACATTAATTGTCACGCACAACGAGTCTGTGTGCAAAATGTCAGCTCGATTGGATCACGGGAAGTGGGTTAAAAAACGACCAAAATATTTGCACGGTCGTAAGCGCGCAAGCAAGCAAGCAAGTGAACTTAATATAAAGGATTTAAAAACACACATCTCCAAAGCTCAGTGAGCTGTCCCTGCATGGTAAATACAATCGTGATATTCTTAGTAGTGGTCGTAGTTTTACGCGAGTTAACTGCAAGCGAAAACGATGACAAGTGTGGGCTGTATTTCCACAATACCACCCCCACCCCACCACAACCGTTTCCCATCGCTGAGTGGAAACTTGGGGTTGGAGAGAGCGGAGATGATCACAATTAGCCAGGGCCGATGACATCACCGCTCGCCGGCTGCGCGCGCTGCTTTAGTCGTCCTTTCATCTGCGCTGTCTGACGTCTGTCTGAGTTTGAGCCGCGAGACGAGGTGGAGGAGGGGGGGGGGCCCGGGGGGGGGGGGGGGGGGGGCTGTTAGACCGCTGAGATTGTACGTATGTTGAACTTCTTCCGCACCGTACGTAGCCAACCGTTGCTAATCGGAGGTGCGGCGTAAGGAGAACAAACTAAGCACGAACAGCAGTTCTCAGAGAAATGGGGCTGTCCATCTCAATGACTTAAAAATTAACCCGTAAAAACTAAGTTTTTCACTATAAATCCTTTATATGCGTGGCGGCTAGAGTCCTCTCGTCCTCTGGCTTGAGATGGCTGCCACCTATGGGTCAGATGATTGTCTGGCAGCATTAAGCAATTGGTAATTAAATATTTTAAAAAAATTCCCTAAACAGTGTAAAATTTTGGAAAAAAAAATTTCACGAACATTAATTGTCACGCACAACGAGTCTGTGTGCAAAATGTCAGCTCGATTGGATCACGGGAAGTGGGTTAAAAAACGACCGAAATATTTGCACGGTCCTAAGCAAGCAAGCAAGCGAACGTAATATAAAGGATTTAAAAAGAGCACAGCGCCAGGGGTTTCCTAATATCGCAAGGAGGAGCGTTCCAGACGGCCACAAACGTGCATCTGAAAGCGCTGCGCGATGCGGTCGCCACCGTCTTTGTTCGACGGCGAGCAGCCAAAAAGCCGCTGCTGCTGCTGCTGTTGCGAGGAGTTCGCGTGATGGTTTACGCTTGGATCGCAGAGCTTGGGAAATTGTTGCTATCGCCGAATCAGAGCCTTTTTGTTGTTGTTGCATTCCCCGCTTGCCTGTGATTCCTTATCGCCCATCCGAGTTGTGCCTTCTCTCGTCCAGAGTGAGACTGCGGTGTCGTCTGGGGGAGTGGCGGAGGGGACACGACCAGCAGATGCAAGCGATTGATTCACGCAAAGCCCGACCGACTCTGCCGATGAGACGCTGCAATATTGAAACCGGTCCATGTTGAGTTTCGCCGGCATTGAATCGATGCTGCTGATGCTATTTTACTCCGTGCGGCCGACGTGATTGTGCGAGAAAGACTTTGTTTATTGTTCGTGGCGATACAGACATGTCGAGGGAGGTGTATTGTCTCCTTATCTATTTTCAACACTCTCAACCGAGCATAACAATCAGCAGCAGCATCAGCAGCAAACGTGATCTGACCACTGCTGGATGAAGGCCTTCGCGAGCCGATGCCACCTCTCTCGGTCACGCGACGCAGCAGTCGATCCATCTCAAACTCCGTCGGAGCTTAACGGCTCTTTTGTTGTTGTTGTAGTAGTTGTTGTTGCTATTGAACAGCACCCGGAAACGACCGATCCAGCGCCTGCGACACGAGATGATTTCATTTGCTCCGTCTTGCAGGCTCGACGGAACGCCTCCTGTACTGCGTGTGTTTCCCTCCTTTTGGCTGCCGCTCCTTCGTTGGTCTCGACCACCTGCCCCAGTCCCTTCTCCGGGCCCATCGTGGCCAAGTCCCCCCCCCCTCCCCGTGCCCTGTACTTCACGCGGTTGATGTGCCGCGTCTCGCTGCGATTCCATCAACGCGCGCGCGCTGCCGTGCGCTTGGGCACGTGTGGGGTGGAGCGGGTCCCGGGCCCTCCCCTAGGTCGACTCGGCCTCAAATGAGTAACTGGTGCGGTGTGTGTAAACGTCGCCAGCGGAGAGACAAAGACGTCCGGGCGTGGTATTGGCCACCCACCCCCCCCCCAGGTGTGGCGTTTTCGGTCTTCGTAGCTATAGGTGCTGTTCGTGAACAGAACTTGCCACCAACAGTGTGTTCAAGACGACGCCGGGGGAACTTTGTCTTTGTGTGTCTCAGCGATGCACGTGGGCGCGTGCGTGCGTGTGTGTGTGTCCACGCGTGCGTGTGTGTCTCCACGCGTGCGTGTGCGCGTGTCTCCATGCGTGTGTGTGTCCACGCGTGCGTGCGTGTGTGTGCGTGTCTCCACGCGTGTGTATGTGTCTCCACGCGTGTGTGCGTGTGTGTCTCCACGCGTGTGTGTGTGTGTGCGTGTGTGTGTGTCTCTACAAGTACGTGTGTGTGTGTGTGCGTGTGTCTCTACGCGTGCGTGTGTGTGCCGGGTACATGCCGGGGTTAATTGGTTAATTTCTGAGCGGCTGTCCCACGAGGGATATCGCCACGGAGCCCGCGATGATTAAACCTGCGTGAAATAAATAATGGTGAGCTCGGCAGGACGTCTCGAGGCTTTGAGAAGATTGTTACCTATTTCATTAACCCTCTCCTCGCCCGGTCTCACCGTGAAAAGCGCGAGAGTCGATGGCACTGCCCGTAAGACCTCGTTTACCGAGACCCACCGCTCACATTACGCCCAACTTCTCCCGACACGGGCAGACGTTAGTACCGATCTTAAATGAGAATGAATTTCGAATTTGTAACGCAGGCAGTTGTCGCGCTCTGCACGAGAGAGGGAATGATTCGGAGAGAATTATTGAGGGGCGCGGGGAACGGAAACCGGCGTGCTAACAATTGCCCGAGCTCTGTGAACCTATATTTTGTTTTATTTTGGTCAACTCCGTGGGTGAGTTTCGCACTTAGCAGGCTTTCGCGACCAATATTATTCATAGTAAAGGTTTTTGGGTGAGATCGAGTAAGTATAAATGTGTCGTTACCCTCCACCACCCGACGCAGACAATTGGTTGGGGATTTGTCACTTAAACAAACGCAAGTTAGTTACCACTTCAGCCCACCGGTGTGTTGGAGAGTAACTCCCCAACAGCATCATCGGTCAATTTGCCAGAATAGTCTAGCACATCGCCCCATGATGCTGGATGTGATTACCAACGAAACGTCGTACTACTCAAATTGTAAATGTTGTCCCGCTAACCGTTTCAAGCTGCTAACGGTGGCGGCACCCGACATCGCAAAATTATCCATTTACTCATCATCATGATCATGATATAACATATATTTTGGTAATGCAATTATCACTCTGCGTGGATTAGGCTGTGGCAGGGGGTGGCTACAATAGTAATTATATCAAAATCCGTCAGGACCGAGCCCCCTAGCAAAACGATTTTCACTCCGCCTTTGATGGCGCGTGAGAGGTTGAAAACTGTTGGGGGAGTGGAGGAGAAGGGAGGGGGGATGGGGGATGGGGGGGAGGGGCGGCAGTGTTATTTTTTCCATGGGACTTTGTACGCACAAAAAAGAGAGAGGCGCGCGATAATATTTAGTGATTAATGAAGCGTATCGTACTTCAAACATATGTAGGTTATGAAAAGTGATTAAACAGCTGAAAATCGTGTCCTTGGAAGAGGGGGATGTCACACTCATTAACGGCGCCCGCTTTAGAGCCAGTCCGTCAGGGCTATGGTCAAGAATTCTGAGAAATGAAAGAATCTTAATGGGGCCTCCTCCAGAATGCGTTATGCGTGTGTGTGTGTCTGTGTTGGGGGGGGGGGCTGATAATGATGTATGTGATGGAGGCAGTGCTGTAGCATGGCATGGGTACAGGGTTCGCATTGAATGATAACAACAACAACAAAATACCCTTCATGGCATAAAATACAGGAGGCGTTATGATGTTTAAACACCACCAAATAGACACCGATTTACAAGGCATCAAAGTCTGTGTTAACCACTCACAGGCTTACGGATACAAAATATGAATGCGACTAAATGCGCTTTGGTAATGATAAGCGTTGTCCTTGAAACTGATTGGCCTGTGCCAATGACTGCCTCTGTTATGGCTTTGACTCATCTCGCCAAAGATGGGCAGTACAAGGACAATGAAGACGCCAAAGCATCAATAGCACGCGTCAAGCGGAGCGATCTACACGGGACACCTTTATACCGTCTTGGTACTGGCAGAAAATGGGTTCCCGTGGACGTCATTAGTCATGTTAGAAACATCGGTATTAATAACGATTTCTTTCACCATTGGTACCTCATTTGCCAGTAAAAAAATATTATAATTGTTTTTACCCTGTTATCTGGCAACAAAACTGACACCTTTTTAACGAGGAGTCATGTTTGCATGACTCCTCGTTGGCTACATTGGTGGGTGGGTAGGTGAGATGATGAGTGGATCAATTGGGGGTGTGGGTGGGTGAGTTGGTCGTTGGCTGAATTGGTGGGTGGGTGAGTTGATCGGTGGGTGAATTCGTGGTGTGGGTGGGTGAGTTGGTCAGTGGATTAATTGGTGGGTGGGTGAGTTGATGAATGGCTGAATTGGCGGCTGGGT
>CM025663.2:2329438-2344534 GCA_014621495.2 Entosphenus tridentatus
GGGGGGGTGGAAGATTTTAGGAGGGTGGTGGTGGTTAGAGTGAGAGTGAGGTGGGGGTTGCTGGGCGTGGTGGGGGTTAGAGGTGGTGACGTGGTGGGGCTGCCCCCCCCCCTGTGTGTGAATGTGGTGGCTGCTGTTGCGTGGCTGTTGTTGCGTGGCTGTTGTTGGGTGCCAGCGACGCGAAGAAGACGGCACAAAGGGGAGAGCCGTGGGCCACGCGTTGTTCGCGAGTGCGCGCCTCTTGTGTGTGTGTGTGTGTGCCGAGGTGGCCATTGTAAGACGGTGAATAGGGGGGCCACGGGGGGTTGGTTGGTTAAAGGGGGGGGGGGGTGACGGAGGGGGGTAAGTCTGCACTGTAATGACAAGATTTGCCATGTGACGCTGACTCATAGGCTCTTGGGGGGGGGGGGTTGAGTGGGCAGGGCGGATTTCGAGGTGGGGGGTATTTTTTTTTTTGGGGGGGGGGAGTGGAAGGAAGTGATGGTGGTAAGGCTGCAAGGTTTAACACCAGCCGTGACAATTAGGCCGTCCGAGTCTCGAGTTTGCAGTCGGCTTCACTTCACCGGCTTGAGAAGACGCGAGACGATTGGTAGAATCTGGGGTTGAGGATTGGCGATGGCCTCTAACAGGCACGAGGCTGTTTCGCGGGGTGAATGTTACGCAAAACGATTCGTTTCGACGGCAAGAAGAAACGGGAGGACCCAGATAGCAAGCGACTGCACAGGACGAACCGACACAACGCGAACGAGGCGACAGCACAAGACAGCCAGCATCACAATCCATAGATAAGGAGTACACACTGGATGAGAGAACAGAGGTCAATATCCACCAGGTCTGTCTGTGCTGGCGACCCAGAGACACGTTATGCACACTCCCCGGTACACCACGTGCAGCGGCGATGTGTCTCGCTTTGGCTCGTGGCTACTCTAGCCAAGAGCCACCCATCTCCCGAGGTTTCTCAGCGACGTGGGAATGGAAATACTTCGTGAGAGATTATTGATACCCCGGTAGGGTGCAAAGGATTCGGTACGACTAGACCAGCGGTTCGTAATCTTTGCTGCAGCTTTGCACCTCTTTGGTTCTCGATGATAAAACATGTAAAGTCACGAAACGTCGAAGATTTTTGTAAAAAATGTGTTCTACGTGAGCTTTAAGTCAAGATTTCACATGTTTCATGTTTATTAATGCAGAGATTTCATGAAACAAAGTCATTGTACTTACGTGAAGCCGTGCTTAATTTGTTTTTCGATGTTTTACCTTCGAAAAGAACCTGGCCACGTCTCGCAACCCCAGAAAGGGCATCTCGCCACCCCCAGGGTGTGCGTGCACCCCAGGTTAAGAACCACTGAACTAGACGATTGTACAGAGGATAGACAACACTGCGAACGAGATCGTATGGATCATGCAGTTCGTGAGAGCGGCGGGTGTTCTTGTGACATAGGTTCAACACGATTTGCGGGAGAACGATGGGCGGTGGTGGAGGCGGCTACGCTGCAAGTGGTTCCATGTAATGCAGCGCTACTGTGGAGGCGGCAGCAGCGAGGAGGGGGGGGTTGGTGGATCATCCGCGCAGATGTTGGGAGACTCCCTTCCCCGTGTGTATGAGCGTAGCGTAGATGCCATACCCCCGGCTCGCCAGGAGAAGGCGGTACAGCAAATGATGTGGACTCCACCTTTTGTTCCGTCTTCATGGGATAGAGTGTTTCCCCTTCGCACCCGTGCTCAGCTCTCGTCAAGGGGCATACACCAGCACGCGAGCTCCGCTCATCCTCGTAGCGGCGGCTTTTGGCTAGACAATCGAACAAATACGGTGGGCACCACATCGCGTGGCGCTTTCAGATGCGCTTTTGTGGCCGTGTGGAACGCCTCATCCTTCCGATGGAGCGGTGCAATTTTAAACTTAGATTGAAAACGAATAAATTTGAGAACTGCTTTTTGTGTTGAGTTTGTTGTCCTTCCCCCGTACCTTCCGATTAGCACGGTTGGCTACATACGTTGCAAAAGAAGTTCAACATACATAATCATTAATTGGCAGACATCAACTTAAAATGAAGAGGGATTCAGAGCGTGGGCAATGGTTGGCCGTGGGATCACCGCGTGGCTGCTGCTGCTGCTGCCTCCTCTCCGGTCTGGTACCTTCGAGTCAAAACAAAATATGTATCTATACAGGAGGAATCCGATGAGCTTTGAAGCGCTTGCAGATATCCACTCACCAGTGCCGAATTATCCTAGTGGCAAAAGTAGCTACATATGCTACGGGCCCCGCACTTTCAAGGACCCCACGCTAAATGCTTTCAAGCTATCAATTCCGGTTCAGTGATTCTGCACTTGCTCTATTACTATAGTACTATACTGCCTTCAACTTTTATGAACGACTGCGTGTTTAAGGTTAGCGATTTGTCGTATTATCTGGCTGTATAACAAATTAAAACATACAATTACTTTACTATTCAAGTAAAAAATGTGTGTTTTAATATTTACGTGTTTTTTTCATGGCCCCTTTATAACATCAAATGCTACAGGCCCCCGCACGAGCTTAATCAGGCACTGCCACTCACTGCGGTTGGTTGTAAGCGGCTGAAATCCGGATTCGAACCCAGGATTCACAGCGGTTCTGACTCAGCGTGTCTGACCTCTCTCTGTGTGCCATGCTGTGGCTATCTCAGACTCACACTAGAGCGACATAGTCATGTGTTTGCGTGCGTGCGTGCGTTTAATGTATCAATTAAAAACAAGACAGAGAGTATCAATGCGTGGCCGTTAGCGAACAAAAAATCCGTACGCCCTACCAGTACAGAGTGACCCATAGCCTTGAGTTGGATTCGTCAGCGCGCGTCTATGACTAAGCGGTGTTTGTTTGTGGTGACCGAAGAGAGAGGTGGAGGGGGAGTAAATGAAAGGGGGGGGGGGCGAAGGGTGAAGGGCAAGGCGATGGGGAGGAGGCGATGAGAGGGAGTTGGGATGGGGCGGGGAAAGTCAGGGGGGACTTGGGAAAAAAAAACCCTTTGTGAGCCAAGTCCCGTGACTGCATGAGCTGTTATCAAAGGGAGTATTTGAAGAAGGCCTGTGTGTGTGTCTTTGTGCGTCCGTCTGTGTGCGTGTGTCTTTTGTCTGTGTGCTTGTATGTGTGTCGTTGTGTGTGTCTGTGTGTGTTTCTGTCTTTGTGTGTGTGCTTGTCTTTGTGCGTGCGTCTGTGTGTGTCTGTCTGTGTGCCGGAGTGTGTTTTTATGTCTGTGTGTCTCTGTGTGTCTGTCTGTGTGCCTGTGTGTGTGTGTCTTTGTGTGTTGTTGGTGCGATGCGTAAACATCGCCACTGGGAAGACACTTGCCCCATAAGTCTGTTAAGGTTAATTTGATTCTGGCTCATGGCCAGCCTGAGCTGAGTAGCTGTTGCGGTGTTTAATAATTTCCACTGGGGGGACAAAGGCGGCTGGGAGTGGTACTGGCCACACCATCGCCACTTGTGCTGTTGCGGCCTTGATTGGTGCTCGCTAACAGCCCCAACAGCCTGTGGAGACGACACGGGGGGGATCTCTGTCTTTGTGAGTGCTTGTATTGGTGGCTGTGTACGTCTGTGTGTGTGTGTCTGTGTGTGTGTGAGTGTGTCTGTGTATGTGTAGGGAGCGGTAGTGTAGCGGTTAGCGTGCTGTGCTTCGAACCTGGCGACCCGGGTTCGTTTCCCGCTCACGGTCAACACCAGTGACGATTATCTGAACCGGTCCTGGGCCTCCCCTAGGTCGACTCAGCCTCAAATGAGCACCTGGTGTGGTGTGTAAACATTGTCACATGGGGAGACAAAGGCGGCCGGGTGTGGTGTTGGCCACCCACCCCCTTGTGTGCCGTGCTGGCCTTCATAGGTGCTCGCTAACAGCACTTGCCCCAACAGTCTGTTAGGGCTACACGATTAACATTATTTAGTGTGTGTGGGGGGAGTGGTCGTGCAGTGGTTAGCGTCGCTGCGCTACGAAACCGGCGACCCGAGTTCAACTCAGGCCCTTGACCAATAACAGTGGCGATTACATCACCCGATCCTGGCCCTCCTGTAGGTCAATTCAGCCTTGAATTGAGTACCCGGTGCAGTGTGTAAACATCAGTCCGGGGGAAGACAAAGGCGGTCGGATGTGGTTGCTGGCCACCCACTGCACTTCCCCCAACAGTATATTAAGTCTATAGGGGGCGGGGGGGGTCTTTGTCTCGTGAATGCCAAAGCAACCACACCTCCTGGGTGCTTGGCAGTCGGTAAGACGTCGGTGGCTGTGAGAAATGCCATGGGGGGGGGGGCGATCATTACAACAGTGGCCAACGGGGGCCTCTAGACGGGTACGAGGGAGCTGGTTAACTCCTCCACCTACAATTCAGTTGCCAAGAAAGCACAAAGAAAAGATCAAAACAAGCTTGTGCCGGAGGCCTCGTGGGGACAGGCGTCTATGACGTGTCCTGGCCAATCCCCATTTGGCAACGCCAGGAGACTGAACGTCACCCTCCCCCCCCTCCGCTCATCCTCAACTCATTCTCGGGGTTCCTCCACAAACAGCAAGAAACCACTGCGCCAGGCCACGCGGAATGTTCGACAACGGCGAAGGAGAGGCTGCCATTACTCTGTCGGGAGCTGGACTGGTACCGCCCGGAACTCTGTGAACTGCAGGAGATCTCTGGTGGGCTGCTTCTGGCTCCAGTCACGACGAGGGGGTGGATAGTCCTCCATTTGGGGCAATAGGACACTGACAAACAGCAACAACAACAACAACAACACAAACCACATAATGAAGGGGGCTATACGGGGGATCTTTGTCTTTGTGTACCAAAGGCAGCGGAGATAACAACCGCCGCTCAGCGACGGTGGTGAATGGCGTTGGTAGCGCTGGTGCCAGGCTAGGTGCACTTTGAGGCTATCACTTGAAGAGTGGAAGGCTCGCGCTGCTGCCAGGAGGTCACGGGACAGGTGGCATGGGTTGGTGCCTGGTCAGTGCACCAAATTGTGCTCCCCACTGCGCCACCTCGCTGCGTTTTTAAATCCTTTATATTAAGTTCACTTGCTTGCTTGCTTACGACCGTGCAAATCTTTCGGTCGTTTTTTAACCCACTTCCCGTGATCCAATCGAGCCGAGATTTTGCACACAGACTCGTTGTGCGTGACAATTAACGTTCGTGAATTTCCTAAATTTTACACTTTTTAGGCAATTTTTATTTATTTAATTACCAATTGCTTAATGGTGGCAGGCAATCATCTGACCCATAGGTGGCAGCCATCTCAAGCCAGACGACGAGAGGACTCTAGCCGCCACGCATATAAAAAAAATTATAGTGAAAAACTTTGTTTTTACGGGTTAATTTTTATACCTAACCGCCCGGCGCTCCGCTCGTTGTTGTGAGCGTCGCTCCTCCGTTGTTTTTGGAGGGCAACTGCCTCAAATTTGCCGACACACACAAACACAAATAAAGATCCTCCTGAGTCGATCTAGGCGCGGCGCAAGGAGTTGTTCAGGTAATCGTCACCGGTGTTGGCCGTGAGCGGGAATCGAACTTGGTGGGCTGTGTTCGTCAGCAAGGCGTGCTCACTGCTCCCCTACCCGCTGAAACGTGCACGAAGAGAAAGACCCCCTTCATCATAATCTTTAACTTACTTTTTTGGGGCAAAGGCTATTAGGTTGGCACGGCACACGAGTGGGTTGGTGGCCAGCACCACGACCGGCCCCCGTTTGAGGCTGAGTCGACCTAGGGGTGGCCCAAGACCAGTTCACATAACCATCGCTGGTATTGACCGTGAGCGGGAATCGAACTCGGATAGTCGGGTTCGTAGTACAGCGCGCTAACCGCTGCACCACCGCTCTCCAACAACAACAACAACCGCCGTTCACCACTGAGTGGCGGCGACGTCACCACGGCGCTTGTGCCAGGCTAGGTGCACTTTGAGGCCACGTGAAGTGTCGAAGGCCCGCCAGCAGGAGGTCACGGCACAGACCCAGCGGGTGCCACGGGTTCACTGACCGAGATGACTGACTGATGCGCCACCCGTGCCCCCCCCCCCCCTCACCGACTCTGCCAACTCGCTGCGTTCTTAGCGCCCGGCGCTCTGCTCGTCGCTGTGAGCGTCGCTCCTCTGCCCTCCGTTGTTGCTGGAGGGCGACTGCCTCAAACTGGCCAGACAAACACACGCGCACGTGCACGCGTAACCCCCCCCCCTTCAACCCTTCACGAACATCGATACGGTGGTCGCATTGCATCAATGATGCACCCCCCCCCCCGGCCACCTCCTCACCCACCAACCCTGTCTCGCTCACTCAAAACTCGGCAGCACGTGCCCGTGCGCGCGACACAATGAGCCCGCAGTAACGACGGCTGTGGTCGTCCGCTCAGCGAATCCCAAGAAGACCCTCCTCGAGTGGGTGGGTGGTGGGTGGGTGGGTGGGTGGTGGGGGTGACTCAGTGTCAGCTGTCGAGACGGGAGGCATCTCGAGCATCAGCGCGTTCGGCGCCCGGCACTGCGGTCGTGCACGATGAGCGTGCTCCGAGACTACGGGACAGGCACGGAACGAAGGCGTTACACAGACAACACAACTTCACGTGTCCCTCATAACGCGGCACCCTGAGAGAAGAAAAGAAAATCCACGCGTGCGAGGGAGAAACACGTTATCCCATGCAGATGGAACAGGTGGAATGCGCATCTTTTTTTTGCTGTACCGCCGTCGCCCCCCACCACCCACCCAAGACTTCCACCGGAAATGAGTTTTGCAACATCTATGCGTGATCCACCAACCCTGGCTGCCTCCTCCTCCACATGGAGTGCTGGAATAGAGACCCGCATGCGTAGCCACAGTACACCACAAACCGTTCACCCCCCCCCCCCCCCCCCACGTGCACTACACCACGTACACTACACAGAGCATAGCCTCGGTTTATCAAAGTCATTTTGATTTGCATTATCGGTAACTGAAAAAAAAGAGTAAACACAATGGTTACCGGCTTTTGCCGAACGTATAGTTTGTGTTTACTTGCTGATCGCCCCTTCGTACGGGACATCTGTAAAACAGGGCTTCATAGCTCATCGGATTCCTCCACTTTAAATCCAAAGAGTCTGATCCTCACCATTGGTACCTCTCATCTGGTCCAACCCATGTGAGACTAGGCTCTAAGGAAATCTGTCTCGGGTGTGGACCAATCAACTTCAAGGACAGTGCATACATTATCAGAGTTATGTTTTTTGTTTGCATTATGACTGCAGGTATTGTTGTCTATGCCAACATGACTTCTCGTAAAAAAGGTGTCAGTTTTATTGCAAGATAAAAGGGTAACGAACCAATTATCACGAGTCTGATCCTGTTTTTACCTTAACTGATCAATGAAGGTAGCCACCAAATTGGTTGTGCGTCGTGATTAGGCCGCTGGTTCGATTCCATCTCCCAGCCGTGTGGACAGTATTGGGGGTCACGTGTCGAGCTAACGCTTGCGTCGAGGCGACGATCTCGTCGGGTGGTGGAGGAGGGTTCTTGGAATGAATGTAGCTTGGCTTAAACGATACCACGTGGCCTTACCCAAGGGTGCATACCAACTCGGTGCGTTCGTTCGTCATTGACACACGCCCTTAATTGGTGACGTTTCGGACAAGAGCCCTGGTCTTCGTAGCACGTAAAGAAGGGCCGTTGACCGTAACGTTGCCGATTATATATATTAATGTTAAGTCCATTTAAGGGGCCGTCCATAAATGACGTCACAAGACCCCCCCTCAAATATGACGTCAGCTCTGCCCTCCACCCCAAAAATGTTTTTAAACATGCTTCAAATCGCTTTAAACTGTTGTCATTGTAGTGCGTATTCAATGTGCCGCTGCACTCTGATGTTGTAGGAGAAAACATTTGTTAAAAAGTATATTTAATTAAGTAAAACGTGTTGTCTATATTTATTAAAAGTTGCGCATTTTGATGTGACGTCACATTTATCAACCCCCCCCCTCATCACACATCGTCACAAATGTCTGATCCCACCCCCCACTAGCTGCGTGACGTCATTTATGGACGGCCCCTAAGGCCACGCACACTGTGATTTTGTCGAACCTACATACAGGTATGGATCGTACGCAGTTATTGAAATTAAACTAAAAGTTATTTTCATTCTATTGTACTCGGTATTGCTCTTTCAGAAGCATGCTGGGCACAAATAAATAAATAAAAGCGAAGTTGGCTCATCACGTGGAAATGTATGGCACCCAAACACACTAAACGAATGTTTATTATAAATGTGGAGGAAAAAACCGGAGTACCTGGAGAAACATCCACGCGACCACGGGGGAGAGAGACTTTTGACTTTTAAACAACTTTTATTGCCGCCAGCAGCAACAGCACTGGAGGCGATTCCGATATGAAATACACACAGTCACCAGCAAACAAATAAACGCTATAAATCCACGCGCTGTGGCGCTAAATGCACCGCGCACAACACGAAAGAAAAGTCACGTGGTGGTGGTGGTGGTGGTGGTCATCGCGCACGCCACGGTGATGCTGGAAGGTGACACTGACGGCTGCTCTGTGCTTCCAGTGTTCAGGGGGCTGCTTAATGCGCGGCTCTGGTTGGAGCACGCCATGTACCACACACATGTCGGTGATGTGCAGCGCGTCTTCTTCAAACGCTGGGGAGCCGGAAAAGCCCCTCTCTGTACCAGCGTGGACGGCACCCTCGTGTTCACCTTCTGAAGCGCTCGCTCGTCACGGGGGAGAGAGAGACACACACAAACTCCAAATATACAGCAGGCGTCAGGGTCGGGATCGAACCCACGGCCTCCTGTATACCATGCGAGGTATTTAATAATCGCCTAGCCACCGTGTTGGCTACTACAGCCCTACAGTTTGGAATTGAACTTTGCAGAGTTTATGACGTCGTCCGCGCCAGGAGGCGAGTCCTCTGTGGGCGCTGCGAAGCGAGAGAGTGAGTGCCTGCATCGCCCAAACCCCCCTTCATATTGCACGGTGTACGCATTCTGTCGTGGCTACAGCCAGCGCTGTCCACAGAGGGGGGGGAGGGTGGGGAGAGGGGGTGCGGGGTCCCGGGGGGCAAATCGGCACTCCGTGTGTGACCCCTTCACCCCTCCCAACCCCTAACGCCTTCAAACTTACTTGACCAGCACTATCATATATGATTCATGATGAAGGATGTTGTGTTTCTTATTTGGGGGGTGGGAGGGTTGGTTAGATCGCGTAAATATATAAACGTGTCGTTAATCCATCACCAACCGACGTAGCCAATTAGTGAGGTTTGGCAGGTAAACAAAGCGTGCCAATTTGTTACTGCTTCAACACCCACCCCGGTGTGTTGGAGAGTAAAGGCAACACCATTGGCGATTCGAGTCCGACGTTTCGCTGGCGGTTGCAACAGCGGGCGTCAACGTCTCGATTTTTTTCCTTTTGCCTTCTCGACACCGCGATGTCGACACGTGCTCACCCTCCCAGCCCCCCAAAGCGGGGGACCCGGGGCGGCCTACGCCGTCGAATCGCCGTGGCCTTCGGGACGGCTATGGTCTGCCCCACCAATCTCTTCTCCCTGGACGACGACGACGACGATGCGAGTCCCGTGCCTTGGGTGACCGCGCGCGTTCGCGCCGGCCTCGTTGAGTTATCGGCCTCGTCGAGATTCGCCTGCTACCGAGCGACGCGTTTTACAACCGTTCTGTTCAAAAGCTGCTGTGCGTGGCGTCTCGTGTACGTATATATATAATTAGCACAACCTCCTGCGTCAGCGTTAGCGCATCCATCTCTTTGTTTAATAGAGAGAAAAAAAACACATACATATACTTTGTTTGATCGCAATCCTAGTCGTCGTCAGCAGCCGTGATCTATCCACTGCTGAATGAAAGCCAACCCCCTCCACCCACCCACCTCCGGCCAATCATCCACGCAGCATCCAGGGAAGGAGAGACAACAGCACCATCGGTCCTAAAGCAAATGTGACAAACGGGGAGCAGGACGGGTGCCTTTGCGTGTCGTGCTCCCGACTCTACCCTCACCCCCCGTGGCACGTGTTGTACCAACAAGGCCCGCGTGCCACTGGCTGCCCACGGTAGCCTTCAGTGCTGCCCCATGACGTGCGGCCCCCGCCACGACACGAAGAGTGACGACACCCCCCCCCCCTCCCCCCCCCCCCCCCCCCGTGCCGCTGTCAAATCCCAATGCTTTCAGATGTGTGCCGGCTCTCGCACTGATGTCTTATCGGGGGGGAGGAGGGGGGAGTTGCCCGCCCCTTGGAAATTAGTGTAGAACATTGGACTAGACCGTAGCAATTAGGAAGGGGGAGGGGGGGAAGTGGAGGGGGGTAACTTCTATAGCCCCCACCCCCCTCTCCTCGCCCCCCCCACCGACGCTAGAGGGCTGAGTAAGATGGGATGGGACGAGAGTAGCGAGTGACGGTCTCGATGGGAGCTGGCGGGCAGTGTGATGATGATGATGAGGAGGAGGAGGAGGAGGGTGGCGGTGGAGGAGGAGATCAAGCGGAGGTGTCGCGTTGTTTTGCTTCGCTGAGATCGGAGTAATGCGCTTAGGGGGCAGATGAAAGGACGATGCCGTCTCAAGGAGGGACATCTCCCCGTGTGTGTTTGCGCGCCCCCCGTTCCCTTCTCCTCCGCCACCCACTCCAACATATGGCGTGTGTGCGTACACGTGCGTGCGTGTGTGTACGCGAGAAGGCGTGTGCTTCTCTTAGCAAAGGGGATGCGGGAATAGGGGGGGGGGTTGGCTCTCTCGTGACGAAGCGCGCAGCCTCGAGTCGCGATGACACGTGGGCCGAAAGGCTTATGATCATTGTGACTTAAGACACGCAATCTTCTCAACGGCTCATTTTCATGAGTATACACAGAAATCCATCCCTCCATCTAGCCCGTTCAACAGACTGTTGATGCGAGCGTTACTAGCCAGGACATGGTGGTATGTCCTAAGCTAAACTATTATTTGTTATTTTACCAGGTAAGGCCCACTGAGCGATGCAGCTCTTGTTATGGAAGCGACCTGGCTCTCACAAATGATAGCTCAGCGAAGCGGCTTGCCGCGTGGAAATGTCGAGCAGCCAAACACTCTTCGTGCGTGTTCCTAAGTGTGGCGAGGAAAACCGGAGGACTCGGAGAAAAATCCACGGGACCACGGGGAGAGAGACATGGAAACTAAAAAAACACAGCAGCAGGCGTCAGGGTCGGGATCACACCCACGACCACCTGTGTAGCAGGCGAGGTAGTTAACATTTCGCCACCGTGTCCTGAACCACGCCTGGCCGCCCTTTGTCTCCCGCAGTGCTGTTCACGTTTACACCGCATTTGTTGAAGGTTGTGTTGGTCGAGGGACAATGCAGATGTCACTTTGTGCTGATGTTAGTTGAGAGGCCACGGGACGCAGACCGAGATGCTATGGGTTGACTGAGATTGCCGCCAGAGGCAACGCGCCCCACTGTGGCAACTTGCTGCGCTTTATCCGCCAGGCGATCCGCTCGTTGTTGTGAGCGTCGCTCCTCTGCCCTCCGTTGTTGCTGGAGGGCGACTGCCTCCAACTGCCCAGTAGCGGCGTCCTTCACGGGCCTCCTCCACTGAGGCCGATCTTGACACTGCTGGTACCGGTGATCGGCAAGTCCACTCAGCTCCATATCCTTCTGTACCCCATTAGCCCATCTCTTCTCGAGCCTATGCCACTCACGTACTCACCCACTCACTCACATATCAGTCCGTGTCTTCTATATCACAGACCGTGCCCGTTTAGCCCCCTCTATCCACCCGAACAAGCTGCTTGGATATGCGGTTGTTGGGCGTGCTGGATCCGCAGCCTCGACTGCCGAAGGAGTTAACTGATTCCCAAAGCGGCGGTGTGGCCAGAACCACGCCCGACCGCCTTTGTCTCTCCAGTGCCAATGTTTACTCACCTCACCAGGTACTCATTTGAGTTTGAGTCGACCTCGAGAATGCCCACGACCGGTTCAGATAATCGTCACCGGTGCTGGTGGCCGCGAGCGCGAATCGAAATTGGGTTGCCCTGTTCGTAGCGCGGCGCGCTCACCGCTGCGCCACCGTTCCCCACAGAGACAGCGATCCGTGTCAACGCATCGGTGCGGTCTACCAGACACTGACTGGTTCCACTCGTCCACAGTGTGTTCGAACCACCACCTCCACCGGACTGCAGTTCACAATCACCTACTCACCCACTCAACCACTCTCCCACTCACCCACCCACACACCCACTCAACAACCCACTCACTCACCCACTCACCCATCCATCCATCCACTCACCCACTCATCCACTCACCCACCCACCCACTCACCCACCCACCCACTCAACCACCCACCCACTCAACAACCCACCCACCCAATTACCTACCCACCCACTCCCCCACCCACCCACTCCCCCACCCACCCACTCACCCACACATCCTTCCGCTCAAGACATTAACTCACCCAAACAAAGACTAACGTCCTCCTTATAGGCTTCACAGATTGTTGGGGCACGTGCTGTTAGGGAGCACCTATGAAGGGCTGAACGGCACACGAGGGGGCGGGCGGACAACACCACGTCCGGCCGCCTTTGTCTCCCCAGTGGCGATGTTGAAACACCGCACCAGGTACTCATTTGAGGCTGAGTCGACCCAGTGGAGGCCCACGACAGGCTCTTATAGTCGTCACTGCTGTTGGCCGTGAGCGGGTAATCAAAGCTCGCGTCATCGCGTTCTTAGCGCGCAACGCGCTAACCGCTGCACTACCGCTCCCCGCACATACACACACACACACGCACACACACACACGCACACACACACACACACCTAATTAAATAGCTGCTTAAGTGGATCTCGGAGTGTGAGAGCTCGGCGTGCAAGACTGGCTCACACCGGCGCGCGCAGCGTGGGCGCGTGACACTTCGTCTGAACGCTGCCAGCCTCACGCACTCGCCAAAGGCTCCCTCCTCCTCCTCCTCCATCCCCTCCTCCTTCTCCTCCCTCTTATTCTTCTCATTCTCCTCCTTCTCCTCCTCCTCCTCCTCCATCCCCTCCTCCTTTTCCTCCTCCTCCTTCTCCTCCTCCTCCTCCTCATTCTCCTCCTCCTCCTTCTCCTCCTCCTTTTCCTCCTCCTCCATCTCCTCCATCCCCTCCTCCTTCTCCTCCTCCTCCTTCTCCTCCTCCTTTTCCTCCTCCTTCTCCTCCTCCTCCTTCCCCTCCTCCTCCTTCTCCTCCTCCTCTTTCTCCTCCTCTTTCTCCTCCTCCTTCTCCTCCTCCTCCTTCTCCTCCTCTTCCTTCTCCTCCTTCTCCTCCTCCTCCTCATCCTCCTCCTCCTCCTCATCCTCCTCCTCCTCCTCATCCTCCTCCTCCTCCTCCTCCTCATCCTCCTCTTCCTCATCCTTCTCCTCCTTCTCCTCCTTCTCCTTCTCCTCCTCTTCCTTCTCCTCCTCCTCTGAGGATTGCTCAATTATCAAAATACCCCCCCGCGTGCACATCGAGCCCCGCCGTAGAAACCTCTGTGTTGATACACTCCGTGTGGTGTGTGCAGCGTCATCATACTCAGTGTGGCGTGTGCAGTGTGGTGTGTGCAGTGACGTCACACTCCGTGTGGTGTGTGCAGCGTCATCATACTCAGTGTGGTGTGTGCAGTGTGGTGTATGCAGTGACGTCACACTCCGTGTGGTGCGTGCAGTGACATCACACATCACCACCACCACCGCTGTCATTGTCGTCATCACCAGTCATCGCTAGACATGTTCTATCCACTGCTTGATAAAACGCCCACCCCCCTCCATCCCAAACACTCCACCCCCCAAATGACACCGACGCTTATTAAAATGAAAATAAATATTTAAAAACAACATCTCACTCAAGCCAAGCGGTACAATTAAAAACCAGCGGTTTCATCATCATCATCATCAGCAGCCATGACCTATCCACCGCTGGATGAAGGCCTCTCCACGAAGCCTCAACACCAACCTCAACCCCAATCACTCACACCAGCCCCCAACTCCTCCCTCGCTGCCCCCACAGCACCATACCGTCACTACACATCGCGAGAGACTTTAATCGCAGACTTCCACCCCCCCCCCCCCCTCAAAACAAATCGACGTCGTGAAACATCGCGGCGCCGTGAATTCCCCGGTGCGGCGGTGGTTGAGGAGCGGTGGCGCAGTGGTTAGCGTGCCGCGCTACAAACCCGAGTTCGATTCCCGCTCACGACCACCAATATCAGTGGCGATTTTTTAAACCGATCCACGGCCTCCTGTAGGTCCACTCAGCCTCCGTTGGGTACCTGGTGCGGTGTATAAACATCGCCACTGGGTGGGAGGGGGGGGAGAGACAAAGGGGGCCGGGCGTGCTACTGCCCAACATCCGCGTCTTGTGGCGTGCCGGCCTTCATAGGTGCGACTTGTTAACAGCACTTGCCCCAACAGTCTGTTAGGGCTAATTGGGGGGCGCTGGGATCTTTGTCTTTGATGGTTGGGGTGGGTGGTGGTGGTGGTGGCGCGCTGGCTCGGTGGGGCGGGGGTAGATGGCGCAGAATGAAACGATATCGAGTGCGGGAGAAGGAGCGTATGAAGGAGGAGCCATTGCCGTCGTCTTAATCCACAGTCTTAATTAACGGGGCTAATCGCTCCGCGCCGAGACGAACTTTGTAATCTGCTGTCTGCGCGATGGCGATAGCGGAGGCGGCTTAATGAAGGGGGGTATCCACGTGCTCTGTCCTTGACGCCGACGTGTGTGAACGACTTATCTTGTTTGGAGTGCAAAATAACGACGGGGAGAACAAAGAGAGATCTAAGACTAACGCCCCCCCCCCCTCCCAAAAAAAAACACATTTTAACAAAAGGGCAAGCGGTAACGATGCATACACCAAAAAAAAAGCAGTTGCTGATCAATCGGGTCCACTGGGCCAGAAACAGCAAGCAGCCAGCCACAAACAGCACAAGCCCCTGTCCGACCCGCCGACTCGTATCCTGCTCCACGTACCGAGCCGAGCACTCGACTCTGCACCTGGGGTTCACCGAGCCTCTGCACGCGCTGCGTCAAGACTGCGGGACGCCCCGCTGACACCAATAGTACTGCTAGGAACCCACTGGTTCCATCAGCCCACAGGGGATTATTGTGTCCGTCCGTCCGTCGT
>CM025663.2:2357960-2379823 GCA_014621495.2 Entosphenus tridentatus
GACAGGTGAGAGAAGAAAGCTACGTTGAAATAAAATAATGAAAGCTTCAAATCTAGAGCTACGTTGGATGATCGAGAGCAGAGGGCGCGGTGGCAGAAGTAGCAGGAGATCTCGAAGCTGACCCTGCACAGGTTGCTAAGAATCACCGTGAAAGGTGACCGCGCATTGGAGAGGCCTTCATCCAGCAGTGGACTGAACACGGCTGAAGATGCTGATGTTACCATTGGCGTAGACAAATGCAACCGATACGCACACGAAGAAAATCTTTCCCCTGTACAGCCTCAACATAGCTTTGGTGCAAGTCCTGTTAGCGGACGGAGGGGGTGGGTGACCAACACCTGTCCTCTCTTCACACATCCACACATCGCACGAGGTAGGTACTCAGTTGAGGCTGAGTCGAACTGACGGAGGCTGATGAACGGGACCGGTTCAGATCATCGTCACCGGTGTTGGCCGTGAGCGGGACTTGAACTCGGGTCCGCCGGGTTCGTAGCGCAGCGCGCTAACCGCTGCGCCACCGCTCCCCACACCGACACAAAGATAAAGATCCCCCGTATAACCTACGCAGACTGTATGGGCAAGTGCTGTTAGCGAGCACCTATAAAGGCCGGCACGGCACGGCACACGAGGGAGTGGGTGGCCAACACCACGCCCGGCCGCCTTTTTATCCCTAGTGGCGATGTTTACACACCACAGCAGCTACTCATTTGAAGCTGAGTCGACCTAGGGGAAGCCCAGGACCGATTCAGATAATCGTCACTGGTGTTGGCCGTGAGCTCGAATCGAACCCGGGTCACCAGGTTCGTAGCGCAGCGCGCTAACCGCTACACTACCGCCCCCCTCCCCCACACGCACGCGAATGATGTGTAATCTATTCAGTGCACAGCTGGAGAGCAGCATTACCAAGATCGCATTAACCACGTAATCATAACTTGCTCTGTTAAACAGTATCACATCTGTATCGCCACATGCGACCTGCCCCTGAGATATACACGTACAGAACACGTGTGCGTATATTACACACGCGGAGGAAACGGGAGACTGTATATAACACTTAAATATGTCAATTTTTCCATTTGCCGCAAGAATTAATATCGAGTTCGCTTGGCTGGCGAGAGACTGGGGCCCCTTCGGATAATTGAATAGCGAGCTGCGTGTGAATGGGGGGGGAGGGAGGGAGTGAAGTGGGGGGAGGAGGTGGTGGTGGGGTGGGTGGGTGAGGTGGTGCGGGGAGGATGAGTGTTGTGGTGTGTCGTCCGCTCGTAGTAGTCGTGGTTCGCAGGCGGTGTCCGTGGTGGTGTGATCGGAGTGGTTGTTGGTCGTCTTGGACATTACGTGGATGGTGGGGGTGTGTGGTGGTGGTGCTGGTCGCGGCGATAAGTTGTGAGCGGTTGCGGTGTTGTTTAGAGTGGCGGTGGTGGTGGAGGTGGCGGTGTGTGTGTGTTGACAGTCCTGTTGGTGACCTTAGTGTGTGGTGGTGGTGATGGTGGTGGGGTGATGCAAGCGTGTTGGCGATGGTGGTGTAGATGTTGTTGATGGCGATGCTGGGATTTGGGGGGGGGGGGGGGGGGCATTGGGGGTGTTCTGTACACGATGCTGAACTTCTTTCGCACCGTACGTAGGCAACAGTGCTCATCGGAGGGGCGTCTGTCGTAGAGTTGTCGGCGTGCTCGGGTGTCGTGCTTCCT
Source organism: Entosphenus tridentatus (assembly GCA_014621495.2). NCBI lineage: Eukaryota > Metazoa > Chordata > Hyperoartia > Petromyzontiformes > Petromyzontidae > Entosphenus > Entosphenus tridentatus. Next base: position 2,359,649 of record CM025663.2, read on the forward strand.
GGGAAGTGATATTGGTCGCGTGTGAACTTGTTGCTGACTCGCGCGGAGATGCGATGGACGCTGCAGAGATCAGCTCTTGTACTGGCGCGTACTTCGATGACCGCGGTGGGCTACGTACGGTACGAAAGACGTTCAATATCCGTACTTAAAAAAGTCGCAACAGCAAACAGCACGGGTGCGTTTATCCCACGGGAAGTGAGCTCACGACTAAAGGAGATCTGACATGTCAATGCGTGCGTGGCTTGTGTCACGTGTGCGTACGCGCTACGATTGTGTGCGTGTGTGTGTGTACGGAAAAGTGTGATGAAATAGTGTGGCGAAGTTGCGGCTAGTGTATAGGGATGGGCGTGGGTTGGATAGAGAGACAGGATCGTGGTTGTGGTGGGACGGGTGTGGAGAGAGTGTAGCGGATGGATGTGTGTTCAGAGAGTGTGTGGCAATTTAGTGTAGGACATGTGCGGTGAGTGAGTGGGAGTGTAAGAGGGAAGGATGCATGTGCGATGGACTTCTTTCGTGCCGTACGTAGCCAACCCGTGCTAATCGGAAGTGTGGGAGAAGGACAACAAACTAAACACAACAAAACCAGTTATAAAGAAATGAGCTTTAACCTAGATTTAAAAATTACACAGCTCCAGTGGCTTCCGAATATGGGAAGGAGAACGTCCCAGACGGCCGCATAAGCTCATCTGAAAGGGCGCGATGCGGTAACCGTCTTTGTTCGATGGACACGTGTAGAGAGAGCGAGAGAGAGACAGACTTTTGACTTTTAAACAACTTTTATTGCCGCCAGCAGCAACAGCACTGGAGGCGATTCCGATATGAAATATACAGTCACCAGCAAACAAAACAAACGCTATAAATCCACACGTTGCGGCGCTAGATGCACCGCGTACAACACGAAAGAAAAGTCACGTGGTGGTGGTGGTGTTGGTGGTCATCGCGTGCGCCACGGTGACGAGCGAGCGCTTCAGAAGGTGAACACGATGGTGCCGTCCACGCTGGTACAGAGGGCTTTTCCGCCCCCCCCCCCCAGCATTCGAAGCGAGAGAGAGAGAGCGCGCGGTGGATGAGGGTGTAATAAGGGATGGGGCATGGGCGTTGAGAGAGTGTGGCGAGTTAATAACGGCTAAATGGTCGACCGACCGATGCGCGGAGCCCCCACGCCCCCCATCACCCCCCCGCCTCCCCCCCCCCCTTAATAGGAGCGGGCCGCATGTTTTACTGCTTCACGCTCCATCGCTGATAGAATTTAAGGACGGTCCCTGCCGCGCGCTATCACGGGCAGCGCTGCATTCACGCAAACGGTAATTGCCAGGGATAGACACCCAGCCAGGCACCACTGCCCCCCACCTCCCTCCCCACACCCCCCCCTTCGCCCCCAGCTCCCAACCCACCCTTTTGTGTCTCATCCAATACCCCCCCCCTCGATTCCATCCTCCCATTCCACCATCTACCCACCCCCGTCGTCCCCACCGCCACCCCGCACCGCCTTTGTATCCACTTAATCTCCTTATCATCGCCACCGATGGGCACTTCCCGCAAGAGGCTTTGCGTAAATTTTTTTTGGTACAAAATGGGTTGCTCATCTTTGAGAATGTGACTGGAGCTGCCGCAGACGCGTAGCGGTCAGCACCCTGGATTTGCAACGCAGAAGACGCCGGTTTCATTCAATTCCCCGGCGCGGCAGATCACACAAGTTTCTAAAATCCATCTCTGCTTCCCCATGCACCCCGCCTCTGTTCACCCTGCAGTATAAATGGGCACCACCACAGTCAGCTGATCAGCAGATCACGTGTGTTAGGGTAAAAGGTGATTTCGCTGCCACCTATTCCAAGACATCTGGCCAGTGTGGAAGAGTAGGCCGGAAACGAACTCCATAGAGATGAATTATAGATTTGAAGCTTTCGTGACTGCAAGGATTCATACTCTTAGTTGTTTCGGTAAAGTCACGTAGGTAAAAAATGAAATAAAAATTAATAAAATTAATTCTAATTATTTGGTAATTTTATTATTTATTTTATTTCATTCATTTTTTTTTTAAATACATGTTTTACCTACGTGACTTTACCGAAAAAACCAAGAGTATGCACCCATAGAGATGCTCTTCCAAGAGCTCCCTCTGGCGCAGGTTCCTTTTGCCAGCAGTGACGCGAGCGAGCGATTGCAGGGCTGCGCCTTCACCTTTGAGACTAAACGGCCGCTGCTGCAACGCCATCTCTTCTTCACTCTGCCCCGTCGCCTAGATGCATTTGCTTCACTTAGCGTCATCACAATCACTCGCCATCACCGTGAGCGTAAGCAAAGGCTATTCCACTGCTGGATGAAGGCCTCCGCAATCAATTGTCATCTCTGAGGATTGCGTGGTGATACCGTTCAATTTTTTTTTGCGGTGGCTTTGGTTGGTTTACTATCGTCATCATCATCACCATCACCGTGACCATGAGCGTAGGCGATGATTATTCCACTGCTGCACGAATACCTCCCCAAGCCATTATGATATATCAGAATCGGGCGGTGTTTCCGTAAAAGCGATATAGTTTTGCGGTGGGTTAAGTTTGATTACTCTCATCATCATCATCATCACTATGAGCTTAAGCCATGATTGTCCTCCAATTATCACAGTTGGTTACGTACCTACAATCCACTGCTGGATGAAGGCTTCCGCCAATCAATTATAATTGAAACTTCGTGACCCGTCCGTGGCTTCTGATAATTATCATCTCTGAGGATCTTGCGTTATTACCGTTGAAGCGATATACATATTAAAATGATGTTTAGCGGTGGGTTTGATTCGACCCGCGGTGAATGGAAGCGTCGGTGTGCCGAGAGGAAACTTCGTGAACCCTCCGTGGCTTCTGACGATTTCCCCACCGCGCCCCCTTAATATTCACCGGTGTCTCCGTTGGGGGGCAGAAAGGGGATGGAAATAATGCGACTCTTTAAAATAATCCTCGAAAAGACGAAGACAAAGCCTCGTAGCCTCAACAGACTGTTGGGGGGTAAGTGCTGTGAGTGAGTAGCACTCACGAAGGCCGGCACGGCACACGAGGGGCTGGGTGGCGAGCACCAAGCTCGACCGCACAGTGCCAATGTTTTTTTTACACGCCGCGCCAGGTACTCATTTGAGGCTGAGTCGACCTAGGGGAGGCCCAGGACTGCAACGCTTTGTGTGCTGGGTGGTTTTTCGGGAGGTCGGTGCGGTGTATTGTGGGTAACAGTGGGGCATTGTGGGAGAAGGGAGAGGATGGATTTCTTTTTAACACGTTTTCTTAGGAATCTCTGTCTGTGGACATTTATAAAACACGTCTTAAAAACGTAGTGATGTACCTCTTTCAATCCGACTATTGGTTAAGTTAGTGATTGCCTTTCAGCCTTGATTTTATAATTGCGCCGTTTTTGTTTTGAGATTTTCTCGAGTTCAGTTTGTGCCGAGCGTTCACTGCTGCGCCTTGTACAGCGCTTTAAAGTCATCGATGAAAGCTGCAATAAAACAACGCTTCTGAGCTCAAATGGGCTTTACTCGGGAAATATACTTCCGATTCTTATCCTAACTTGAATCAAAATTGCAGTATTATAACGATGATGAGCAGTGGGGCATTTTGGGTGAAGAAAGTGGGGATGAAATAGAGATGATTGTCTTGCACTTGAAATCGGTGAGCTAACATTGCTGATATTGCTGAGATCCTGGGCTTGATTTCTGGTTTCAACCACCTGTAAAGAGATATCCAATCTAGTGAACACAAATTACTGCACACACAACAACAGCTAAGAAATAATTGTTTTCACTTAATGTAAGTTATTCCAGCTCAGAGAATTTCATAGTTTTTTTTTTGATTGACATTTGACTAGGACTGTTTATAGGGTATGTGTTGGTCGGATGTGTAAACGGCGTATGAATGGACAGGTTTGATGAAGTGACTTCGGATGTAGTGGTTCTGTGACGTTATCTTCCTGGTGCCAATCCCCGACACAGTGCGTTGCACCGCTGGCTGCTGAGGATTATGATTGTCATATTTAAAATCGTGACCATGACACGGACGGTACAATTAGGGTATAATTGCGGGCTAATGTGAATTTGCTTGACCTGGCAGAAAAAAAAACCGAGAAGCGCTTTTATGGACTTTTATGGACTCATTTAAACGGCTGTACCTACAGCTAAGTAAAGCGTGTTTAGAAGTGCGGAGAAGGGAATATTATTGCTCCTTTAAGAGGAACATTTCTAATTAAAGAACTTTGACCGCGACTGCATTTGTAAAAAAAAAAACAATAAAACTGGTCACGACGTCATCCGTGTGTATGTGTGTGATGGTTATCGCCACTCGGGAGATCAAGGCAGCCAGGCGTGGTGCTGGCCACCCACCCCATCGTGTCCCGTGCCAGCCCAAACAGCACTTGCCCCAACAGTATATTAAAGGCTATCTGGGGGGTCTTTGTGTGCTGGTGGCAGCACTGGCGTAGGTATCCATTAAGTAACTTGTGCTGATCATGACAGGAAGGTCGTGTTCACTTTCACGAACCATCCCCCCTCCTCTCCCTCCCGCCCTCCCCTTCGAGAGCTGGGGGGGCCCTCACTCGAAAAGGGAATGGGATTTGGGCCCTGTTCGCACCCAGGCCAGGATTTCTCACTGAAAGTGCCCCCTGTTGTTGGTCGACCTGGGAGTAGGCACGTGACTTTATAGCCAGCGAATGCTGTGCGCGTTACAAGTTGACATTATTGGAATTATGATGACGAGCAACTCTTGTGTGCCCTGGCTACATCGCCACGGGAAGGCGGAGTCGTGCACCTCCGATTTTACCGCTATCCCTGATTAGCACGGTTGGCTACGTACGGTGCGAAATAGGTTCGACACAGAGACGGTCGAGTCAAGGATGCGATGCGTGGATGCAAAGAGAAGGGAATGGCAGAGGGTAGAGAGGCGAAAGGGAGAGGGAGATGAGAGGCGAAGGATGGAGAAGGAGCGGAGAAACGGGAGCACGCGGGATTAGGGGAGACGAGGAGAGGGAGAAGGGAGAGGCTGCATCAGGGCCTCCACGCTGCCGCCGCTGCACGGAGCGGCGTCTGTTTTCACAGCGGGAGGCGACGTGGAAAGTGGGAGGCTGTTCAGAGTGGGGGTGGCCACGCACGTCACGTGGTTTACATTAGGCGTGAGCTGATTTTGAAATACTGAAAAAGGTTTATCAAGCATATTCATGGCACTACGATCTGCAAGAGCATCAAGTTATTGTCCCTCTCCCACACACCGTGACACGAGACCAGGCGCATAATTTGAATATAATCTCTGGATAACTTTGAATTTGCTTGACCAGGTGGCGTGACTCGCAAAGCCCTCTTCAGTGCTTGGACGTCGTGTGCCGGCCGCTGTGGACCCACTTCCTTGTCATAATCCCATTGCCATCCTGCCGCTGGACTGAGGCCTCCATACACCACAACCACTGCACTCCGTCTCCATGCGGCTGTGGCGGCTGTAGGGCAGCATACCCGTCCTCCAATGCAGTCGAGCCGTGACTCGCACACACTCGCTCCACTGCTCAAATCAAGCGCTGGCCTTAGCCCATCTCCGCTCTCTAACGTCCCTGCCCCAATCGCCTCTCTTACCCCGACACGAACAAGGTCCCCACAAAGACTGGAAGGTTTGAAACGGTAGCTTGCATGCTTGGTGGTGGTGGTATATTACATTGGGGGTAGGGGTGGTGTGGATGTTGGAGGGGGGGAGGGGCAGGGGGGGGTGCAGGATGGTTGAGATAAGGGAATAAAAATAATGCAATTTGGTCTGTCTGCTATTTTCATAATATTGCAACTTGCAAGGGTAGGCAATTACAGTTATTAAGCTGTAAAGAGTAGCCGTAAACAGACTCCCCCGTGCTCATTACGGGATCCGGCCGCGCGTCGGGCGCGTAAGGGCCGTTCAGGGACCTACTTTATTGGGCCATTTCTGGAAACGCTCCTTGGCTATTGGTTATTTATTTATTTACCCGCTCCTTTCGGGAAAGAAGCGGGCGCCGAGTATATTACATTATTTAGCAGCAACAAAAAAACGCGGCGTTCCCGTCCGTAAGGTCATTTCCTTTTGTGCGTAGGTCGGTCGGTTTGGTTTGGTAGCTGCTCTCTTTGTTGCGATAATTTCCGTAAAAAAAAGGCACAAGAATTAGCGATCGCGAAGAGGCAGCGCAACGTGGACTAATGCAGCGGCGGTGGCGTCTGCACGCCAGCGCACGTCGAGATGTGGCGTAGAAACAATGGGGATATTTATTTTGCACGCACGCACACGCACACAGAGAAACACTCATAGACCTTTGCGTGAGTATACAGGTCTCGATGTGAGTCTTTGGGTCTCTATGTGAGTCTATGTACGTATGTATGCACCGTACGTCGCCAACCGTGCTAATCGGAGGTGCGGGGAGTCCTTGGGTCTCTGCGAGAGCCTGTGGGTCTCTATGTGAGTCGATATTGGTCTCTGTGAGACCCACATAGAGAGAGACATGCACACTCCAAATATTCAACAGGCGTCAGGGTCGGCGTCGAACCCACGACCTCCTGTACACCAGGCGAGGTAGTTAACATCTCCTAGCGACCGTGGCGCCGAGTCCCTTGACTCCCTCCGGAACAGCAGTGGCTCCGTTGAAGGCGGTACGAGTTCTAGCCCGTGACGTTAACGATGATATCAGAGTGTGTATTCATACTGGAGGAATCCGATGAGCGATCAAGCTCTTTTTTTCACAGAAGTCGAGATAAACTCAGGCAGCACGTTGCGTGGATGGCCGGAAATGCAAACTAAAATGAAAACACGCACACAACAGTTAGACAAAGGACTCCGATTTAACACCCGCACTCGCCAGAGGGAAGGTCACGAGGCCGCACTTGATTGGGGGAGCAGGGATCCAACAGCACGGATGGCTGGCAGGAGGGCACCAGCTTGCGCTCTGTGGGTGCAGCAGCTAAAGCAGCAGTAGAGAGAGAGACCAAGAAGAGAGAAGAGGGGGTCGCAGGCTCTCGTTGTGTTCCTGCCCCCCCCCTCTCCTCCACGGGAGCGCACGTCCCGCTGTGGAGATGGAGCAATGGGAATGTGCTCGCGTGGCGTGGCTTTTTGTTGCTTGCCGAGACGGATTTTAGTCGCGTTGCAAGACGGCGACACCAGCCAAGTGAGACGGATCGTGGCTGGCTGATCGTGATGATGATTGCGGTGGTGATGGAGGTGGTGGTGCTGGCGCTGCGGTTGATTCTGCGACACGGGGAGTGAGTGGCCGCTATAATCCCAAGCCCACTGCACTTGTGTTCCCCTACTGCCTCTCAGCGACCGCGACGCGGATTCCGTAGACAAGGGGACGTGAAGCTCAAACTTGTAAAAAAAAATGACAGACGCCGATAATTAGGCTTGTATATAGGCCGTAACTGTGCTAATGCGTTATTTATTTTAATTCTTAAAAACGGGGAGGCGGGGGGGTGGGAAGGAGTTGCATTCTTTATAGCGACGCTTTGTAGAGAACCTTTTAAAACTGCATGGGGTCCGGTAATTATCGGGGAGGTATGATCGCTTCTCGACTCGTCTTTCACACGCCCCCCGCTTTCAAATGCATATTGCATGCGCTGCTCGACAAAAAAAACCCACTGCATTTCTCTAAACCTCAAGAAGAAAAACAAAAACACAGCCCCTATCCCCACTCTACCCCCCCCCCTCACCGTTTTTGTCATCGACATCGCCTCGCGCATGCACGATCCACTGCTGGATGAGGGCCTCCCCTGCCCGCAGAGGGGGCGAGGATTGTGCGGGTTGTCTGACCGTGCTTGACCGCGCTGGTCAACGTGCGGTCTGGAAGCGTAGAAGTGCAGTACAACAACAACATAATCTTCGTCCCGAGTTCCTGTGCGTGATGGGCACCCATCCAAGCGCTCACCGGGATCGGCGTTTTGCTTGGCTTGAGGTGTGATGAGAACGAGGGATGAGTAATAGGTCACGGCGTCTGTAGTTGCTGCCACGTTTTCCTGGACCGTCCAATTTAAATAAACCAAGAGAAAAAATTGTCATCGGTTCTTACACGATTCCATATATATATTTACATTCTCTTTGGTTCTTTCGGTAAAGTCACGTAGGTATAAAATAAAATAAATCACGACGTTTCGTGCGCAACAAAAGCGTCCGTCAGGTGGGAAATCATGATCTGCAGACTGTTTTAAAAGGTTTGAAATGGGTGTAGCTCAATGGTCATAAAGAAGTGGCCGGGGCTAGTGATGTTAACGTGAGAAATTAGCATGAAACTGTAAGATAGGAGAGCGGCCTCCTCGACGAGGACACGGAAGTGGCTATGTTAATGCGAGGGATCAACATTTGAAAAAAACAACGGGTGTAATTATTGTGGATTTCACACCTGATGATGATTGCTTGTGTTGCAGTCGTAACGTCGTGAGAATTTGTATTGCTTTATATTTATATTATTTTATTATTTCCCTTCTATGTGACTTTACCGAAAGAACCAAGAATATGACGCAGGTCTAATTTCGATTGAAAGCTTTCGTGACTGCAGGGATTCATCCTCTTGGTTCTTTCAGTAAAGTCACGTAGAAGGGAAGTAATAAAATAATAAAAATAAAACATAATCTACGTGACTTTACCGAAAGAACCAAGAAGATGACGCAGGTCTGTTAATTCCTAATCTAACCCAAGCATACGCTAACATTGGTAATTACTTTTTCCCATAAGATTGCTTCACTCTGGCCATGAAGGGTTAGGGGATGGAAGGGGGCCGGGGGGGGGGTGGAGGGGGGGTGACGGTGAGAGGTGGGGGGGGTGTATAGTTGACCGCACGCATTTGCACGGCTCATGAAGTGTGGAGACACGGATCTGTACCGTTCTACCGATCCCGGAACGCACATTGGGCCATTCCTGGGCCAAAAAAAAACCGCCTGACCGCCCATCGGTCATGGAAACATTCGAGTGAGATTTGAACCCCAAAGTCTCGGCGGGTACCGGCTGAGTGTTCCAAGGGGGGGGGGGGGGCTTGCAACACTCGCGGCAGTGACGCAGCGTGGCTGACACGGGCCATCGTGTAAGGAATGAAATTGGCCCTCCTACCCCCTGTCCAATTTCCCCACCTTCAAGCCCGGCCCTTTGACACCGGTGCAATTGCACTGCCTGCACACTCGATAGGGACCCCCTCTCCCCCCCATCACAGCCAAGTTAGCAAAGGGTTGTGTGTGGTGTGTGTGTGGTGGGTGTTTTGTGGTGGTGTGTGTATGGTGGTGGTGTGTCGTGTGTGGTGTGTGGTGGTGTCTGTGGCATCCGTCGATCTGGCTTGAGGGGCTCACAAACCAACAGCAACAAAAACAAGCACTCGAATATAAAACGCAAACAAAAAGCAGAACGGCAATGCTTGTGACACGAGCCACATCGCACCTCGTAAGGTGACAACGCTAACAAGAACGTGCTGGGCTTTTGCCTTTTCAGGGCGCGTTCGGGCTGCATTGGGGGCATTAGAGGCAGCGAGGTGTGCACGGACGTGACAATCTTTTCCTGGATTTCCCGTGGACGAGTTCTGTTGGACGCGTTCCCAGGGCACCGGGTAGGAGACATCTGGAACCGGTGTCGCCGCGAAGCCATTTGGTGCGAAATTACCACGAGCAGCCCTGAAAGTTTCAGCAAAAGCCCGGTCTCTGTATTTGTGTTTTTATGAATTTGCATCTTTAAATATCTTGCCGCTCTGGGAGGGGAGGTGGGTGAGGGGCAGGGAGGGGAGGGGGTGGAGGTGGGGGGGGGCGGTGGAAAAGGAGCGAGATTGGAAATACGGCGGCTGAAAGAAAAAAAGAAGATGACGACAAAAAGGCGTTTTTTAAGAAAATACATTTGCAGGAGAGTAATTTTGAAACGAGGTTGGATGAGATTCGAGGAGCAATTGTGGGGGAATTAGTGTTGCGGGTGATACGTGTCTAGTGTGTGCTATGTGTGTCTGTGTGCGCCCTTTCCTTAATATTAATAACAATACGTATATATATATATATTATAGCAACAAACAACAGCAACAAACATGGCACTACGCATGGAGCTCGCTTGAAACGACGGCGGTGGGACGCATCTGTCCCCTTAGTTTACGATGAATTTTTGAAAGACTCAAGCGGACAGCTCAGCTTCGCGAAACGATTGTCAGCCGTTACGAAGAAATCGTCACGAGAGTTTAAAAATGCCAAAATGCACCCACGGGGTACCCTGACCCTTCCTAACGCTGTGGGTGGGTGGGTGAGTGGGCGCGCGCGCGCGCGTGCGCGTGCGTGACGATGCGCGCGCCGTGTCCGCGTGTTTGTGTGCACACCTCCCCGGCTCAGAGTCCGTACTTCGGAAGCGCAACGGTTCGCGAGCCGCGCCACTAACCCGGTGGCCCGAGGTCGATTGCCGCTCACGGTCATCGACGCACCGGTGACGATTATCTGAACCGGTCGTGGATTTACCCCTAGGTTGACTCAGCCTCAAATGATTACCTGGTGCGGCGTGTAGCAAACATCGCCACTGGGGAGACAAAGGTTGCCGGGCGTGATGCTGGCCACCCACTCCGTCGTGTGTCATGCCGGTCTTCATAGGTGGCTCGCTAACAGCACTTGCCTCAATAGTCCATTAAGGCTATACGGGAGATATTTGTCTCTGTTACACACGTACGTGCGCGTGCGTGTGTATGTGTGCGCGCGCGCGGATTTGAATGCGCTTGCAACTCCCGTGTCTTTGTGTGTGTGCGCGCGCACGCGTGCCCGTTCGTCCGTGCGTGTGTGTGTGTGTGTGATGGCTCTCACAATCCCATTATATTTTCGCAACACTTGAGCGAGCAGGAATGGCTGGATATTATTCCGGATGGATGCGCAACGAGTCTTGCACGCTTCAACGTGCTTCAAAGTCTGGGCCGCCTTGGAAAAAAAAATAGAAAAAAAAACCCGGGAAAAATTTACCAGCACGGAATTTCTTTTTTTTCATCCTCCTCTCTCTCTCTCTCTCAGTGGCACAGCGAGGAGAGCGAGCGAGCGAGCGAGAGACACGGATTGACGAAGCCAATGATGATCATGACGATGTGGGTAATGTAGCAGGTCACGCGGGGCGATGTTGTAATGCGCAGGGAAAATGCCCCTTGATTAATACATTTATCCGTCGTTGAAATTTACCACTCGCGTGCGTCCCAAAATTACAAGTGCGCAACACATCGACGGTGAGCCCCCAGAGCAAGATCCCGAGAGAGTCCGAATCAGTGCTTGGCAGTTGACACTGATGGTGAAAGGATGCGGGGCTGGAGGGGGGTGTGGGGTATGGGGGGGGGAGCTGTAGTGCAAGTCTTAGCCCCTCTGGGGATGTCTGTGCGCGTGCGTGTGTGTGTGGATGTGTGCGTGTGTGGATGTGTGCGTGCGTGTGTGCGTATATCATGGGGAGCGGTAGTGCAACGGTTAGCGCTTTGCACAACACACCCGGCAGCCCGAGTTCGATTTACGCTCACGGCAACCAATACTAGTGATGGATTTTCTGATTCGGTACTGGGCCTCCCCTAGGTTGACCCGGCCTCGAATGAGCACCTGGTGCGATGTGTGAACATCGCCACCCGGGAGACAAAGGCGGCCGGGCGTGGCGCTGGCCACCCACCACCTCGTGTGCTGTGGCGCAAACAACACTTACCCCAACAGCCTCATCGGCTACACGGGGGAACTTTGTCTTTGTATTTGTGTTTAGGTCTTTTTAGGTTATCATGGATTTTAGCCCCCCCCCCCCCCATTGAGATATACCGATTGAGTGCCCAGCCCTTGCATTTCATATACCACACACAACAACAAAAACGACGACAAAGATCGCCCCGTATAGCCTTTGCCAGAGTGTTGAGGCAAGTGCTGTTAGCGAGCACGTACGAAGCCTGGCACGGAGCACAATGGGGTGGTGTGGCACAGGCGCGCGGCTCGAATCTGACAGGCCACCCTGGTTACTACTGCGGGTGTATTTTACCGCAAAAACCTTTGCCGTCTGCTTCGCGAGAGGACGTTAAAGAGCCCAAGCGACGTCATTCGCAGGAGTAGTCCATTGCTTGCCGCTCTCGTTGCTGCCTACATTTTGAGTAACGGCTCACCGCAGATGTCTCCATTGGGATTACAACTTGCTACCATCGCCCCCCCCCCAAACCTAGCAGACGAATGTCTTCGGTCACTCCAACTATGGTCTCTTAGGTTCTCACCTGGTTTGAACAGAGGAGGAGAAGGGGGAGGAGGAGGAAGGAGAAGGTGGAAGGGAGGAGGAAGGAAGGAGGAGGGAGGAGGACGAGGATGAAACCTTCTGCCGCACAGGGACAGCTGCCACTGGAGGTGCCCCTTCGAACGTTCGAGACGGGTTGTAATGTGAGGTGCTTTGTGTTGCCAATGCATTTAAGCGTTGCTTTTTAAATGCATTTTTATTGTTACTTAGTAGCAGTGGGGTGACAATCAGAAACAGCTGTGGGGAGTGGGAAGGAAGCTATGATAGCAGAGGCCTTCATCCAGCAGTGGAGTGACAATATCAGCCTGTATACGGACACTGCTGAGATTATCAACAGCTGCTGTTCCCAAAATACCATCATGGGGCAAAACGCATTCCGGAAAGTGGCTTTTACAAAACAACAACCACAACCACCACAACCACCACAACCACCGGATTGTCGGAGCGACGACCGGCACGCGCGTTGAGAAAAGGTAATGAACGCCACGATTGATTAACTCGGGCAATTTATTTATATTAACTTTATAAATCTACACGGGTGCATATATATTCGTAAAAATGCGCGTGGATATTGTTTTCGCCCTAGCCCCCCCCCCCCCCAAAATAAAATAAAATAATGAAATACCTTAATTAGCTACGTGTGAAACTAGGGCACAATAATGAGCCAGAATGATGAGTGAGCACGGCACGGAATAACAGCAGGGCTGGGATGTGCACCGGCAATCTTCACACTGGCGGGAACGAAGTGCGTTGTTGAATGTCAGTTTCATTGTTCCAACTTTGTGAACGCTTGCCAGCTATGACCGAGAGCGTGGCTGCAACGCGTTAATGCGTCATCTCCATTGTCCGCCTGTCTGTCTGTCTGTAACAGGCTGGCGTGGGGGGTGCGGAATCATGAAAACTCTGGCAACGATGATCCATATATGAGTTTATCGTAAAGTTGCCTTGTTATTAATGAAACATGTTTTTTATTTTACCAGGCAGGGCCCACTGAGCTATATAGCAACTTGTTTTCAGAAGCGAATGATAGCTCGACGACGTGGCTCAACACGTGGACATTTACAGCAGCCAAATACTCTAGACGCATGCTTCTAAGTGTGGAGGGTAAAACCGGAGGACCGGGAGGAAAATATCCACGCCACCACGGGGAAAGAGACATGCAAACTCTAAATATACAGCAGCAGGCGTCAGGGTTTGGATCGAACACACCACCTCCTGTATACCAGGCGAGGTAGTTAACATCTCGCAACCATTGCGCCCCTACGTGGTGGTAACGGTCAGCACAGTGGACTTGGAATCATGGAGAAGTCTCTTAAATCCCTTTTGCCTCTGTTCACGCAGCAGTAGAAATGCGTTGGTCGACCGGCAGGTCACGTGTCGTGGGGTACAGTGTGGGTGCTTTCACCGCTTCGAAGAGGTCTGTTCAGCGCAGAGTCGGAGGCCACAATAAGTAGAGCGCGTATTAGGCTTTCGCGACCAAACTTATCGACAATAAACGTTGTTTGGGTGAGGTCGCGTAAAAACAAATGTGTCGTTACACCCGCCACCACCCGACGCAGCCAATTATCAAGGTTTGTCACGTGAACAAAACGTGTCAATGAGTCACTATTTCAGCACACCAGTGTGTTGGAGAGTAAATCCCACAGCATTTATGAAAGAGGTGGTGGGTTGTGGAGGCAATCGTAAGGCTAGACTTTGACTTTTGACCTTTTCTAAACTACCCAGTGGGGGAGCAGGTACCCAGTGTCTGCTGTGATGGTGAAGGGGTTGTCTTTCAAATTCCTACTGCAAAGCTACACGGTAGGGCTGTTTGCCACCTCTGACCATGCACAAAAAAACATGGAATATATTACAGGAAGAAGAATATCTCTCAAAAACAGAAGAGGGGAGAACTGTGAATGCATCATCTCGAGTGGTGTAGTACTTTTGTTGTTGTTATTATTATTGTGCAACTGACAAGGCCTGGCATTCGTGATGATTTGTAATGTTCCCAGGAGAGCTGCTAGTTCAACTAGAGGGAACAATCCCGGGAAAACCGGAATAGGTGGCAACCCTAGCACCCGGCCTGCCTTCTCTGTGTATCGTGGTATCCTCTCTAGCCCCAGGGATGAAATTATCTCTGTTATCTCCGCCCATCGCTGATTTTAATGGGCCCTATATCATGGATGTGTGCGTGCACGCGTGTGCTTTGTTAGTAAGCCCCGATTTCAACCGTGTTATTGTGTACATGTAGATGCCTGTTGGGGAGCGGTGGTGCAGCGGTTAGCGCTTCGCGCAACGAACCCGGCAACACGAGTTTGATTCTCGCTCAAGGCCGCTTACACGAGTAAAGATTATCTGAATAGGTCCTGGGCCTCCCCTAGTTCGACTCAGTCTCAAATGAGTACCAGGTTCTGTGTAAAACATCGCCACTAGGGAGAGAAAGGCAGTCGGGCGTGGTGCTGGCCACCCTCCCAGTCGTGTGCCGTGCCGACCTTGAAAGGTGCTCGCTAACACCACTTGTCCCAAAAGTTTGCTAAGGCTACACGGGGGATCTTTGTCACCACACTGGCCAGTGTGGTACTGGTTCAGACATTGCTCGCCACTGATGTTAGCCGTGGCTAGGAGCCTCTTGCAGTTAAAGTGTCCGAGGGAAGTGTGTTCATTGGGTGGGTTGTTCGCCGAAAGGGATTTAAAATGAGAAGGTTCCCTCAACCCTAGACCCTTTAGCCATCACCGCCGTCTCGGCCAACTTTGCCACGAGTCCTACGCAGTTCTACCGTTCCCCTCCGCTCTTTCGCCCCTGTGTCCCCTCATCCTGTTTCCCTGACGGCCGCTTCAACAGTCGTCTAACCGCACCCAGCTTGGGACTCGTGCAGGACGCGTCGTCACGGCTGGCAAGGATGATGCCCCGGTGGTTACGAACAATAGCGGAGTGGCAAACGAAAGAGGGAATGAAAAACGTGTACAGGTGCTGGTTTGGGATTATCACATCACAGGACGGGGAAAGACGGGCCAGAGGTCGGGGAGCTATTACATCCAGCTGTGGAGTGATAATTGCTGACGACGATGATGACGTTGATGATGGTGAACTGGAACTGCCCACGTATCCCCGACAGTGGCTGTGTCCTCTCCTCGGGCTGTCCGTGATCCCCCGTGAAGTAAGTCCGTCCATCTGTTCAAAAATTGCTCCGTCCGTCTATCCGCTTGCCTGCCGATCCGTCTGTTCGTCCATGCGTCCGTTCGTCCATTTTCTCTCTCGTATAAGTGCAAGGTAACAACAACAACGCATCCCGAAGTGCCACAGCGCGCCAGTGAATTCTACTCCGTTAATAACAGCGTGCATCGTCCCCAGACGTATTAGAGAACTGTTTTTCCACGTGTTTTTCTTTATTGCTCGTTCTGCTCTATTGCCAGAGAAGGGAGAGCGGTGCGGAGGTTGCGGTGGGCGGGGGAGGGGCAGGGGAGGATAGGGGGAGGGGTTTATTGGGTGTCAGTGGCAGCTCGGTGGGGGATCATGCTTGGCTTGGAAGGTGCACCTCTCGATTTTTTGTGCTCCAGAGTTCACGGGTCCGGAAACACAAATAGATGGGTGGAGGGAAGGGACGTGTTCCCAATTTTGAGATTTAATTCCCCAGTCCCCCCTCCCCCCAAATTTTGTTTAATTATAATTAAAATGAAAGTCTTAAAATCGGGCCCAAGTATATACGAAATTTCGGACCGATCTGGAATTGTGACGTCGCAGCAGGAAATGACGTCACCGATTAGGGGACGTCCACGCGTTTATACCGCCAGGAGTGGCGTCACGTGGGGTCACCTGGTGACGTCAGTTTCGTAAGCAAAGTAAAGCTCCGAAATTCTGAAGATAAAACAAAACAATGTTAAACCTTAATAATCCGAACATGTAAAATCTTCAGATGTTTACATCTGAAACGCATCCCGTGTGTAGATTTATAGCAAAGGTGTGGACTTGACAGAAATGGTGTTCACACGAGTTTCTACTAACAGTTTATGAGTGATGATTTTCATAATCTATTTTCATGCCTGATAACAGAGTAAAAAAAAATAACAAATCGCTCACACAGATTCTATGGACAAACGTGGATAAAAGAAAATCACGCAGCAGAAACAGTGACATCGAACATTAATCAAAAAGCTAAAAACTGAGTTAAGAGGCTCCGGAGAGCTGTAGGCTCGGAATGTGCACTGAGAGGCAGAGAAACAGATGCATTAGAGGACACACGCAAGTCTATGAAACTATTTTAAAATATTTTTTTTTATTTGACCAACTAGGGCCCGCAGAGCTATATAGCTCTTTTTCGGAAGCGACCTGGCCACAAATAATAGCTCAACGAAGTGGCTTATCACGTGGACATGTGTAGCAGCCAAATACCCCGAAATGCTCGAAACGAACGTTGATCCTTAACGTGGAAAGGAAAACACCAGAGGACCCGGAGAAAAACCCACGCGACCACGAGCAGAGAGACAAACACACAGGTGTCAGGGTCAGTATCGAACACACGACCCACCGTATTCCAGGCGAGGTAGTTAACATCTCGCTGGCGAGGCGCCCACAAGTCAGAGACCCGCTTGCGTTTGCAAGCTGGTTTTGGGCAGGGCACGTCCCGTCTCGAAGGGATGACGGCCGATGGTCGAGACGAACAAAGGGAACTGCAGCACAAACGCCGGAAAACACAAACACATGGGGGGGGGGGGGGGGGCGGGGGGGGGGGGCGCCACCGCCGCCGCGGCGCAACAAAATCAGCAGCGGGAGCGGGCGGGGGACGGTACCGGGTGAGATAGCCACGGCTGAGTGGGAGGGAGGGAGGGAAGGAGGCATTCATCGAGTAGTAGATAGACCATGGCCGATGGTGATGGTGGCAGCCGGTGATTTGTGTATCCGATCAAAGGGGAGGGGTGAAGTTGCCCTTCATGCAAAGCGCGCACGTGCCCCGGCCTCGGCATCACCGGCGGAGATCTCGTCAAGTAATAAATAAATAAGTCTCCCCCCAAAACGGGTCGCTCGAGGCGCGGATGAAAAGTGTGCCGGAGCCAGGTGCTGTGACCCTTTGCTACATTTGATACAACCTCTCCAGGCCACCCCTCACCCTCACCCAGCCACCCACAACTCCACTGCCAAAGCCCTCTCTACCTCCGTCAAACCTTCGCCCTCCCACTCACTCACCCACCCAACATCCCGCCCCCTCCCACCACCACCACCGCGAGCAAGCCCTGCCGTCTTAGCGGAACGTTAACCCGTGCTGCTGCTGCTGCACGTGCGCTTGTTACTCTCGCGGGCCATCGCACGCAGCAGCGGACGTCTGGGCAGTTTGGGAAAAGCGGTCTCGGTTTTTTTGGTTTTCGTGGCTCGGGCCAAGAAGGCGACCGCCGTTGCTCCAGTTCAGCCCACCGTGCTAACTCTTTTTTTCCCCTATTGCGACTCTGATGGTGCTGATGGTTGCTGGCCGCTTTTGACGTTTTCGGAGGGGAAAAAAAGATGACGGAATCGAAGCAGAGCTGATGCTACTCCCCGTCGGTTTTTGGGTCATTCCGCGTGTTGTTTGGTGTCCGACGTTTCGCCAAACGTGCCGGATGAAGGCCTCTCGGTGCTTAATTCCAGCCTGGTATGTCCCGAGCAGAAAACATGATATATATCCACCCTCGGCACACGACGTCAAGTATACCGGTCGCTATGGCCTTGGCTATTAGTCAATTTCCACTTACTACAGTCGACCAGCGACTCGCTGTATACTCTGAGAGATGATACCCTGGGCAAGGAAAATAGCCTCATCCTTGATTTCCGATGGTGTGGGGAAGGAGGTTAGAGGGGGTCTCCTGGGCCCAAACCACTTGGCTGATTGTGTTTCGCACGGCACTGACAGATTCACACGGAGACAAGGCCGGGGGTGTCGGATGGACACACAGGCTGACGGAGGCACGGATGTGTACGTAGATGGACACGCACATGGACAGATAGACAGACGTACAGAGGGACAAACAGATGGATACGGATATGGGTGGAAACACAGACAGTTGGCCAGATGGATGACATGTATGGAAAGAACTCCATGCAGATGGACAATGCACAGGGATGGACGAATGGATGGACACACGCAAAAGCGGATAGTTGGATGGACAGCGAGTAGGAATGGAGACACGGATGGATGGATGGCCGAACAGACACACAGACAGATGGACACTGGACTTGAAGACAGACACTCAGACGGCGAGATGGACGGACGGACGTACGTATGTACACAAACAACGATTGCCCTATAGCCATAGCAGACGTTTGGGGTTAATGCCGTTAGCGAGCACCTACTTAGGCTGGCGCGACAAACAAGGGGGTGCGTGACCAGCACCACGCCTGGCCGCCTTTGTCTCCCCAGTGGCGATGTTTACACACCCCAAGAGGAAACACATTTGAGGCCAATTCGACCTCGGGAGGCCCTGGAGTGGTTCAGACGATCGTCACCGGTGTTGGTTCGCCTGGAGGGGGAATCGAACTCGGGTGATGGTCGGGGTCGTAGCCGCACAACCACACGACACAACACAACACCCCCCCCCCCTTTCCTCCCCCCCCCCCCCCCCCGTTGAGCGTTGCCAGACTGTTGAAGCAAGTGGACTTCTCCACAAATCTGGCTGTCGCCTGATGAAGCCAGTTGTAATTGCTGGCGATACGTCGTGCTCAGATTGTAAATGTTGTGGCTTGGCTCTCCAACACACTGGTGATGCTGTACTAGTATACTACACTATACACTACACTATACACTACACTATACACTACACTACTATACACTACACTATACACTACTATACACTACACTATACACTACACTATACACTACTATACACTACACTGTACACTACACTATACACTACTACACACTACGCTATACACTACACTATACACTACACTATACACTACACTACTATACACTACAACACTGTACACTACAACACTATACACTATACACTACACTATACACTACAATACAATACTATACACTACACTACTATCCACTACACTACTATACACTACACTATACACTAGTGCTGTTCTAGTGACGAATCGGAATGTTCTGTTTACGTGACAACCCTTACTAGTTGGCTGTGTCGGGTGGTGGCGGGTTTAAACGACACATTTATATATTTACGCGATCTAACCCAAAAACTCTACCAAAACGGAAGCAAGTGCTGTTCGCGAATAGCAGCCGGGCACGGCACGCGATGTGAGTGGGTGGCACGGCACGCGAGGTGGGTGACACGGCACGGCACGCGAGCTGGGTGGGTGGCACCGCACGGCACGCCAGGTGGATGGGTGGCACGGCACGGCGCACAGACAGACAGACCGACACAGAGAGCGAGAAAGCCGTGCTCACCGCAACGGTGGCCGGCGCAGGGAACGGGTTAAGGTGCGATGCCCCAGCCCAGGGCCGGCCCCTTCTCTCCCCGTTTAGCTGTAATATGATGGGTGGCGTGAACTCTCTTTCCACTCCATTACCGACTAGCGGCTAACGGCGCGGGAGATGGCTCCCGCGCTGCCGCTAAAGCTCGCTTCCTTTGCCCGCAAAGCGAACCTGACGGGGTCTTGCGATGTATCATCGTGCTGGGCCGGCAGCAGCAAGCAGCGCGGTGGGGTAGGGGAGAGGTGGGGGGGGGCACTGGGGGATGGGGGATTTGTGGGGAGATGGGGTGGTGGGGATGCGCAGCGGCGAAGCAGGCCCTTGACGGTAACCCCTACACGAGTAGCCACCCGCAACGGCTCTGCCCCCCCTCTACACCCCTCCCCTCCCCACACTCCACTCATCCAACTCTCATCCCCTCCACCTACCCCCCCCCGCCACCTCGTTCCCCCCCTCCCCCCCCACTTCGATCCCTCCGAGGCCCCCACCCAACTCCTCACCCCCTCGAGCCCCATCACCATCACCTACCCCCCCTCCCCCCTTACCTCCGTACCCCCACCACGAACACCAAACTCATACAACCCCCCCCA
>CM025663.2:2380223-2393863 GCA_014621495.2 Entosphenus tridentatus
CTCGCTCACAAACTCACACACTTACACACCCATCCACGCACACACGCGCCCGCACACTCACACGCCCAGCAATGCACGGACACACACGCTCGCACACTTAGCCACGCACACTCACGCCCGCCCGCGTAGATACAGGTTTCGTAGCGCGGCGCGCTAACCGTTGCGCCACCGCTCCGCTGTGCGTGTTACACACAGACACAGGGACACACACACAATCCTATACGCAGGTTTAATGGGATAAATTGTACAGCCGGAAAGCGCGCATGCGCTCGCGTGAAGTTCTCTCCGACACCGCAGTGTCTGTTTGGGGGGTTTGTTTGACCGGACTTTGCCGTGCCGAAGTGATGCAGCTGCCGCTCTCCACTGATCACAGCCGCGGCTGGGAATCAAACTCAGGTCACGGGGCTCATATGAAACGCGACATGTACTGTCAATATGTTTCCATCGCTGTGTGCGGTAGTAGCAGTAGTAGTAGAAGATGCGTTCCGTAAAATAGGGGCACACAAAGCAAAACCGCACCAGGAGACAGCTGCCTACCGAGCAGAGCAAACAAGTACACACACAATGTTGTATCACTGTATCTCTCTGTGCGTGTGTATATATATATCTGTGTATCTGTGTGTGTGTGTGTGTGTATCTCTGTGTGTAAGACAGCTGCTTGCCGAGTAACGCACGCATTACACGCGCAGTGTTGCACCACGATCTGAGCGCATAGCCGCGTGAAGAGTGAACTCAAGCCGCATTCTGCAGCACGGCGAAATGTCGGTGCACAGATCGGTAAGCCCCATGTAGTACGCGGAGTCGCACAAGCCGAAACCGAGCAAAAATAGTCGTGACCAAATCACCCGCGAGGTTCATAGAGCGGTGCGCTAACCACCGTGCCACCACTCCGCGTGATGGTTTGTGCTCCTCGGCGAAGATGAGCGAAATGTGGTGGTTCGTTTCACTTTGTGTGCGACACTCCACGCAATCCGTCCGCCCCCCCCAAAATTTTTAATTAAAAACGTATTTATCAATTCTACAGCACCATGTGTAAATGGACATTTGTTTTATTCTATCGGTACAGACTGGGGATTTCAAGGAGGTGATTCCAAAATCACGAACCCGTTTTATTTATTTATGTTTTGTTTTCAAACTTCACCACAATTCTAAAAGGTTATAAAAACCACCCAAACTGGATTCAACAGACTTCCACCTGCTCCATCATCGCGGAAAGTTTCGAGTTAGCGCCTCTTTCCACTCGGCAGAGATGCCGGAGAGGTTATTTGTTTTGAGGCGTCGGAGGCGCAAGCAGTGAAAAAAGAAATCCTCCTTCTAAATCCGCCCCCCCCCCCCGTCCGTTTCCTTTCACACCAAAAAATAAATCGGATCATCGTCAAATGCCCATCTATCATCCCGTCAAGCCAGGAGCTGCACACCATCGCCGCTGCTGATACTCCTGCTGCTGATGATGATGCTGCTGCTGCTGATGATGATGCTGTCACCACCTTGGTCAGCGGCGGAGGTCTTGTCCGCCGGAGAAGAGAATGAGAGATGTTTGTGAGCTCGCCCGAGCTGCCACGAACCGGGGCGAATGTGTGGCGATGCTTTTGTGTCCCATGCGTTTGTCATCACCCCCCCCTCCACCCACTCCTCCACCACCGCCGCTGCCACCCGCTAGAATGTTGTCCCAGTCACGCTATCGAATTGGCGTCGTCGCGAGACGGAGGAACGTCCGTCGTCTCGGAACTCCCGATGCCGCGTGTTAAGCAAGACATCCTGTCCCGCGGATGTGAACATCACAGAGCTTGCTACGCCGGTGGGAGATCTCTGCTTCGAGTGAGTGTGACCTCTGCTCCCGAACGCCGCTGTGGAAGAGCGGCGCTACTTTCTCACCCCGCTCTGCGTGCGTACGGTGGGCGCGTTCGCCGCTTGGCGGTTAGCACGGTTGGCCACGTACGGTGCAAAGAAAGTTCAACTTACGTACATAATTCGCAGAAGTTGGGATTTTTGCCAAACTCAGTGCAGGGCCAACATTTGAATATTACGGTTTTTTTTTGCTGCCATCGTTGGAGACCGGGCACTACACCGAACACCATTTTTACAAATGCAGCTGAGACCTGACCTACCTGCCCGCAGGCGCTGTGCCCACTCAGAAACACGTTTGGTGAATCGTTCCATTCGCAATCGATGATGATCCGCAGGAAGAGTGTGCAGGTCGCGGATTATCCTCGCTGGCTCCGGGATTCGCTGTCGGCAGCCGCTGTCTCGTCGACGGTGACTCAGTAGTCACGTGACCGCAAACACGTCGGCAAGCCATTTTAAGAGGCAATTGAAACAGAGACGCGGCTTAAATCTGCACCCACACTCCGCAAAGGTAAACAATGCATGGGTTTACGTTGGCCTGGATTTTGCGGTAATAGTTTCCAGACGAGGGCTATCTAAAAAAATGAGGATAATTTTGGAGGAAATTAGCGCGCCTCCTGTTGCTTCCTCATGTCGGAATGCAGAAGGTTCCAGACGGCCGCAGAAGCGCATCTGACAGGCGCAGACAATATTTCCTTCACATATCCGTCTATCTATGTAACAACAAATAAACCAAAAATTATATATTAAACATCCCATCAGCCGCACGGCCTTCGTCTGGGAGTGCATAATTTCAGTGTCATTGTTTCGAGACGAGCAAAGTGTGGAGAACTGGCAGAGTCAGGGGCACGCTTGCATCAATACAGCCGTTCCACTATCGCGGATCTTACCGGCAAGCACCCTCCCAGGACGATGCGGTCAAGGAGACGCATTATCTGTCCATTCTCTCCACCACGATGCTCACGATTACCTTGGGAACATCAGGACAGGTGGCAGCACCCGGACGCACAGACACGCGTCCGTTTGATCGTCGTCCGTTTAAGATTAGTATTATAAAATTATTTTTTATTTCAGTCCGAACCCGTTTGATGGATGAACGCATGTTGAACTTCTTCCGCACCGTACGTAGCCAACCGTGCCAATCGGAGGCGCGGGACGAATGGCATCGAACTAAACGCAAAACGCGGTTCTAAAGAAATGAGTTTTCCATCGAGATGGGAAAAGCACGCGGAGCTCCTAATATCGAAGCGCAGCATGAAAACCAAATCCTGGGAAAAGCCGTCTCGGTGTTGCGGTGTGGGAGTCGCGCGGAGTTGCTGGCGGAATTACTTCGCCATTGCCCCACGGCTCTCCGCCGTGCCGTGTCCTCGGGTCGTACCGCGTGAGCGTTCGCTGCGACGTCCGACGTTTCGCCCAGCGTGCCGGATGAAGGCACGACCCGGCTCGCCCTATTTCTGTTTGCATCATTTGCGTGTTATTTTTTGTTTGTTTGATTGCTTTCGGTCATTGGATTGTTGTCCTTTCGGTGACAACACAAAGCCAGTCTTGCAAACCACCACTCTTGAATTTCTCACCTCGTTAAAAAAACTTAAACTTGAAACTAAACTTAACAACAAGCAAACAACCCCCCCACGCCGCCCTCCCACTGCCCGCTTTGCGTGACCCTGACGCTCACCTCTCGCCGCTCCGCTTCCTGTGGGTTTTTTTTTCTTTCTTCCTTTGCGAACGAGGGAGGCCAAAGCTGCCAACACGGCTGCTTTGTGGCCACTCGCGTTCGCCGATCGGTGCCGCGAATTTGCCGGGTGGTTAATTCGGCAGCTCGGGGAGGGGGAGGAGGAGGAGGGGAGAAGGGGGGGGAGAAGGGGGGGAGGGAGAAGTGGGGGAAGAGGGGGGGGAGAAGGGGGGGGGGCTACCTGATTGCACGCCCGTTATCCAGCAATGCGGTGCTTTGCAACAGTTCACTGAGCAGCGCGATACACAAATACGGCGATGAGAGAATTCATGAGCGTGGGTGGGAGGAGGAGAGAGAGGGGGGGGCGTAAATCTTAATGGATCTATCCCATTACAAACATTTTTGAAATGAGTGCGGCCAGAAAATATATAAATAAGTTCAAAGATAATTGAAGGCAATTTTGGTGCACGATATGCCCATCTGAATGCGCTCACGCACAATGTGGAAATAATAATAATAATTATTATAATGCCCTTTATTTGAAAGTCCCTGGCCGAGTCTCAATATTATTTCCAAGAAAGCTTCTTGCTACATTGGGATGTTTGGCCAATTCCATGAATGCAGCAGTAAACCACACAGCCCTGGAGAAACCCCAGCGTGCATCTGTATTTCATCAGCGTATATCACCTGGAAGATCCCATCGTGAGATAGAACATCTCGTGCGGGGCAGAGGTGGGGGGTGGAGGGGGATGTAACAATCAGAGCATCACACAGATGGATTCAAAATCCCATAACTGTGCGATCAAACAACAAGCCCTCAATACCCGCGATGGTCACGGGGAGGCCCTCATCCAGCAGTGGATTTCTAATAAATTCGTGCCAAATTCCTAGACGCCACAGCCAGCCTGCGCCCGCGTTCTGTCTCTGTGTCCACTCAGAAATCGCCAAGGGAAGGGTGGCACAGACCCTGTCATTGCTCGCCCACACCTCCAAAAGAAGGAGTCCCTCCCGACGTTAATTGGCCTACTCTTCCACGCAGTCCAGTCAGCAAGTGACTGCTGTCCGTTTACAAAGGCGAAGCTCTCGCGACCTAGGTCACCACGAGTGCGCGGTGTTCATTCACGCATCGGAATAGGCGGGGACAGCTGCCCACACTTTGCCGCATCGCACGCGACCTGCCGAAACGACGAACTGCTGTTGTATTGCCGCGTGGATACAAGTCGGCGGGGAGGGTGCGGGATGTCACCTCGGGAGTTGCAATTCGAGTGCTTTTTCCATTACGCAACCGCTGCTGCACCGTGCCATAATAATCAGGATTTTAAAAAAACACGAAAAATAATAAAACATCCAGATATGAAACGGTTTAGCCTCATTCATAACCCGCGACTTCCTCGCACTCGGGCTAAGTCTCAACCACTCGCGCACGGCCGCATTGATTTAGTTTAACAGTCACCTACCCAAACCCACCCACCTCCGCACCACCCACCCACGTCCCCACCTCCCTCCCACTCCAGCCACGCTCGGTGCAAAAGTCAAAGTGACCTCCCTGTGCAGTGATAGGGAAAGTGTCCGAAAGGAATCCTCCACCTCCTAAATTGCTCTGCCTTAATAGCCCTATTACCTCGCCTCTTCAGCCCACTGCTCCACGCTTGATATTGTCGAGCGCGAGCCGTTATGCGCTCATAGTTCACGCTACGTGAATCTCCACATTGCCCTGAATTCGGGATGTAAATCTGAAGCAGGTTTTTTTTATCCCCTCTCTCTACCCCCCCACCCCCCTATTCCACCCCCCTCCCCCCCACCTTATCCCCTCCCCCGCCACCCAGCACCCAGCAGCTCTGTATTTTACGACTTGCTAATAAAGGACGATGTCTCTTAGCGCAAGTCAACGCGGGAGCGGTTACCGTGGTGCCGATTACGATTTGGTTTACTCGCTGCGGTGTGGACCGGTGCCCGGTGCTGTTGCCGGCGGTTCAACCCCGTCTGTCTAGGGGGTTGCCACCTCCCACAACTGCCCTCCCCCCCCCCTCCATGATGGACCTCGTCTTGAAGAACGTTGTTGTTTGCGCAAAACGTTTACAAGGTTGTGATTGTGAATTGTTTGTTGTTTTGTCGTTGTTTCTGTAATGATCTCTCGCGACCCCGAATGCTGTGGACAGCAGCGGTTTTTTGGACATCTGTGAAAAAGAGCTTTATAGCTAATCGGATTCCTCCAGTATAAATTAAGATTCTGAAGACGGTCACTGCGTCGCGCACTTTCAGATGCGCTTCTGCGGCCGTCTGGAACACTCTTGCTTCCGGTATTAGGAAGCCACTGGAGCTATAGCACTTTTATATCCTCTACATTGAAAACTAATTTCTTTAAAGCTGCTTTTTGTGTTCAGTCTGTTGTTCTTCCACCGCACCCACGATTAGCACGGTTGGATACGTACGGTGCGAAAGGAGTTCAACACAGACACATTAACGCAATTCCGGATGAAGGCCTTCCCCGTGGTGGTCAGGGCCGTCCATAGCGGGTTGCGGACCCGGGGCAATTCGCACACCGTGTGGACCAACCGACTACTTCAAACGAAACGAGAAATATTACATCTGAGACCGTGACGTCAAAGCGCACACCCCCCCCCGCCCCCCAAAGTGCGGGGCCTGGGGCGGTCGCCACGATTCGCCGTACCGCAAGGGACTGCTCTGACGGCGGTAGTCGTGAGGGTTGTTTTGTTTTCTTGTGTGGCAGCAGGGGGTGGTGGAGTTTAGATATCACTTGCCACCAATGTTAGCCGTGAGAGCGTGATTCAAGTGATGGGCTTTCACTTCGACGAGTCTCACCGGCAGAATTGTTGCCCGTTAAACAATTCACTCACTGACTCGCCGGACCCAACTCAGGGCCGCGCCGTTCTAGGAACGCAGTTGCCTGCTGCGGGGGTGTACACGAATGAATGAAACGAACGAATGAAAGGGAAGGGCGCGCAGATGAAAGGGTCACGGATTGGGGGCTGTGTTCGCCCTGCGTCACGGTGTCATGCCGCGTGGCCGGTCCCGTCCGCCTTTGTTCTCAGGCCGACGCGGTTCCCCTTCGTCAACATCGAAGATCCCTCGCTGCCCGCGGGGAGCGGTGCTAAGGGATGTTGCCTCTTGCGTGGAGGTCATCTCAGCCACGTGGCTGACTGCGTCGGAGTCGACACGTGTGCGTGGGTGAGTGCGTGTGTGCGTGTGTGTCTCTGTCATTGCTGTGTATGTGCTTACATTTAAACGTGTATGTCTCTTTCTCTCTGTGTGTATGTGCTTACATGTACACGTGCGTGTGTGTGTCTCTCATTGGCTGTGTGTATGTGCTTACATTTAAACGTGTATGTCTCTTTCTCTCTGTGTGTATGTGCTTATACGTGTAAGTGTGTGTCCATTGTGGTCTGTGTGAGAGAGGTTACATGTGCACGTATGTGCGTGTGTCCCTGATTGTCTATGTGTATGTGCTTACACGTAAATGTGTACGTGGGTCTCTAATTGCCTCTGTGTATCTACTTCGGTGCACGCGTGTGTATGTATCTGATTGCCTGTGTGTGTGTGTGGGGAGCGGTAGTGTAGTGGTTAGCGCGCTGCGCTACGAACCCGGCCAACCGGGTTTGATTCCCGCTCACGGCCAACACCAGTGACGATTATCTGAACTGGTCCTGGGCCTCCCCTAGGTCAACTCAGCCTCAAATTAGTACCTGGTGCGGTGTGTAAACATCGCCATTGGAGAGACAAAGCCGGTCGGGCGTGGTGCTGGCCAACCACCCCCTCGTGTACCGTTCCGGCCTTCATCCGTGCTCGCTAACAGCACTTGCCCCTACAGTCTGTTGAAGCTAGAAGGGGGATCTTTGCCTTTGTCTTTGTTACACTTCACGTGTGTGTGTGTGTCTCACTGAGTAGACGAACGGTGAGCGTGGCACCGAGAGACGGAGAGAGAAGACGCCACGGACGAGAGAACAACACGCAAAGCTACGGGGCATGATTTCGACTGTTGAAGATAGCGAAAGTGGGGCTTTAGAAGTTTTGATGGATGAGACAGAATGTCGGCCAAAGGAGGGAATGCACTCCGGAGGGTGACCACCCCGGAGTATCGCGAGAAGAGATCAGCGCCGTGTGGAGGAGTGAGGTGGATCGTGGCGTCGTGAAGGCCCCGTGATGGACGGCAGCGATGGCGTTGGGGAGGCCTTCATCCAGCAGCGGCGAGGCTGTGACTGATGTGGGGTTTTGATCAAAGATTTCAGTTAAATCTCACAAATTGCATGTTGTAATTCATGTTTCACATTGGCAATTACCTGATCATATGTACAGAATAATGCTTATATATTTATATCAGCACATATAGGATAATGATAAATATGGCGCCCCCCCCCCCCCCCCCAGGCGGGCGCAGACGAGGGGGGGGAGTGGGGTTGGGGGGCACCTATGAAGGCTGGCACGGCACACCAGAGGGTGGGTGGGCAGCACCAATTCTCGGCCACCTTCATCTCCCGATTGGCGATCCTTTACGCACTGCACCAGATGCACGTTGGAGTCTGAGTCGACCTAGGAAAGGCCCAGGACTGGTTCAGATAATCGTCACCGGTACCGGTATTGGCCGTCAGTGGGGATGGAACTCTGGTCGCCGGGTTCGTAGCGGCAGTGCGATAACCACTGCGCAGTCGCACCCCGACTGCACACACACACACGGACGCACACAACAACCGCCATTCGCCACTAAGTGGCGGTGACGTCACCACGACGCTTGTGCCAGGCCACGTGCACCTTGAGGCCACGTGAAGTGTCGAACGCCCGCTGGCAGGAGGTCACGGGGCAGACCCAGCAGGTGCCACGGGTCGACTGACTGAGATGACCAAGATGACTGGCTGATGCACCACCTGTGCCCCCTACTGTACCAACTTGCTGTGCTTTAGCCACCCGGCGCTCCGCTCGTTGTTGTGAGCGTCGCTCCTCCGCCCTCCGTTGTTGTTGGAGGGCGACTGCCTCCAACTTCCCAGTAGCGTCCTTCACAAGCCTCCTCCACAGAGGCCGATCTTGACACCGCTGGTACCAGTCATCGGCAAGTCCACTCAGCTCCACGTCCTCCTGTACCACATCACTCCATCTCTTCTCTAGCCCATGCCGCGCCCGTTTAGCCCCCTCGATCCGGCCGAACAAACACACACACGGACACACACACACACGGACGCACACACACACACGGACACACACACTGACGCACACACACACACACGGACGCACACTCACACACGCAAGGGCACGCGCCCATTTGGGTAAAATTGTAAGCCGTGGTCGATTTGCATTTTGTGTCTCAACGATCCCAAAGCAATGGTGTTTGACTGTAGGAGGCAGAAATTTGGAGAGAAATAGGAGGCATGCATGCATCGAGCAGGTTCAGAATACATTAAAATAAAATAAAAACCTCATAAATAAAGCTGGCGGAGAGAAATAACAGAATATTTCGGCGACCACTCCCCCGCTTTCATTTTACCATCCTCAAGCTGTTGATCAACGTGAACCGACTTCCCTGTCAGCTGGAAGAAGGATTTTGCCTCCCCCCTCCCTATGGAAGGAAGGGAAATCAGCAGTAACAACAACAACAAAAAACAACACGAAGAATTACCTCGTCTCACCCAAAACTTGTAAGGAGTTCTTCTTGCACACGAACTGTAAAGTATCGAATGTTTTTTTTTGTCTTTTTGCAATACAAATTTAAGCGAGGTGTCTGTCCCCCCCGCGTGTACAGCTTGGGAGTCAAAGTTCTAGGCTGGAACTTCAAAGATGTTTCGGAGAAAGGAAACAAAAAAAAACTAACCCCGGCACGGCGTCCGACCTCATCCTCCTCCTCCTCCTCTCGAAATCTCCGCGAGTGTCCGCTGTCAAAACGAAAGTCAAACTTGATTTATTTATTGTTATCAAATAGCATCAGGAATTAAAATATTGCTGACTGCGCACGCTGCGAGTTAAAGCGTTCTCTCTCTCCCCCCACCCCCCCTCACCATCCCTGCTGTGCCGATTCGGGAACGTTTACCGTTGCCCGTCCTCTGGATGAGACGAATTTTTGTCGCCGCCATAGACAACGCATTTCAAAGTGATCTCGTCCTGCAGCGTCGACAGCGGTGCTCATGGATCCAGCAATGTTTTATTTTATTCTACCAGGTAAGGCCTAACTGAGCTATGTAGCTTTCTTTTTTTTCCCAGAACGACCTGGCCACAAAAGATAGCTCAACGGAGTGGCCCATCATGTGAGAATGCACCGCAGCCAAATACACGGAGCGCTAATTGCCTCTAAACGTGGAGAGAAAATACCGGAGGACTCGGAGAAAAATCCACGCGACCACGGGGAGAGAGAGAGAGAGACACGCGCAAACTCCGAATACACAGCAGCAGGCGTCAGGGTCGGGATCGAACCTACGACCTCCTGCATACCAGGCGAGGGCGTTAACATCTTGTCACCGCTGCTGCCCTTTGTGTACGCCCCCGCACTCTCTCTGGACATCTGTGAAAAAGAGCATCGTAGCTCATCGGATTCCTCCAGTCGAAACAATGCATCTGATTTCGATGAGAGATTCTGATTGATCCTTCCACCGAGGAGGAGCAAAACTACGCGAACTCGGTCAATTCCTGAAACCCTCTCGTTGTGGCTAGCAATAGCAGCAGTAGACCTCTTGCATTGGCATTTAGCTCCTCAACGTTTTGCTGCCATTGTACGCCAGAATATGACAGAGATATACGGAAACCCATCGAGATGCTTTAAAGATAAGCCGCAGTCGTTCCATTACGCATCATAGAGGTTTTTTTGTACGCACGCACGAAGACAAAGATCCCCCGTATTGCCTCTGTAACAGACTGTCGGGTCAAGTGCTGTTAGCGAGCATCTATGAAGACCGTCATGGTACATCGAGGTGGTGGGTAGCCAGCACCATGCCCGGCCGCCTTTGTCTCCTGATTGACGATGTTTACACACCGTACCCAGTTACTCATTTGAGGCTCAGTCAACCTCATAGGAGTCTGAGTATGCACGCACGCACACAAAGGCAAAGACCCCCCGTATAGCCTTAACAGAATGTAGGAGCAAGTGCTGTTAGTGAAGGCCAGGACAGCACAAGAGGGGGTGGGTGTTCAGCACCACGCCCGCCCACCTTTGTTTCCCTAGTGTCGATGTTTATACACCGCGCCAGGTACTCATCTGATGCGGAATCGACCTAGGGGAGGCCTGGGACTGGCTCAAATAATCGTCACTCGCGTCGGCCGTGAGCGGGAATCGAACTCGTGTCGCCGGGTTCGTAACGCAGCGCAGCGAGCACACACGCTGCACCCACGCACGCGACACAGAAGTCCGAGGTGCGGGTATCCTTTTGCTCTTCATCCGTTTCGGGCGGTCGTGGTTGTTGTGGGTTTACAAGCAGAACGTCACTGGCAGGGCTGGTGGTGGTCGCGGCGGCGTCTGCGCCAGCAGCAGCGGTGGCGGTGGTGGTGGCCGTTCGACGGCGCGACGCAGCGGAGAGACCTCGACGGGCCCACCACGTGAATGTTTCCCAGCGCCTGCGATGAACGTGCCGGACAGACCGCGGAATTTCGACAGTTTCACTTCACCCACCACCCCAACCCCCACGCCCCCCCACCTGTCCCCCATCGTCGTCTCGCGCGGCATTTATCGGTCACTGACAACGAAGGATTTAGAGAGAAAGAAACACAAATTTCGTCCGCAAATTTTTATTCCAAGACCCGACGAAACGATCAAAACAACCGCGGACGGACGAACAGGCGCGGGGGTGGGGGGTGGGTGCGGAGTTGCGAAAATCGCGTCGGCAGGACTTTGCCAGCACCTCTCTCACCCGACGTCCTTCCACTTGTCCATGCACAATGTACGTTGACTCATTAAATCACCCCCCCCCCCCCCACTTTGCGCAAGAGCGCAGAAGCGTGGTCACCACATCTACGCCTGCCTCTATATAAAGAACGGAACAGTTAGACGTCTCCACAAATCTGGCTGTCGCCTGATGAAGCTAGTTGTAATTACTGGCGAAACGTCGAACTCAGATTGTAAATGTTGTGGCTAGGCTCTCCAACACACCGGTGTGCTGTACTAGTGACGAATTGGCCACGTTCTGTTTACGTGACAACCCTCACTAGTTGGCTGTGTCGGGTGGTGGCGGGTTGTAACGACACATTTATATATTTACGCGATCCAACGCGTACGGAGCGCCGGCGTGGTGAGGCTTCCTCCTCTCTGCGTGTGGCCTCGGTGTGGCAGTGGCGGCGCTTCTACGCACAAGCAAACTGAGCAAAGGAATAGGAGCCCCGAGTGGATTAAGGGTGCTCGCGTTTCATGAACACAATATGGGGTTGCACCAAACGTCTTTCTGAATCCGAATGCGAGAAAAAAAAAACGTAAAGAAACGGAAAAAAAAGTGGCAATGAATCGCTGTTTTCTCAACTCACTCGAGTCCATTGCGGGTGTGTCTCTCGTTCTGCATCTCTCTCATCCCGCAACATGCTCGGAACTCAGCCTTGTTATCTCTCTGAAGGAACCATGAAAAAAATAGGAAAAACAAGTGCAGAGCAACCTTGCCATAATTAAATTTGTTCTCTTGGCAGGCGCACACAAAGGCCTGTGGGTCGGTGGGTGGAGGTGGATAGGGGTGGGTGGGGTGTGTGGGTGGAGGTGGGTGGGGCGGGTGGGGTGTGTGGGTGGGTTGTGGTGATGGGAGCGGTAGTGTAGTGGTTAGCGCGCTGCGCTATGAACCCAGCGATCCAGTTTGGTTTTCCGCTCACGGCCAACTCCAGTGATGATTATCTGAACGGGTCCTGGGCCTCCCCTAGGTCGACGCAGCCTCAAATGAGTAACCTGGTGCGGTGTGTAAACATCGCCACTGGGGAGACAAAGGCGGTCGGGCGTGGTCCTGGACACCCACCCTGTCGTGTACCATTCCGGCCTTAATAGGTGCTCGCTAGCAGCACTTGCCCCTACAGTCGGTGAAGGCTACACGGGGGATCTTTATCTTTGTGGCAACGGCGAGCGTAAGTGGTATTGCCAATACGGTGCGACTCCTGGCACGACACCGCACCGCGCGCGCCGCACTCACGCTGCCCGGCAGCCGCTGCGGAGGTGGGGGTTGTTGTTGTGGGGGGTGGGGGAGAAGGCGCTGGGGGGGGGGCACCGTTCGAGGGGGTAAGCGGATGGGGGGGATTGTTCTTGGAGTGGGTGGTGGTAGGGGGGGGTGGGGGGTAGCCTGCCATGCGGGGGACGGGCGAGAAGTGTGATCGGAGAACGGACGAGGTGGCTCGGAGAACAAGAAAACAAAGATGCCCCGTGTAGCCTTCATGGAATGTTGGGGCAAGTGCTAGTGGCGAGCACCTATGAAGGTGGGCGGTGCGCAAGAGGGTGTGGGTAGCCAGCACCACACCCGGACGCCTTTGTCTCCCGAGTGGCGATTATTTCACACGGCGCTAGATACTAATTTGAGGCGGAGTCGACCTAGGGGAGCCCCAGGACCTGTTCAGATTATTGTCACTGGTGTTGGCCGTCAGCTGGAGCCGAACTCGGATCGCCGCGTTCGTAGCGCGGTGCGCTAACCGCTGTGCCACCGCTCCCCCCACACACGCGCACGCGCGCGCACGCGCGGTGTAACGTTTCGACTCTCGGGCCGAGCATTCGTTTTTCCTGCCAAAAAACCAGTCAATGTAATGAGCCCATCTAACTTCATACTAAGTGACTGTCTGCACCGATTAATTAGCCATTTGCCGAGGAATTGGATTAGGACCCACCATAAGGCCAGAAACCAATTAAGTTTAGAGCCAATTAGCCTGTTAATGTATTTTGCACCAATCCAGTTTCTCCCGTTGTTGTTGTTGTATTTTTTTGACTTTGTTGCGGGAAATTTTACCGGAATAACAGCGGGTCCCCGTGTGCCCGCATTGAGAGGAGCCCACACCTCCATCATCGCCTCCCCCATCACCGCCACCTCCATCATCGCCTCCCCCATCACCGCCTCCCCCATCACCGCCAGCCCCATCACCGCCACCTCCATCACCGCCTCCCCCATCACCGCTTTCCCGATCACCGCCAACCCCATCACCGCCACCTCCATCACCGCCTCCCCCATCACCACCAGCC